>CM070034.1:124985117-125000051 GCA_036250615.1 Ptychadena robeensis | reverse complement strand
ATAATAAAAGTATTCCTCAAAAATACCACTTGCCTAATAATTCTGCACTCCCTGTAGAATTGGTTCGTTATGTAAAGCCCCCCATACACCTTTAGATCACTCCATACAATTTTGTTTCGATCTACCAACAACTATGTAGTATAGTGACCTCCCTGATAGAATACATAGTGATTGGAAGGTGTAGATAGGTCCTCATACTACATGGTTTTAGTAGGAGAAAAGTAGATTGTACAGAAATTGTATGGTAAGTCTGTGAAGTGTATGGGGAACTTTAAGATTGCTTATAAAATCTCTTAATACAATTACATTTTGGAATTTGTATCAAGAAAATGTAAACATTTATTAGAATATAGTCTAAAAAACAGAATTGGATTTTTTATGTGTTCACGGAATTGACTTTTACTTTTGAATATTACTTTTGTATACAATAGGTTTCACTTACAAAAGAAAATAGTCCCTTTGCAAGGTTACTGAGCTTAGTAAATACGATGAAGCTGTTCATTTTACTAAAATATGTTTTACTTCCACGAGTCACATTAAGTTACCTGCCAGATCTGTTTGCTATAACTGTCGACATTAATGCATCCCTTATTTTATTTATTATTAATGAAAAAAACATGAATTGTGTTACATTCAATATTAGGACAATGTCTACAGACGAGGACACAAAATGGCTGGAGTGGATCACCAAACAGTTTGAAAATATTGCTGGAGAAGACAAGGAAATCGATTTACAAGAATTTAAGACAGCACTTAAAGTGAAAGAGGTAGGGTGAAATATGAAATCAGCCGCTTTAGGACATATTTGACTGTCTTTTTGATAATTTTACAATATTTCTTTAGAAAATTGTATTTAAGGGTTTTGTTTTTCCAAAAAACTCATCAATGACTACAAATGAAGGGGGCATTCCACAACAGACATACAAGTTAGGGTACCACAACACACTAGCAATATAAGCACCATTGATGAGCACTACAACACTAACAACTAATCTAAATGGGCATTTTCATCACCAATATGAAGGGCACTTAGCAATGGCCGCATTGAGCCATCTTAAAGCGCATCACCATAGTTGGAAAGTAAGGTTTAGTTGGCATGGACATTAAACACATACTTTTACATTAAAATGTGTCATTTGTTCTATACACATTTTTCTTGTGAGGGTCATGAAATATGTATTGTATGATAATCATTTCAAACAATAAAATTATTTTATGACAACATTTAACAGTCATTATTGAGTTAGAATCACCTATACAACAGCTCTGCATGCATTTTTTGCAATTCATTGTCAAAAAACATAATTCAGTTTCACAATTGTTAACAATGTGCAGACCAAACTGTATGTTGCCACAACCATTCATGAAGACTTGACACAGAAGAACTTTGACGCAACTCAAGCCCACCTAAACTCACCGAATGCACTTTATAAGGGATGAGCATTGGCAATATTCGAATTTGCAATATTTCGCGAATAATTGTACTAATATTAGATACTCTTAAATGTGAAATTCGTGCATATAACCATGCATTGCAATAATATAATCCCAATGCTATATTAAAAAATTGCATTGAGATTATCTTTTTTGTTGATACCTTTATACATAGGATAAATGATTATACGCAATTTTTGTTGTGATACCTATACAAATAGGACACGGTAGAACAAATGTTGTTGTTTCTTTGGTATTTTAAGATGGGATGTGGCATCCTTTCTGGATCATCGAGAGTCACCTTTAGTTATATGCTTTATTGACATGCATGGCTATAAGCAGAAAAGCGGAAATTGTAAATATACGCCACCATATTTGCCATTATAACAAAAATATTCACAATTCGAACTTACAAGCTCAACACTATACTCTATGTCACTCGCTGGCAAACACCACAGGATCTGTCAAAAAGAGATAAAAAAAATCGATCGATCGATCCCGTTTGAAAAAATGTTGGTCGAAGGAGGAACCAATATATTGGTAAATGCCTGTTCGATCTCCATTACCAGGGTCCCCATCAAAATTATCAAAAGGAATTGATTGTGCAACGTGGTGCGCATCGATTCGCCGTTCAATTGTCGAACACCCCGGCGCAGTGTTGTGACGCCATGATGTCACCGCACGAATGAACGAGCGGGTATTAACAGCTCACACATACTGTCAGGAAGTACAAATCAGTCATGTTATTACATCTGCTTAAAAACTGAAAATTCCTATCATACTTTCCATAAATTTCCTTTCCTGATGCGCTCCATGTAAGCATATTCATTGTGTATGCTGACATGGTCAGCATTGAAAACATTAATACGCATTACTCCAGTTCATTAACCCCCCAGAAGATTTCCATCTACAGATTAAAGATTAAATATAGCGATTCAGTCAGCCAATAAACAGTACCACTTGAACTCCAAACTCTCTGTATTCATCGATGGCTAACACGGTACAACACTCTACTATTGCTAATAATGTAGATTACACATAACAATGAAGATATAGTAAAACTCCACAAGATGGCAGAATTGCCTGGCACTGAGAGATATACTGAGTGGGCATCAATATCACACACTCTGCAAGGAACAAACATAAAAGTTATATTACCACTTATGGTGGAGACGCAGGGAACTGTTTAGGATGCTGTACAATATGAGGTATCTACTGTTTACATTCTACAAAAGGCAATGGTAAAGAAAATATGAATTTAGTATTTAACATTTCCATGTAAATCTGGAATTTTTAAGCACAGGTCCTCATCCAGAGCATTATATTATAAGTACATTCTATTCCTGACACAACTGCTTATTTTTGTCATTTTTGCAAAAAGAAAGCTTTGTATAAATTATGTGTCATCTGAGTATAACACAACAAGGGACGCAGTAGATATGAATCTCCTAGTATATGAGTACCAGTATTTTGGGAAGTAGGGGGGATGGGGAGCAGAACAGACTGATCACAGCCAGGTTGGAGTGGTAGCAGGAAGTCAGAATGGAGGGGTCACAGCCAGAATGGAGGAAACACAGTAAAAAAGGAAGATGTCACAGCAGGGCCGTTTCTCCCGCTATGCGCAGTATGTGGGGACATAAGGCCACTGAGCCATCAGTCGGCCCCCACGACTCCAATAGGGCCCCGATGCCCTAGTGGGAGAGAAGCGTAACACCCGTAACCAGGCCCATGCTGGCCGAGAGCTTAGATCAATCATACACCCTCCCCCTCAGCTCAACAACATTGCATAAGGCCCCCTTCATGCTAGAAACGGGCCTATGTCACAGCCAAGAGGTTGTAGTCAGGATGAAGAAGGGGTCACAGAATAAAACAGGGAGTCTAGGATTAAAGTGTCAAACTCAAAATGAAAAGGCATCAGGATGAAGGAGGACAGTCTGGATGGAGGGGTCAAAGCCAGGGCAGAATGTAACAGTATTAGCCCGCAAGAAGATGTAAAAGTAATAGCCAGAATGGTGGGTCAAAGCTAGGATGGATGGGGAGGTGCAGGAAGTGAAGCTACGATGGGGGGGGGGGTCATAGCCACAATGTAATAGGTCGTCATATAGAGGTAGCCAGTTAGGTAACAACTAGCATTGTAAATACAGCTGACCAATTAGAACACTGTAACACATTGATAAAGTAATCACAATCGTTTGATACAACATTTACATGCTGCTGTGAAAATTATCAATAGAAAATGAGAGTATGGAAATATTAGAAGTAATCCTGTTTCCTTGACATAAACCTAGCCATCTGCATTGCACCACAGAATTATAATGGAACTGTGTACTTTTCAGAAGAAATATATAAAATCCAGGGACAGTAGTGTTTGCCTTTGTAAAGCTTAGAGATATATCTTAGAATTCACAGCGTCTCTGCTACAAAGTAATATTTCATAGAGAACATTTATTTGCTTTAGCAATGTTCCAAGCCAGTGTTTCTTAAACTTATTCTGCCATTCCTAACCGAAATCCACTACTACAGCATTTTATCTGTACCAACTTTCATTACACAACTTTTACCATTAGTAAATGTATCTCTTAAATGTCTTAAATCTCTAAAGTATTATTTCATGTATTTATTTTTTTTCTGCGCCTAAAGCCCCCCATACACGTTCCGATTATTCTCCCGACCAAGTTTTCGTCCGATCGTGTCACCTGATTTTCACCTAAAATGTTATAGTTGGTCAGCTGGCACGAAAAATCGGAATTCGAATGATCACCGATCGATCAGCCTGACACTATTTATTAACAGCAGATCGACCAAAATTTACGGACAGGTCCGAAGCGGTCCCGATCAATTTTTCGGCCGATTTTGAGAAATCTGGATCAGTCGGGTACATAATTCCGCATCCGATTAATCTCCCGAACGATTAATCTCCCAACCACATTGGTCGGTCTGGCAAAATTCGTACGAAAAATTGGAACGTGTATGGGGGGCTTAAATGTATACAGAGATCATAGATAAAAGTCTTACTATACAATTACCCAATGAGCAACCGCAGCTACAACTTCTGTTTCCTATGGGGGAGGAGAGGAGTGTCATTACCTGTGTAATTAGCTTTAGCTTGGGTAAAAGTAACCCTGGAGAACAGTATACATAGACATGTGTGATTAAATCTAGACATACATATCAACATTTTCTCCATCGATAAGTCATACATAAGTTGACTTTTGCACGATCGTTTGGCAATCCGATTGTCCTGTGCGATTTAATTATCCCGTCTCAGTTTGTAACACCAAACAATCCTTTTTCTACATACATACCTATTGTAATTAGCTTTTATTTATACAGCGCCAATATATTACACAGCTCTGTACATTACATTAGTGTTGCGATACAACACAAAATAACACACAGGTTATGATACAGGAGGAGTTGAGGACCCTGCCTGATGGTGTGCAGGCCTGAAACATACTGCATATTTGTTTTCACTAGGAATAAAGCCATGCCTCAGAGCCCAGAGACTAACTTATAGAGATGTACTTTACATTGGAACATGCTATTTACATTTTCCCTTGAAAGGAGGTGTGAGTCTCTGATCTGTCACAGCAGGTAATTTGCATGCCTACTGAGCAGCTCTTTACACACATGGAATTGCAAGTGCCATGAATTTACACATGGAAGGCTTCAATTATTGAAAAAATAAATAATTATAATTTTTTACATTCACCCTCTAAGACACACTGACATTTCCTCGTTTTGAGTCTTTCAGAAATAAATACAGTATATGCTTCTAATAAATGTACATATAATATCCATTTCCATCTAATAACACTGTCTTCTCACAGTCCTTTTTTGCAGAGCGTTTCTTTGCTTTGTTTGATTCAGATGGCAGTGGGTCCATCACACTGGATGAATTATTGATTGCTCTTAATCTCCTGATCCATGGAAGTGAAGCAGATAAACTACGTTTTCTTTTCCAAGTATATGATGTGGACGGTAATAACACAAAACCAACACCCACACTATAAAAATTTTAACCTATCATGTGTGCTGTGTACTAAAACCAAGCCAGATAGCAATTTTCAACAATATCAGTGTCGACTCCTACATTGTATAATGCTAGACATACACGGCTAAATGTTTTAGTAGATTCAAGCACAATCGCACGTACTGGGGAAAACACCCATGTAACAGAAAGACCCTAAAACCCTATCAAGTACCCTACTAAGTTACTTTGTGGATAGTAAGCACAATCAAGCCACATGCACGTTCACGGCGCGCAATTGTACTTGCATCTATTTTAAAAAACGGTCCTGCTTAGAAAAAGGTCAGTTTAACCCGGAAAGGACATGTCCATACATCCCGAAAGCAGCGGGGAGAGCCGGACCCCCCCCTCCCCCCACACACACATATACAGCCTGTGATCGGCTCCCGGCAGTGAAAAGTGGAAGGAGCCCAGCACGGCTGTGTACACTACACAAGCAAGGCCCCCCATCCTCTGCCTGGCTCTCCCCACTGCCTGTCAGTGCTTTCTAGCCAGTGTTGACCCATGGAGACCTTGGTCCGGTGTTGTGAGCTATTTGTGCTACTGGATAATAGCTCACAACACCGGACCAGGGTCTCCATTGAACTGGAATCAATGTGCAAAGTGGTGCGCATTGATTCCCGTTCGATTGACCCGCAATCAAATGCAGCGTGGTGATGTCATCACTCTGCGATTGATTGCTCGGGTATCAACCCGTGTATATGTAGCTTAACAGTGCTGCACTCTTTCAGATGTAGGAGTGTGTGCTGCAATGTAGTTGTATTCTGTCAGAGCAGATATGGGTGCCCAGTGTCATTCTACCTCCTGTCTGACCTTAGGGATTATGTCTGACAAACTGCTGTAGAAATGTTTTTTGATGTAACCCTAAAAAATGTGTTGCTTGACTAGTGTATATTTCGAGTTAATTGCAAAGCCCCTGAACATGGTATCATCACCAAACTTGCTGAGATGAGAGATGTAGAGAAGGGTTGGGGGTATACTACAAAAAAGAAAGTATGTCTCTAACATAAATAGTTTTTGCACAAATTAAGTTCAAAGTCAAGTAAAAATTTCGAAAATTAGAATTTCGACTTTAACTTTGAACTTAATTTATGCAAAAAGTACATGTGCTAAAGCAACACTTCTTTTTTTCAAATGTTCCCACAACCCTTCTCTACATCTCCAGCAAGTTTGGGTATGATACCATGTTCAGGGGCTTTGCAATCAGCTCACAAAGTTAGCAAGTCGAAAAATTCGACCATCTCTAGTGTATAGCACTAAATGTACTCACAGCTTGATACTGGTGATAACACTCATGTAACAGAAAGACATCAAGTGCCCTACTTCTTTACAGCAGGAAAAAATGAGGCAAGAAGAAATTAGCAGTTAAGTCACTGTAATGATGCAGATATGCAATGTAGTACTTTGTGGATAGTAAGCACTTGTTTCATTTCATATGATTGACAATTTATTACCAATTTAGGCAGCGGTTGCATTGAGCCGGATGAGCTGCGCACAGTACTTAAGTCTTGCCTGTTGGAGAGCGCTATCTCGCTGTCAGAGGAGAAGTTAGATGATTTGACTTTGGTACTTTTCCAGTCAGCTGATAAGGACAACAGCGGTTCTATTACATTCCAGGAACTAAAGGAAGAACTGGAACATTTCCCAGAAGTCATGGAGAACCTGACAATTAGGTAACTATTCCAGCCTCTGAAGATAACTTTGCATTCATTATTATTGCTAAAAAAGACATATGCACTGCATCAAAGTAAACATTAGTGTTATAAAAAGAAGAAATGAAACAGCGTTTGGCAGGCATTGTTTTGTCATCAGGCCATTAGGCGGAGTGTTATGCTCCATTGGACCATGCAGTGTCACTGTTGTATACAAGTAAAATATTGAATCTATTGTCAAGAAAAGTTTGTACTGTAGGGCAGTGAAGGCAAAGCTTTTTGAGGCTGATTGCCCAAATGGAAACATATAACTGTTTGAGGCTGAGTGCCCAAATGGAAACGTATAACTTTTTGAGGCTGAGTGCCCAAATGGAAACATATAACTTTTTGAGGCTGAGTGCCGAAATGGAAACATATAACTTTTTGAGGCTGAGTGCCGAAATGGAAACATATAACTTTTTTTTTATCTGAAAGTGCCAATACAGCAATATACCTGAATACTGAGGTTTCATTTTAAACAATGGGAGACGCAGATTTTTTAGATAGATGTGATTACCACCAGCTCATCCGTTATTGGCCAAAAATCCAAACGCAGCAGCACGGCACAGCAATTATAAACAATTTACAGAATACAGGAATGATGAGAAAGCAAGGAGCTCAGAAAACTCACAGAACTATAGAGGTACTTGCGGATTCCTCACCGCCATGGCAGCGCCATAGCGGTATCTTCATTACCTCACAAGACCATGACTGTATTTTTTATGATTCTGTTATCCTGTTGTGATGACGTCACCAGAGGCACAGTTAAGGAACACAAGTGTCCATCAATAAATATATTTACATAAACTTATAAAAGAAAAGTAGGCTAATACCTTGAATCTCCTGGTAAATATCAGTATGGCCACAAGACGGCTCTGGAATACGATATTACGTGAGCTGAAAAAAAATGACCTCCCATCGCCACCAATCAGAATCAGACACTGCCAACAGGCTGAAACACAGTCTGTCTAGGCATTCCGACTGAATCAGCTGTGCGTGCCATAGGTTCGCTGTCACAGGTATAGGGTATGACCACCTCTACTCTACAATAATAAAAAAAAATTGTGTTTTGTAATAAATCCAAACCTGTCCATTTGATTATATTTATATTACTTAGAAAGTCAAAACTAAAAGCATTAGAACCTTTGTCTCTACACACGAATGCATTACGTTGCTAATGCAAAAACCTCACTGCATGCTTTTTTGTACCGCAGTGCAAGCATCTCCCACACATGAGTATGGGAGGTCTAGCGCAGCGGCTGCAGTAACTGGTTTTTTTTCACTGCAGCAGACTTATTCACATTACTGTGCAAAGCCCTGAGGAATGGGGCTTCTAAGCCCCCAAAATATATTGGATATTCCTTAATTTGTAAGCCATCAATAAATAGGCCTGGCAGAGAATCATTAGAGAAGATATTCAGCAGGTAGTGATGTTTATACATTGCAGTCATTGTATGCAAGGGATATGCAACAAAGTACATGACTTTAATACACCTACTATTGCTTTGTTCCAAATATTATGGCACCCTAAAATGGAGGCCAAAGCTTTGTATAAAAAAGTATTGTCATTTCCACATGGTGAAACAGAAATGTATGCAAATATTTTTAAATTTGCACTTTAATAATTTAACAGTTGGAGTTCCTGCGCAGTCATGCACAGTCTTGCAGAGGGAACAACACGTTTCCAACCAACATATGAATGGGACCTTAGTCATAGAGGGTTAGCTCCTGGACGAAATATCAGGCCCTGGGCAATTGCCTTGTGGTCACACCCAAGACCAATTTCATGTGACTGAACCACATTTAATACTTAGAAAAAAACACTTGAAAGAAGAACTGAAATATTATTTTTAAATATAAGCCAGTCTAAAGAATATTCATGTTCTTCATTGGCTCGAATAGGCACATAGTAAGAGAAAACAGAGCTGTACAGTCTGCTCATAATAAGTGCCAAAGAGCCTCACAGAGCCCCCGGGCAGGAGGTTGGGCACTCGGGGTAAAGTAATTTGCAGAAGACTGATACCAAGTCAAATTCAGATACTTCTGCTTAGAATTTACAAAAATACATTCAATGATTTATTCATAAAGACAGAGCTGCATTCATTTGTGTCTTTGATATCTATCTGGAATTTGTCTCTAAATCTAAAAAATATAACAGATATTTTGTTCTATTTCATTTTCAGTGCTGCAAACTGGCTTAAGCCACCAACCATAAAAAAGAAGAATCGCACCCCTCGTTATCTGACTCCAACCTACTGGCACAACAACCGTAGCAAGGTTCTTTTCATGTGTGCCTACTGCTGTGTCAACATCCTACTCTTTATTCTGGCTGCTGTCAACCATTCCAGCCTTGGAGGATGGATTATGTTAGCCAAGGGCTGTGGTCAGTGTCTGAACTTCAACTGTACGTTTATTGTGGTAGGTGACTGCTAGCTAAGGATTTAACTATGACTGCAGAAACTTTAACCCCAAAGGGGAAATCTACTCGTTTTCTAAATACACAGTAGCCCAGAATGACATGGTTTCAATACCAATTTTAGATGTGAGCATCTATTAAAATGTTATAGTTCAGTCCTTCAGTTCAGAACTTCTTTGTTCTCTCTCCAGGTTAAAGAAATGAGAGAAAGTACTTGCCCTCTGTAATCTCTTGTGCTGCTCTCCACACCTGCTAGCTGCCAGTTCTCTTTCAGATTTAATTATATCCAACATCCATCCAACTCCTGGCCTTTATAGATACATTGTCTAGAGAAGCAAAAAGCTAGGCGTACATGGGTCTGGTTTTGTGAGGTGTTTTCCTAATGGAAATAACTCACAACACTGTCTGCGAGCTGCTGACAGGCAGTGGGGAGAGCCGGATACACAGGATGGCTGCGGAGGAGGAGGGCTCCCCCCAGTACTTGCCTGTGTAGTGTAAACAGCTCTGCTAGGCTCCGCCCCTTTCCCCTGCCGGGAGCTGATCTTGATCTGTGTGCTGCACATGGGGTCCAGCTCTCCTCTCTGCTTGTCAGATCTACTAAGTTTTCAAAATAGGTAGAGGCATACATGGCTTGATTTTTTTATAGATGCAAGCACAATTGAGTGCTGTGAATGCGCCTATTGCTCGATTGTGCTCAAATCTATAAAAAATCGAGACGTGTATGCTTAGCTTTAATCCACCTGTACTCCTAGGACAACTTTAGATAATAAAGCATTTACCAACAAAATGTAAAAAATGTTTTGACCAATAAGAACCATCAACTGCGAAATGGGCTGGGTGGGGGGTCTCAAGTGAGTTGAGCTTTTTAGTATATTGAAATCCTGTTTTAAAAATGTTTAAAGAGTGGGTTAGGTTTTTCTAGCAGACTGTTCCCTTGCTTTATATATGGACCCCCTCCATTAGCCTTGTTCATTTTAAATGGGACAGAGTGGACAGAGATGGGTATCTTTTGTCTTTTAACACGCAGACTTGTAGTTCTTGGTGCTCTGAGTCATTACATGCAAAGGTAATATATATCATATAAAGTAGTGAGCCAGGCACCCACACATAAGGCTGGTCATATAGCTTGTCAGCTTGTCAATGTAGATGTAACAACCAGACTACCTTGTTCTGTACACTTACACAATCATATACCCAAGTATTTATAGCACAAGATTTTGTATTTTGCAGGTACCTTCCTTAAAGCGCTCAGCAAAAAAAACATTTACTAACATCTGAGCTGTTCCAATGGTGTAAAGTCAGTTTAAAATTCTTAAACAATATTCTTACCTTCTCCAGTTACAATATTCTTACCTACCCCAGTAACTTCCAGTCCCTTTGGGGTTAGTAGCTACAGTAACACATACAACCTCTGGGGCATGACAGATACAATGTTTTTTAATGGGAGAAGAAGAAAGTCCATAAACATATGTAGAGATGATGTTTGATCTATGCCAATTGCCATTACAATCAAAGCCACGGAGGTGCTGCAGAGAGAAGAGGAGAGACATGGGGGCAACGAGGGACATTGAGTAATATCTTCCTTACAGATAAGGATTTTTTTTTCTTATTTTTACAGATCTTCACAATATAAGGACACAAAGTACAGGTGAGTAAATCAGATGAGTTTAGGTGCACTTTAACCTCCCTAGCATTTGCGTCGAATCCAGTTCATTCAGAGTTTGTTTGTAAAAGGAGGATTATTAAAACTTACCTGTGCTCCTACAAGCTGTGGCGATTCTCTATTCAGCCTCCGATTCACGCCATAGATCTCCCATGTTAATGGAGGGACACCGATTTTCCAGCTCATTGTTTATGCTGGCGATGTGTAGAGGGGAGAAGGGAGGGTGAGAAAATCAAGCAGAGTACTGCTAGGAAGGTTAAATAAACCCAAAGAGGGACGGTTAGGAATATATAATACTTACACACATCCTGCATAAGGGAGTGAGAAGTCTAATGTATATTATCATATGATTGGATTGTATATTGACATATGATTGATTAGATTATGAATAATTAGAACAGAACAGCTCTCTTGGATGAATGAATGATTTAGGGGGCATTCACATAGGCGTTTGGAAATGCTGTGCTTCCTGCGCCCAGATGCCCGAAAAGCGCTGAATCCGGGAAGACACAAAATTAGGTGTCCCCTGGCCTGGGTGTCTGCCCAATATGGATGGGGGCTTTTCTAAATGCCTTCCGAGCTCCTGCACACTGTACACCCGAACACAGGGGCTGGCAGGCGCATTGATGGCTGCTGCTGTCCTGATGCTGTCAGCAGCCCAGAAAGCGTACATGTGAATGCTGCCTCACTCATGTCAGTTCTGTATGATAGTATTATCTGTAGCAAGCATCTAATATTCTATTAAAACTGAAATAGAATGCTTCTACCTTAAAAAATATTGATGGTACTGACAATATTGGTGGATTGCTAGGTTTAAATAAAAGCCCAAAACAAGAACATTGATGCAACCGCCAAATCTTAATATAAGCAAGCTGCAATAAATAATTTTTTGTTTTTGGATTTGGGATCACTTTCATCAGACATACAATGCATATACAAAGCAGGCTGAATGTCAAGGGCGCATATCTCTAATACTTATACACCAGACATGATGACAAGCATAATAATTGTTGTCAAAGTGGACATGTAAATTTGTGCTTTCAGGTCTTGATGCTCCGGCGGTGTCTGACATGGCTTCGTACTACATTTGTTGCACATTTTCTTCCACTAGACCAGAATATCTTCTTTCATGAGCTGGTTGGATATGTGATATTCATATTTACGGTGATCCACACAGCTGCCCATGTGATAAATTTCAGTAAGTGCGAACGCCACGTCATTTAAAAAGTATAAGTATCAATGTGTACAGAATGTTTCACCATTGCTGTCAGCTAATCGTGTTATGATATCAGCACATAAGGCAGGTTCATCAGTTTTCTGTAGGTCTCGATTGTCTTATATGAGTTATGGTTTTTAAGCACTATATTCTTTGCTCTATAACATGTACCTTTACCCCCAAAATTGAGGAGAAAACTGCTCCTAACAGCAGCTTCCAGTGTCAACGACTCTCTGCTTTCTGTCTCGCTTTGATTACTCCTTCTCTACGCCCTAACTATTGTTGATAGGTGGCACCTAGAAGAAGCGAGGAAGGAGAGCAGGGAGTGATTAGAGAAGCCCCTGTATAATTAATGTCTGTATTCTAATCACTCCCTCCTCTTCCCTCCTCCCTCCTCCTTGGTATCACTTAGGAAGAGGGAGAGCAGGAAGTGATTAGAGCAAAGAGGGAAAAAACCCACCTATGTATACATTGCTGTATACAGGGATAGGTTTTTTTCCTTTTGGTTTTTTTTTCTCTTGCTGTATACAGGGATGCATATTTTTCTTCTTGTTTTTTTCTTCTTGTCGTATACAAGGGTGCTAAGTTTTTCCCTCTTGTTTTTTTCTCTTGCTGTATACAGGGGTGCATATTTTTCTTCTTGATTTCTTCTTCTTGCCATATACAAGGGTGCATAGTTTTTTCCTCTTGTTTTTTTGCTCTTGCTGTATACAGGGGTGTGTCTTTTTTCCTTTTTGCTCTAAACACTTCCTGCTTTCCCTTAATAGATGTGTCAATAGATGGCACCTATCATGCGCACACAGTATATACAAAATTATATTTGTATATGTGTTAAATGCTTGGTTAAAGGTTTACCCAAACTGTACAAAAATTGTATAAGAAGTGTAAAAAGCTGTTGAAATTAAAAGCTCTGTATTTGAGGTTGGAAGTTTATTCAGACTATTGCAAAATAATTAGCAGTAATGATATTAAAAGTAGAGAAAGAAATAGGAACACACAGTGTATTGGAACTGCAGCATTTTGAAAAAGGCCATTGCTCAAAGCACTACAGCCTAGTTAAAGGTCGCGATTTCGCCATAGATCCACAACCATGATTGCTCATGGCGATCAATCTGTTTTGAAATCAGCCACATTAAACGCACCCAGAAATCGATCTAACAAATTACAGACATGCCAAGGTTTTTTTTAGATCCATCTCATTACCAGGACCAGCATCCCCATCCATAGTAAATTCCACCACACAAAGGGTGCACGGCCGTTTCTTGGCATGACCGGTCGTGCGTGATCATCACACGCGGTCGATCTGCCCTGAAATCGGCCGGTCTATGGTGGGCCTAAATCTTGGTGGTTAGGCTGTTGTTTTTGATAAGCGATATGAAACTAACCTGTGATTTTCCCATCTAGTAAAGAAAGCCATAAATCCAGGTTCCTTTACCTTCTGGGAGTATTTCCTCACACTGCGGCCTGGCATTGGATGGGTTTATGGGAGTGCTTCCATCACAGGGATCTTCCTTCAGCTGCTTATCTGCCTGACTCTTCTTTGCTCCAGCACCTTTGTCAGGAAAGGGGGACACTTTGAGGTGGGTAAATATAAATTGTGAGGGGTATGTGGATTGTATTGGCTACTTAACCTTCTGAGCGTTCTCCCCGAATTAACTCGGGCTGAGTTTTATGCATCATGAAACTCAACCCCAGTTAGCCGGAGGAACGCCCGAGGTCTCGCCGTCTTCTGACGGCGGTCAGGAGCATCGGCATGTATGCCGATGCTTCCGGGTCCGCCCCCGATCGCGTCACCGGTGACGCCAAGGGGGCGGGGGTAGGCGGCGCCATAGACCTCCATGTAAATGGAGGGGCGTCGCCTTTCTCCAGCATAAGTCCGGCGTCTCCAGTGACGCCGGGCTTATGTAAACAACCTTCAGCTGAGCAGGCAATCGCGGCGGAGCACACTGTGCTCCGCCGCGATTGCCCGTGGCATGGTTTTGAAAAAACCCTCAAAACCATGAAACGCTCAGAGGGTTAAACCCACTGCTAACCAAGCAAATCCATGCTGAAAATTAGATAAGAATAAGGGTTTGTTTCCATTATACATCGGGACCCCTACGTATCCCACAGACATTGCCTGCTTGGCGGATGATCTGTTTACACATCTGCCGGTGCAGAGGCTCAATATACTCGACTACGTTCAGCCTTACATCGGTAGAGCGGCTTGGCGTTGTGAAGACAGATCCTCCGCCGAGCAGGTAAGTCTATCTGCTATGTCGGGACCTTCCACTAAGCGTATATGCTTAGCGGAGGGGTCCCAACGTAATGGAAAAATAGCCTAAGATGTATTTTCTTTAACTATTATTGTTACTCATTTTCTCATAAATTTTTTTTATTTACAAACAAAAATGAACAAAGTTAAATAAACAATAAATAATGAAATAATATACCGTATATGCCGGCGTATAAGACGACTTTTCAGTACCTTAAAATCCTGCCCAA
>CM070034.1:124963005-124979090 GCA_036250615.1 Ptychadena robeensis | reverse complement strand
TGGGCGACATTGACCACTCTGACTGTACAATAGCAGTCACACACATAAAACACTGGCCACAAATTGGAGCATGTCACTACTTCAGTGGTTCACATAGGCCTCAACAATACACATCTAGGCAGGTCATAGAATGCATTACCAAAAATGAACACTAGATGTCACTGTTCTGTTCATCCACATTCCTGCCCTACGAATCATTAGCTGCACCCCAGCCTGACCCTCAATAAGCAAAACACGCATGTGTGAGGCCTGCACAGAGTGTGAGACCTGTGGAAGTTCCAGGCTGCTGGCTGTGTGGGGCTCCTGGTCCTGGACCCTCGGTGGCGGATCAGTGCAGTGCAGAGGTTGACGGACCATCCTTCCGGCTCTCCATGGCTCCTGTAACCCTGGTGGCGGATCGGCCCTTCTTCTTCTTCCCCTCTGGAAAACACATCATGACCTCATGTCACTGAACTGTCCTCACTGTGCATCATGCCCTAACCCTGGGCCCTCAGCGATCATCCACGCTACCTTCACCGTCGACCGGATTCCTGCTTCTCTTCTCCATTTTGGGACATCTGCTGTCGTCCTGACGCTGCATGGTCCTCTGGCTTCTCTCCCCTGCGCTGCCCTGTCCAAATGGCGCGACGACCTGCCCCTGGGCGGCTCTCTTGTTTGGCTACATTTCGGCGCGAACTCTCCGGGGGCGTGTTCCCGGCTCCTATCAAAAGACCCCCAATATGAGGCTCCATGCATCGCCGATTCCCACAGACGTCGCCGATTCCCTCTACGGTCCCCCGACGATCGCTCCGTGGCTCGCCGATTCCGCCCCATATCAACAGACCATGTGAGTAGCTCAGCTATGTATTTGCCGACTTCGCCCCATGTGCTATTGGCTCCTGTGTGCTAAGTGTTTTCGCCCAATTCATGTCTCCGTTTGTTTGCAGATTTCGCCTGTTGTTGCACCCATTCCGGCCGACGCCGATTCACAAAGGCATCGCCGATTCCGCCCCATATCAACAGACCATGTGAGTAGCTCAGCTATGTGTTTGCCGACTTCGCCCCATGTGCTATTGGCTCCCGTGTGCTAAGTGTTTTCGCCCGATTCATATCTCCGTTTGTTTGCAGATTTCGCCTGTTGTTGCGCCCATTCCGGCCGACGCCGATTCACAGAGGCATCCCTGATTCCGGCCGACGCCGATTCCGTTGGCCCTTGTCGATTCCCTGTACCTCATCGTTTCCCCCAAACATCACCACATCCACACGTGAGTAGCAAACATGCCTTTTCTTGACGCATGGAGCACCTCAACTGCGTTCATGTGTGATCTGTAGTTAATCTGCTGTTTTCCTCTGCACCCCAGCTTGTTCCCTCCCTCTCGGTTTTTGGTGATACGACCTCGTTGCTTGCTGGCTCAGTGAAGGCTCAACTCTCTGAACCCATAGGTGAGTGACCTGTTGCCATAGCTGTCTGGTGGTGTGGATCAAGTTCGTCGTGTGGCATCACCACGGTTCCCGGTTAGTCTGTGGTTGATCTGACAGGGTTGTTGGTTTGCACTGTGGCCAATATGTACTCACTGTCAATGCAGTCCTGTTGTCATGTGCCTTCCCCGTTGAACCATCTGCAGAGGATGTTTGTGTATTGGTTGGAGGCCAGTGGGGGTCACTGAGTTTGTGGAGGGGGGGGGGGTGGGCAATGGGGGGGCATCTGTGTCATCCCTGGGCATCACAGAGGCCCGCACATACCATCGAATATGCAGGGCTAGAATATGTTTGACGGCATGCATGTACTCGGAGGGTCATTGTGAGACCTTGGACTGATGTGTTCACTAAATGATGAGGTTAGGGTGTCTTCTAGTGTCATGTACCTGCCGCCCACTGTAATGGCTCATGTATGTTGTAGGCATTTCCACCATTGGGGGCCCAGGCATGCCCCATGGACCTCACGGGATCCCTAGCGAATGGGAAGTGGAGGAGAGGCAGGGAACTTCCTCATGAGCCACTCTGGGTTGCTTATGTGAAGCTTCTTGCACCTACTGAGAATGGTGTTTGCTCCAGTGTCTGTACATTGTGCTGCCCTCTTTCAGCGGCCATGGCCCCCAAGAGGATAGAGGGAGGCCCCTCCTGGAAATGAACCCTGACCAGCTGACGGGAGTTCATTGAAACAGTACGCGCAACTGCCATTGCCTGTGGCAGGTGTAGAGGCCCACAGATTCGAACAAGCACGTCAAACACCAGGCGTATCAGCAACTGCTGACCTTCTGCAGGGGCTTTAAGCCCACCGCCACAATGACTGACCTAAAGAATAAAATCAATAACCTGAGGTCGGTATACAAGAAGGCTCATACAAAGGTGGTGAGAGCAGGAGGTCAGGGGCAGGTGTGGTTGAGGAGTTGGGCCTAGTCTGGTACTACGACCTCCTGTCGTTTGTGCAGGACCAGGACCAGCCGAGGGCATCGACCTCCTCGATGAGGCAGGGATCTGAGGGTGGGGGGCCTGTAGGGCCCAGGGAACTTGACCCTACCCAGGAGGATAGTTCCACTCCGGAGCTCCCTGGCAGTGCAGTGAGTTGATACTGTTATTTGTCTGTAATGCTCAGTGTTCGCCAATGTGTATGCTTGTCACTAAAATTTTTCTCACCCTCCAGGACAGACCTGGTCCCTCGTATGAGGAGGAACAACCTGGACCCTCGTATGAGGAGGAGCAACCTGGACCCTGGTATGAGGAGGAGCCGCCCGGCAGCTATGTCCCCTCCCTGCGCCTCACGTGGCCGCAGGAGGAGAGCTAGCCTGGGCCAGAGGAACACCCAGAACCAGACCCTGCAGCAGATCCTGGCAGCAAGGGCAGACGAGTGTGAGAACTATGGTCTGTTCCTTGCTGCCAAGCTGCGCAGGGCATCTGTGGCCCAGCGGGAGGCTGCACAGGACCTGATGACAGAGATGGCGTGCAGGGCATGCAGGGGGCAACTGGACCCTGCTGACCCCCGGACGGCTCTGGTCCATCGTGTGATGCCCGTGGAGACCCACTCTGCCCCATCTGGCCAGCCTGTGCAGCAGCCCACCTACACCTATGGGCACACAGTAACTGACGAGGGGGGTTACATTTACCAGCAGCTATAAATGTGACCTGCAGCTTTATGTCAGGGCCATGGGGTCATGGCATTTTTTTCATTTGTTGTTGTTTTTTGTGAGAACACACATCACAATTGTTACTTAACAGAAAAATTTATTTTGACTGTCAATAAACAGGTTTGAACTCAACTCAATGCCTAATCGTTGTGCCAATGAAATGGGGTGCATGGGAGACATCAGGTGGTCATGTCATTCTGCCAGGAGACAGCCCCCACACCATTGAAATAGGCTACATAGCCTTCACGGTTGGTGTGGGCCTGCAGGGATTGTCCCTGAGGTGGAAGTGGCTGCATGCCAGTGAGGGCCCCTGGTTCATTGCCCCTGGGTTACCACACCGGTGTTGATGTCCTCCACATCAACCATGCTGGGTGGGCAATAGGACACTGAATTGTGCAGGCGGAGGAAGTTGTGGAGAACACAGCTCGCCAACACAACCTTGTCCACTCTGTGGTGGTGAGGAACACCCTGAACCGCTGGGAGAGGAATCCGTGGGATAAGGTGGTATGTAGCGATCGGACAGACTTAATTGGCCGTTCGTACGGATCTCCGATTCCCGCTGAGATCGCCAGAATCGATCGGATAGGTGATTGATCGGCCATGGAATCTGACTGTGTATGGCTAGCTTTACTGTTATTTGGGTATCACCTGTGCTTGTTCTTGACCATCCTACACTCTCAATGCATCATATATAGGTATGACTTTTTTATACATTGTTATTGAAACCCAAAAATGGTACAGAGAACAAAATGATGCAGTTGTCCAATCCATTACCACATCCCAACAATGGGAACAGTGCAGCGCCAAATACAAAGGACTTTACAATTTTTAACATTTGCTTTTTGTCATTGCAGGATCATCTTTTTAGCTCCAATGGAGCTATCGCCAGTAATACGGACGCACAGATTGAACTAACATCATACCGACCACAAAAAAGTCAGCTTGGGGAAGAAGTCAATATCAGTTTGGATGGAGGAAGCACACAGAGCCGAGAAGTAAGAAAACTGTTTGAGTTGAATTCTCCTGACTGGCAGTGATACAGAAATAACATAAGATTAATGGAAACTGGTGAATATACAATTTCCAGGTATTTTGCTACTGGCTCAACCATATCCAATCAGTCATACAATCCCTACAAACCAGTGACATGTTCAGCCATGTCTAATAAGGGAATTCCATTGTTAGCATGCAGCCATTTTTCATACTGAGCATTAATTTACTCTACGCTAGTTAAATCCCCAGTGCATGTGATTTGGACATTTTTTAAATAAAAATAAATCTTAAGAAAAAAAAAGTCTTTTGCGAAGTGATTGTGGTGCATGTGAAAAAGGTTGAACAGCACTGAATATTTAGAATAAGGCCGCAATTTTGTTTAGAAGCCTATTAACAGGTTGCTGCATCTGCTTAAATGGAGTTTATAGGTCTAATTATGAAATGAGTAAACCAAGTCTTTATAATCTTTCCTTAAGGTGTCCATACATGGGTCAATACCTGTTCGATCGACTAACGATCGATCACGATGTGATGAAACACCACTTTGCATGATTGATTCCTGGTTGATATTTTAGATGGGGATCCTAGTCCCCATCCAAAGGAATGGTAATTGAACAGGGATTTACCAACATGTTCTTCAAGTGGGATCGATCAAACAAGGGTTTTTCGTGTTCAATTCCTGAACGATTGCTGTGAACGCACATAGTGATCAATCGTTCAGGAATCCAGCGTAAAATCGACCTGTGTATGGAAACTTTTATTCCCATCATCAGTTCACAGATTGTTTTAAATTGTTGACAGGAGTCATTCATTAAACCAGTTGTTCCCAAACTGGGGGGTGGGCCTGAAGGTATTCCAGGGGGGGGGGGGGGCGGGCCCTCATTCTTAACCTGTGTTTGAATAGGGAGGGGGGGGCTCAAAAATGTTCCTAAATAGAAAAGGGGGCCCTGCAAGGAAAGTTTGGGAATCACGGCATTAAACAATTCTAATTATAGTGAATGACAGAGATAGCTATTTACATTGACACATTTGTCGTCTTTTAGATTCCCTTTCCAGTTAATGGAAATCACATATCGTGTAATATAAAGGTAAGTGTCCTAACATTGCATTCAAATCAAATGTCTTTTCAGTTATCATTGAGGTTTTATTTAGATTTGTCTTATAGTATTGTAAGAAATATGCCTATTATGGAAAATAATAATCACGCCTAATTAGGATATGAATATTAATTCAATAATAACATTCCTTATGTAGGTTCGGAAGGCGGCCGCCAGAAAAAGTTACACAGAATAATTGAGTAAAAAAACATATATTGTGTACAATATTATAGAATGCTGCAACAATGTATACATAAACATAAAATAATACATGAAAATAATACCATTGGGCACACTATGAATCATACATCATCATGTATACCTGACTTGGTGGACTGGCTGGGCTTCAGTTCTGTCCTCTGTGTGTTCCCCTATGCTCTGTGGGTCTTCCCTCTTATACCCCAAATCCCTTTGAAGTTCATCTCTAGAATCTAGATTCTACTAGCATAAATATGTGAACTCCTAAATTGGATCTTCCCAGGATGTGCAAACGAGTTTTCCTGTCTTACTGGATAACAATGTACAAAGTACAGCTAAATAGATTTAAGTTCCCCCACCCAGTGCAATCTCAGGTATATGCGAAATACCTTTCCCCAGGATATGGTAATCACAACAGAGACATGACACCCAACGACAGACCTTTTGTTCCCACCACAAACAAAGACATTGAATTAGCTGTCAGTTTCATTCTATATTAAACAAATACAATTCTAACTAATACCATTCTAATAACCAACAAAATACAATTATAATATTCTCCAAATATAACTATCATATTCAACAGTATGACCTAATATCATCACAAAACAGGGGGTGACACATGGTGTGGATTTAAAATGAAAATATAGTGTACTTCCAATAAGAACTTGAGAGTTAGAGTGTACAAGAGAGTTTCTTTATACACTTCAATTCTCTCAAAAAGGGAGACCTGTTTCTCTCCAAAGAGAGACACGTTTCGCATGATAGCTTCTTCAGGGGACGTTTTAGCCTGGTGTGCCTTATTAGTTAGTTGGGAACATAGGATCTTATATAAATCTCGTGGAGTAGGGGCATTGGCAGGAACAGGGGATCCAGACAGCCTCCAACAGGTTGCTGGCTGGATAATTATCTGGATCCCCACAGTGAGAAGGGGAATCAAGTTGTTATTCTTCTTCTATAATATGGAGGATTTGTGTACATGGATAAAAAGAACCGTTCTTAGATCCAGATAATTATCTAGCTAGCAACCTGTTGGAGGCTGTCTGGATCCCCCATTCCTCCCAGTGCCCCCATGAGCCTATGAACCGTGTAAGTTATGAAGAAATTAATGAACATATATACATGCAAATGTACAACATATATACATGTATAATTACAAACTGTGCAGAGAAACATTATCGTACACTGAGAGCCTTTTTTAAATTATTTTAAGTTAAGAGTATGGTTTTAACAACCAAAAAAAAACTTACCCTTTAACCATTTTGTGGCCTTGCTGTAACTATTACAATTTTTACTCTCAATTGCCATCCTGTTTGGGGACATGTTACACCCTCATGTATTTCTTCACTTACATTGATTTCAGTGTCTTTTTTTGGAGTTAATAAACAATATAAAATAAAAACACTAAAAACATCTTTATCCAAGAGGAAAAGAAAAGGATCTGATGATGCTTCCCCACAGACAAGTCAATGACACCCTACACTATGTTGTATGGGGCAGTGTTAAGGTAGCCATACACCGGCATTTAATCGCTGACACATCGACCTATCGATTGCTGATCTTTCCAGGTGATCAGGAATCGGCAATTGATCGGATCAGGAATAGATGCAACACCACCTTGGGAATCCAATTTGTGGCTGATTTGGACATGAGCCGATCTCCAAAATGGCCGATTCCACAAAATCCATCGATTGGAAAGGCTGCTGCATAGGGCTATTTGGGTCCATCAATGTACTCCGATTGCCAAACGATCGACCAAAAAACCAACATGTCGGTTCATTGTCCGATCTGATTTTAAGTCGATTCCAATTTTTTGGGTCGATCGTTCAGGGTGATCAAAACCCCATTGATTGCAGATCGAACTCGTGAATGCGCGCAGTGATCAATCTGTCAAAAATCGAGTGGAAAATTGACCTGTGTATGGCTACCTTTAGAGATGAATGGCGTATTAAATTCAGAGCTTTTTGTCATCCCAGACACAGGCTATATATTTTTTTTTGCCTGTTGTTCTTTAGTATGATTTGATTGCACCTATGGGAATACAGAGGAAGAGAAGATGGTAATTAGGCAGAACATGTTCTGCGCTGATGATTTATATAATGATATCAAGATACCAGACGTCTCTCTATCTCGTGTTCCCAGCTGAACATGTTCCATTGTATCATTTTATCAATAACATATTGTTTAACCGTTTGACTGTAGTGTTATATTGATGGACCGTATGGAACTCCCAGCCGACGCATATTTACTTCAGATCACGCTGTGCTAATTGGAGCGGGAATTGGCATCACACCATTTGCATCGATTCTACAAAGTATCATGTATAGGTTTGTAAACATTATTAGAAAAACTTAAACAGATTTAGGGTATGTTTCTACGTTATGGGCTCTGTCAACACCCCCTGCATTAGGCACATTTCTTGATGGAGATGTCAATGAAGCCCATCCATATTATCTGCCCATGTCTCCATGGCGTTGAGCCGGTTGGAAGGTTAACGTAGTTCAGTGCGCCAACTCCCGGCGGACCGGCTCAAGGTCCTGGAAACAGGTTCTGCAGTAGGCAGGTATATGGATGGGCTCCATCAACATCCCTGTCAAGGAATGCGCATTAGCGCAGGGGGTGTCGACGGAGCCCATAACTCTGTGGTGACGCATTGATGACAGCGCAGCCCATACATATACATGACTTACCACCCCTCCTGTTTCCACTGCTTTCATCAGGTCCGCCGCCCAAGCAGACAGCGGAGGTTGATGTAGTGTTAACCTCTCGACCAGTGGACCCGCTGAATGTTGCAGAAACAGGAAGGGCGGTAAGTCATGTATATATATGGGCTGTTTTGACATCCATGTCAAGGCATGCGATTAATGCAGGGGGTATCGGCACAGCTCATGACGCCATGAAAAATTAGCCTAAGACTAGTGCCCTAATACTATTATTCCCAATGTGTTCACTAGACAGCTTTTTGTTTGTTTATGTTTACTGTATGCATAATATTCATATAATGTTCATATATTCATATAATATTCATTACAATGTGTTATAGTTGTTTATCTGAGTAATTGTGATTAACAGTTACAATTAAACACTGATCAAAAGTAAAGTGTGCACCACATGTCAACAGATAATTGCACTTTTAGTTCTAGGGGGCTTGTATACTGTGTGGAGTATTATTAGATAGGTGAGTTATTTGACCATATGACAATTTGTATCCATTTGAGAATTGAAACATCAAGTTTACAAAAGTTGTATGGACTGATGAGATGTGAGTGACTCTTAACTGACCAGGTGGATATGCCTGTGGGTGAATCAGTAAGGGGTACAGATCTGAACTTTGAGTACATGTATGAGTAGAAAAGGTCAAACCAGCATCCCATTTTAACATAGCTAGTGTTGAAGTGGCCCACCAGGAGTCTTGAGGTATCCTCTGTCTTAAAAACCTTCTTGATGTTTTAACTTGTGTCCTTTTGAGTGGTGGTCAGGTTTCAGCCTCAGTTACTTTGTCCATGTTTCTGGGCACCCAACACATTTTATTCTGGAGAACTGGAGGATGATGGATGATGGGTAATGCGGACAATGAATTTCCTGCAGCGCTGTTCACTATTTGCAAAAACAGTTTCTGTTATCACACCCCAATATCGTAGCAATTTCAAAAGTGCTGCATACTTTTTTAAATGTTTAAATTGTCAGAACCACTTAAAGTGGATGTATGTTCAAGATCTAAAAAATATATATGTCAAATTTAAGTTTGACTTATCTCTGAGCTGGATTGATGGCGGCACTCCACCTAAAAAAAAAATACTTGCCCGTTGTTCCCTGCAATCATATAAGAGATTCCATCTTTATCTTTTAGGCTTTCAGGGGTTAAGGTTATTAATGGTTTTCTATGTGAAAATGTGTCCGTGTACATTTCAATGAAGAGCCAAGATTAGGGACTTGCTGGGCTGTCACTGTTATCAGAGATGTTGGGCTCTCGTGGGTCACGTCACGTGTCATAACAGCCAGGGAGAGAGGAGGGACTGCGAGGGACCTTCTTAAATTATTCATTACAGATACGTTTTTTAACGCCACCTTCCCTATTATCGGCACTTCTATTGTCATTCATGCAAACATGAACTTCTGGGGGTAGGTCTGATTTAAGTAAATTTTTTGGCCTACCAGAGGAAAACAGCTACCTAATAATTATGCACACCTTGATAGAGGGTGTTCACCTCCTTAGGCCACACCCTCTAGCATTACCAACACACATCATCTGATTTGCTTAAGGCTTGTGATATATATGTGATACATATGTGGAGAGAGTGTGTGTTAAAGATCATTGACACTAAATTGTCATATAGTCAGCCTTCTTATAGTTAATACCAGTTAACTAGAGTTCAGAACATCAAGCTACAAACTGGACAGAACTGAGTTTGTTACTCAAGGTCACCAGATGTGCATTTGTTCAAAATACGTTTCTACGCATAACCGCATTCACTGTTCATGCATTTAATCTTAAAACACCCTGTGGGAAAGTGAGGACTCTCCAGGGTCGCGGTAGACGTACCTTTGCACTGTTTCTTTACCCAGGTTATGTGATAGACGTGCCTTGCGCTGATAAGCCTCCTGGGCGTTCTGCCAGAGTTAACTTGGGGTGAGTTTCTCAGCTCATACAACTCACTAAAAACTCACCTGTCCGCCGAATACCCTTGGCGCTTCTGAGAATCGGCACACCAGCCGATGCTTCAGTGCCTGCCCCAATTTTGTTACCAGTGACGTCGGAGGGGCACAGGGTGGGCGGCGCCATTTATCTCCATGTAATAGAGGAGGCGTTGGTTTTTTCAAGCACCTGTTCAAGACCTCCTGGCGGCCAGAAAATCACGGTGGAATGTATTGTGCTCCGCCGCAATCGCCCATAGTGCGCTTTTTTAAACCGCACAGGAGGTTAACAGGTTTCTTCCCTTTGCCAATTGTTGGAGTCACTCAATCGCTGGGCATCAGGTGATTTTACAAAATATGGTGATGTTTGTTTACCTCGGTTACGCGGTAGCCGTGTCTTGGTTATTTCCTAGGTTTTTCCCCTTGCTGACTGGGCACGTCATTGTGATGTCACCTAGCTGCAATTGAACGGGTCATTGATTGTGTGCCCATCTGTACGTTTATGGGTACCTTAATTGTTTTGCTTTACAATTATTCATTGCCTAATCCGAGCGTATGTAGTAGTGCTAATAAAACTGGTTAAGCAAAACAAGGCTGCATTCAGTTACTTGAAAACATGTTTTATGCCTGATAACAGTGGCTGCCCAGGGAAGGTGACATTTAATTTTCCACGGTCAGTTTTACGTGCAGTTGCCCATAAGGATTATATGGGGTGATGTATTTGAAAACCAGCCATGCAATGTATGCAACTTCTGCACTCAGTGAGGTGGGTGACGACAGTCAGCCACTCTGAAACCACCCATCTGAATTCAGCCTTAATCCAGTAAGTATTCAAATTTATACAACTGAAGAAAACATTTAAAGGATGATATTGTCAAATAGCTAACTTACCTAATAAATATTCACATGGAGTAAAAGATGTTTTACATTTTTGAGTATAGAAAAATACAAATGGTACTGATTCCTATCCAATGTGAACAGCAGTAAGTAAGTTTACACTATACGTGTTGAGACATTCTGCCTCTATTCCTACATATCTCATGTTATTGCGGTCTCTTCAGGTATCGCATGCGGAAACAGAATTGCCCCAACTGCAGCTACTCCTGGTGCGAGACTCTGAAAGACAGTAATGAGATGAAGCTCAAAAAGGTGAGGACAGGCGGCACATACAAAACCAAACAACTCCATACAACATGTAAATGGCAATTTAAAATAAATATTAAAAACATATTTTTTTTTATTAAAAACATATTTAAAGAAGAACTTCATATACAGTTAAGGGAACAAATATTTGCATAAATATGTAAATATATTCTGTCTGTCTTGTCAACCAGAACAATCAATTGGGTATATAAATTCTGAGTTCTTTCTGGGTGAGATAAAGTAATGAAGGCATGTGAAATGAGGTATCTTTCCTGCTAGTGCTGTACAAAATATGCAAGGTAAGAATTATTGAAATCAAGATCCATGGAGCTAGGGTTGTGGGAACATTGTAAAGAAGTATTCCTCTAGTTTTTGCATTAATGAAGTTCAAAATTAAGTCAACTTAAAAAACTTTGACTTGAACCTAATTTATTCAACAACTACATGTGCTCGAGCAATTTACTTCATCCATGAAATGCTGCAAAATGAAAAAAATTTAAAATTTTTAAATACATTTTAGGTGTTGAAAAATTCAACTTGAATTATAAGTATATATGTAGTGACCAGTAAATGGCACTTATTGTACATTTAAATGCATTGTTATAGATGCTTGTGTATTTATGGGTTTTTCCTGGCATAGGGTAGTGACAGGGCATATTCTCTATTGTGTATATGTTTTACTGTATTTATATACCTGCCCTGTACACTATACTTATATATCCACTGTATATATGTTTGTTTGGTGTCTGTCCCTTTAAGGGTTGTGCACCTGCTGCCTATATGAGTTTGGGTGCGTGTCTAGATGGCTGTTTCCTATTTTGTGCTCTCCACTCCCCACTTAGTGTATCAATCCTAATCTGCCCTACTACTGGCCTTAAGCCAACCCCTTCTGGGAGTCTATAAATGCTAGCTCCTCAGAACATTCTGGGCTTTTCTGATGTTGCTGACCTGATTAATGGTAGATCCTCTAGACGTGTCCCCAGACGCAGGATTCCTAGGTGAATTATCCACTGAACCAGTGTGACTTCCTGGAAAGGACTGCCTATCTTCTCCCCTGGTGTGATAGCCTTCAGCCATCCAAGGTACCCAACCACGAGTAGGAGCAAGATTGGAACCGTAGCTTCCCAAGATTCCCATTCCTACCAATAGGTGATTGTGAAGTGCCTGTACATATTCTTTCGCTAGTAAACTTGTAAATATCCCCTACTTCGTGTTGGGACCTTCCGTTTCTTGGTGTGTGAGTTTTGTGGCAGTGTGCTGAGCAGAAGACATCCTTCTACAGAATCTGGTTGTATAAGTTGCGATACTACAATGCATCTCCACGACAATTCATATACAGTACTTGGCTTAACGCAAAAATCCCTTGTTTGACGCACATTAAAAGCAGGGATTTTGACATAGTGCAGTCTTGGGTTTAGACTTACCTAAACCCAAAAACAAAGAGTGTTCATATTTACTTAAATCTGTGATATGCTCAATGTTCAGTTTAGGTACCCTGCTCATTGAAAGCCTAAACCTGAAACCATAATAAAATATGATAAAAAAAGACAATGTTATATTTCATTGTATTTAATTCCATTGTGCATGATCATACATAATAATTTAGTCAATCATTGATAATCAAACACAATGACTTCCTGATGACAGTAAATGGAAGACAATGGTCATTTTGAATGTCGTATTCAGCCATTACACCTTCAATTTTACAATTTCTTTCTGGTACAATCAGACCTTTAGGGATGCTTATTTTTATATAACTTACACATCCACTTCTGTCCATGTCAGGTGATCTCCCAGCGGTACCTATTTAGACATTATTCTGCCTTAGGCACATTTTTGTACAAGCTCCACCTTGATATCATGCACTCGTTTTTATATTATAATAGAAGATGCTGCTAGAGAAAGCCACAAGTCTGCTTTATAATCACCGATAGGTGTAAGAGTCAGAGAAGGGAAAGCTAGCTTTATGTTTTATGATTACAGTCTAATTATTTCAGCATCTCCAGTACACCTCCAGATAGTCCACATGCTGAGTTTAGCCCCATTTAAAGATTTCCAGAATTTTTTTTTTAAGTATTAAGGGCTTTTGTTTGTTGGCCCCCCTTTTTCTAATATTCTTAATAAAAACTGAGGTACCGTACATTATGGGCCGATCTAAATTTTTATTGAAAGAAATGTCAACAATTGAGGAAGTTTTTCCATATCAGATGAACCAACGTCCATTTTGATATATAAACTTTGTTTTGCAAGCTTTAAGTTTTGAATAGTGATGAGCGGCATAGGGAATATTAGAATTTGCTAAATTTCGCAAACTATTCTCCAAATATTCCAAGTAAATTAGAAAATTCCAGATCTCCTGTTTATTTCTCAAATTTTTTCATGCGAATATACCGCAAGACAGGCATTTTTAAGTTTGAATCCCAAACGATCGATCGGCGAATGAGCAATCGCTTGTCAATCGAACAGAAATTTGACCCAAATATTCACGATTAAGAAGATATAGCACTCTATTTGAGATCTATTTTCGAAGTGACGATATTAGCAATAAAATGTTGAGATTTGTTTATACTCAACACTAGTTTTGAATAAACATTGAACATAAAACAATTCTATAACACATGTGATGTGAAATGTCTATGGCACATCTGTGCCATTTATTTATTGAATAATTTCTACATAAATCTCACAGGACAAATATAATTAAACTTGAGGCCAGATTTGCAGCCCTGCAGTAGACAATCAGTTATAGTAAACTCTCCCCTTTACTACTTCTAAATATGTCCATACACATGACGATAGCCGCTAGATAGATGGCCATTTTGAGCATTGACATCATGCCGTGCACGCTCACAGCCATCTGTCTAACGCCCATCTAATGAGGCCACCCCTGTCTTTGAAGACAGGTTTGTCGAACAGGTAATGGACATGTCTGTAAATCCTGCTCGAATGTCATTCCTTTGGATGGAGACAAGGGTCCCTTTCCAACGGATTAACCGGGAATCGGGCACCTAAAGTGGTGCGACTCGTTTGCCGTCCAATCGACAGACGCCCAAGCCCAGCACAGCGATGTCATCATGGCGTCACCAAACTGCGCCCGAATGGGTCATCTGTTGAGCGCCTTTCGAGACGTATATGGTGACCTTAAGACTGTAATAAAGAAAACTGACATATGTATTTATGTAATTCTTACCACTCAGTGTTGAGTAAGTTTCCATTATGACTGCCTGGCTATATGTACAGGTAGATTATTGTAAAAATACATCACATGCATAAGTTTGTAATACATCTGTGTAGGTGACAGCAAGTATAGAAACAGATATCAGTCAGAATTCATGCTTCAGAGGACAATACATTCTGACTGATATTTGCAGGTTGCTGCAAACTCCACAGTCAGTGACATTTTAATGGGACAGAGTACAGCTTACATATAATATGTACTATTATATTAAT
Source organism: Ptychadena robeensis (assembly GCA_036250615.1). NCBI lineage: Eukaryota > Metazoa > Chordata > Amphibia > Anura > Ptychadenidae > Ptychadena > Ptychadena robeensis. The sequence goes on along the minus strand of CM070034.1, from coordinate 124,964,470 downwards.
ACTAAAATAAAACATTCCAGATTGCCCCCAAAATATTCTTACTGAATTTTTCTTCATTGTCTTTCATACCAGGTGGACTTTATCTGGATAAACCGAGACCAGAAGTTTTTTGAATGGTTTGTCAGTCTGTTAACCAAGCTTGAATTGGACCAGGCAGATGAAGAGCCAGAAGGTATCATAATTACTGGTAGACAATACACATAAGTCTCCTAAATCATGACAACATTGTGTATATACAGTAAATATTTATATACACACACAGGGCAGCACAGAAGTGGTACTCAGGGTATGCAAGAGGACCAAAAACTAGCTATGCGTACCTGCATTATTGTTTTTACGCTGAATATACGTACTAACTTGGAGGTATTCCAGGTCCGGGCAGCTGAGGAGTCTTGTTGTAAACCATAGAGGGGAGAGATCTGCAGCAGGCTGCTGGTAGTTTCAGGGCTTAGTTACTAACCCAAAAACAGGGTTGCACTACAGAGGTATGAGATCTGGGGGTTCAAACGTGTTGTACTTTGAGAGTAACATTTGACCCAAAGCCAGCTGGTGACCTGTGGATGGAGACAGCTAATTTGAGAATCAATCAGGAACAGGGAGGTCCATCTGCAGCAGAATCTACCATGCAGGAAGCAGAAGACAGTGAGGGAGACTGCACTTATTAAAACCACCAAACACCATCTCCTGGTACTTATCTGAGTAGCTCACTAAAATGTATATATATATAAAGCACTTGCAGACGCTGCAACTCAAAGCATATTGGGCTATTGCAACTGGACAGAAGATCTTATAATTTAGATAATTGGTAATGCAGGTATGCTTGTAGATGCAAAATAATAGACTAAATGCCTCCATACACGTCTAGATTTTCCTTTCAATCAACTTAAAAGATACATTTTTGGGGGTCAGGGAAATCGGTGATTGATTGTAATCTATGCCAACTGTAGTAACAGATTTTTGATCTAATTTTTTTGGATCGACTGAAAGCATCATTGAATTTAGGTTAAATTTCATTACAACTGATTAAAAGTTTCCAGCATGTCCAATCATTTTTCAATCAAGAATTTCCCCAATTGTAATAGTTTTAGGTTGATCTAACCATGTGGACTGCCATAGATTTTCAATCAATCAACAAAATTTTTTTATTGAATTAAGTTGATAGAATGAAAAATCTAGACGTGCATGGGGGCGTATAAGCTGGCCATACACCTTTAGATCTCTTTGTCAGAAATCCTTTAAGCTGGGCATAGACATTCCAATTCCTGCACGATCCGACCGCCGTTCCGATGCTGTGCGCAGTCCCGCATCCCTTAACCTCCCTAGCGCACTGCATAGGTACAGATTTCTGTACCAAAAGCGCACCATTTAATGTAAAGTTTTTGTTTTTGAGTAAAAAAAAAATGTACATAAAAAAAAGTTATTGTATTTTGTTTGTCTCTCATCCCCACCTGTTCCTTTCCCTGGC
>CM070034.1:124940446-124952080 GCA_036250615.1 Ptychadena robeensis | reverse complement strand
GTTGATTGATTGTACTCGAATCGTTTTACAAATCTACCCGTGTGTGCCTAGCTTTAGGTGACCAAGAAACCCAATGGTCAACCCAAATGCTCCAGAGGTCCTCTGTGGAGAGAGAAGATCCTTCCAGAAGGACAACCATCTACGCAGCAACCCACCAATAAGGCCAGAGTGGTAGAGTGGCCAGACGGATGCTTTATTAAAATGCACATGGCATGCCTTGGATTGCCAAAAGGCATCTGAAGGACTTTCAGACCATGAAATCCTCTGGTCAGAGATTGAACTCTTTGGTGTAAATGCATGAAGAAAACCAGGCACCCCACATCACCAGGCCAATAACATCCCTACAGTGGAGAATGATGGTGGCAGCATCATGCTGTGGGGATGTTTTTCAGCAGCAGGAACTGGACATATCCTTCAACAGCAGGAATAGGACATATCTTATAGGACAGCTGTGCAGGAGGATGATCCAGATGACTCTCCAAATGATTTCAACAGCTTGAGAAGCTCCGCACAAGGAAGATAGACAGACATTATTATAACCCATGTGCTGGTGTTGAGGAGGCCTGCTTATTAACCTGTCAGATCTGGAAGCACAAGAGGGAAGATGTTTGTCAGCAGCAGGAACTGGGAGACTATTAAGGATAAAGGGAAAGTTGCATCCTGGATGCATTCTGGATGAAAACCTGCTGCAGAACGCTCTTGTACTAAGACTGGGGTAACAGTTCATCTTTCAGCAGGACAACAGCCCTAGGCACACAGCTAAGATATTAAAGGAGTGGCTTCAGGACAACTCTGTCAATGTCCTTGAGTGGCCCAGCCAGAGCCCAGACTTCAATCCCATTGAACATCTCTGGGAAGATCTTAAAATGGCTGCACCAACGCTTCCCATCCAACCTGATGCAGCTTGAGAGGTGCTGCAAAGAGGAATGGGCAACCTGGCCAAGGATAGGTGTGCCAAGCTCGTGGCATCATATTCAAAAAGATTAAGCCTGTAATTGCTGCCAAAGGGACATCAACAAAATATTGAGCAAAAGCTGGGATACTTATGTATACGTACATGTGATGTAATACATTTGCCCAAATCTCAAGTAAACTTTTTTCACGTTGTCATTATGGGGTGTTGTGTGTAGAATTCTGAGAAAAAGTGCATTGAATCCATTTTAGCATAAGGCTGTAACATAACATAATGTGGAAAAAGGCATGCGCTGTGAATACTTTCTAGATTACACCGTATAAAAATTACAAAAATGTATTCATTTATCATAACAAAAGACAAAATGGAAAGAATAAAAATAATAAGGTCATATTTATTACTTTCATCAAGAAGTGATAAAGTATTTTTTAGGACTGTTAACGGTGTAGTTAAACATTTTAACATTTTTATTATATTTATCAGTGGTCAAAGCTGGAAGAGTTTTGCCAACTCTGCCTTCAGGTATCCAAGAATTGCTTCTGTTTCGCTAGACCATGGAGGTCCTTCTAATTTCACCAGGTTCTACATAGGCCTTGACATATTACATTGTGAAAAAAATATGGTTTTATGACTACCCTAGTTTAACAATTATGTCTCACATTGTAGCATTACTCAATTTAGCTAAATATTACCAGTTTTACGGACCATGGAGAATAGCTGGGTTGGTACCAGGTTGAGACCATCAGGGTCAACCCACCAAAGGTTAACAAGACATATCAGACAGCAGAGGCTTATGTAGACTTTTTAAACCCCCTGACCCCTAAACAGAAACACATACTGGTACACTGGTCCAAAGGGTCCTTATACCAGTTACTGGAGATGAACATTTTAATAGTTATGTCCCCTTTGGTAAGCCATTTCCATTCCTTACATGCATGTCCTATCGTTTTACTAACAACCAAAATAGAGAATGAAAAAGGAAAAAACATTTTACAGACTATACTTGATGCTGAAAAACATAAAGACCTATTACGTATTTGCAATAATTTTCTTGTATAACTTTATTTGTTTCTGCATGAACAAAAGTAGCATGTGCCTCGGCCATCCTTGACATATACTATATGACAACTGTGCAGGAGGATGATCCAGATGACTCCCCGGATGATTTCAACAGCTTGAGATGCTCCTCACAGGGGAGATAGACAGACATAATTATAACCCATGTGCTGGTGTTGAGGAGGCCTGCTTATTAACCTGTCAGATCAGGAAGCACAAGAGGGAAGATACTTACATGTTTCCATGGCGATGAGAACTATACATTGAGAGATTGTCACCACTATGCAGCACAATTGTATAGAGAAATGATGTGCAACGTTTTCTTGGAGGAAAGTAATGAAACTCCTTAGAACAAACACAATAGTCAAACTCATGTTATTAAACCCAATATTCAATTTAGCATTGATAACCAAAAAAATAAAAAGGTATTAGGTTATAAATCATAAAATTTAAATCAGACCGATGTAGAAAGATCCTGTCTTGGCCCACAAGACAGGAGTAAAAAAAGAATTAATACCCTAATACCCAAAAGTATCAGGAATCACTGAATTTAGGTGTCCAACCATGGCCATAGGTGTGTACAATACAGCACCTCGGCATGCAGACTCATTCTACAGACATTTGTGAAAGAACAGGTCATTCTCAGAAGCTCAGGGAATACTATCATGGTATCATAACAGAATTTCATCTGTGTAACTAGTCCATTTGTAAAATTACTTTGCTGCTTCTTAATACTTATTATTTCATGGTCAACTGATAGTGGTAATATAACAAAGTAGAAGCAACTGGGAACCATACAACAAAGTAACAAACATTGTATAGAGGCAATATAGAATTATAGATCTCTCAACTTCCTATAGCCGTCAGATTAGCTCAAACATGTAGCGCATACCTGTCAACCATCCCCTTGTGGCCTGTAAAGTAATTTTTTTATCTGACGTTCCTGGCCAAATCCCAATTTTAGTAAATTTTGATTTTGAAATTGGAGTAATTTAGGAGGGGGAGTTTCTCCCTCCTAAGTTCCCACCCCACTTTTGCAGAAGATGTGCGGATGGGAAGTTAATAGGGAGGGTAATGCCCCCTCCCTTCTAAGTTAGCTGGCTACTAAATATGAGGGAGGAGAGGTAAACCTCCTGATGCCAGAAGTGACGTCACTGACATAACTTCCTGTATTTGGACCGTGGTAGTACAGCAGTTTGTCGTTACGTCCATGGCATCACTTCCTGCTAGTTTTCCCTTGTTCAAAAAGGGAAAAGTTTACAGATATGGTGTAGAGAGCTTCATGGAATGAGTTTTGATGGTGGTACTTAAGCGTGTTCTCTCTGTCTGCAATCCAATGTATAAGTCTGTGTTTCGTAGATGGCAGAACAGTATTTGTCTGACTACATTTTGGCAAGCGTTAAGTTTGGTAGAGGGTATTTCAGGGTTTGGCCTTTGGTTCCAGTGAGAGAAACACTTATTGCTTGAGGATGACAAAACATTGATTCAAAGGAGAGAGGGGGAGGCCGTGGGGTATGATGGGTATGAGATAGACATCCCCGTCCAGCAGTCCCACACAGGTATCCACCTCATGATTTTTCCCTATACTGTAGGGACCTGGGGACTTTGAGGCAACATGTGTATCTAGCACAGTGTGTCAATCCGTTCTACTGATTGACATATTAGATCCCTGTATTATTCATCAATATTCAAATTAGGGTAATGCCATGAAAATCCAACAAAGTATAAAACAAAACAGATCAGAAAAAGTCCATTCCAATGTACTACATGGGTAACAGGAACATATCCGGTCATTTTATTAATGTCCATATTATACACTGAGTAGCTGATGCATCTTGAGTTGTTGCTATTGTCCTGTTTGGTGATGGCACGAGGGGTATGAGGAGGAGAATGGTCCCATAGATAGATCAGATATAGAGTGACACCGACATATGTTTCAAACAGTGGTTTTCCTCAGGGGGTCTCCGAAGATATCCTATAGGCCTGCATATAGATATGCGCATATTAGAAAAACTGGTCTTGTTGTGCCGAGGAGCCAAATAAAGTATTAAGCTTACCCCATACTCCCACAACAATTGACAAAACATTTTGATGGAGTTGACGGTTTAGGTAATGCCCCTTCCTGTTCTAATATAACAACAAACAAATGGTAATATGGTCAATAGAGAAATGGATGAGTGAGTTGGTTATGGAAGAACTTGACTGGCCCTCACCTTTACCCAGTGCTTCCCAAACTGGATTTTTAAATATTGTGTTTAAATATGGAGGAGGGGGCCTGATAATGTTCCTAAATAGAAAAGGGTGGCCCTGCAAGAAAAGTTTAGGAACCACTGCCGTAACCTGATAGTTGGTAAGTACAGACACCCTGTTGTGACTGTAAGAAGGATCAGGTTGACAACTAGAGAGTCCTCTAGAGAGCCTCTAACCCATTCTAGTCTTATTAGATCTTTAAGCTACATTTGCTGGCACACAGGTCAGCCTGGTTTCTAGCTCAATAACTACAAACTATCAATGAATAAGCATGTTTCCCCACTGAACACAAATGCACAGACATTCAGTTTACACCTGGCAATCAATCCTGGTGAATTTGTTTTATCAATACCTCCTCTTGGGAGGATTTCTTTCTCCAATTTCAACTTTCATTAACTAGAAAATTCAGTTTTCGGCTGTCCACCATCGCTGGGGCTTTTCAATTTTCACCACCACTGCATGGACATTCCTACTTCCATTTCTTCTGCATTTTTATTTTTCCACTTAAAGCATACATACATACATCTGATTTTGCCATATAAACTGAGATTGTGAAAGGTTTGGAATTCCTACGTTAGGTAGCCATACACAGGTCTATTTTTGTATTGATTGATTGAGTATGTGTGCACGGTGATTTATTGTACACATATTGATGGTGATGGTCCCCATTGAAACTAATGGCATTGGCCAGAGATTTATGGACATGTCCGTTCTCTGGCCGACCGAGCTTTGGGGCACCCGCGATAGGCGGGCAATTTTGCCGACAAAATCGTCCGCCACTCGTTGCGTGTGTGGGGACCCTTAAGCTGGCAATAGATGTCCCGATCTATGGCCGATTTTACAGTCAGAGTTGGCTACAGAACGGACAGGAATCCTGTGTGTTCCACCAACACACGCGATTCCTGTCAGACTGTAGCCAATTAACTCGGAGGGTGAGGAGACTCCCCCTCCGAGTTAACAGCCTGCAGCAGGATCTTGCAGAAAAAGAACCAGCAGGACGGATCCGTGTGCGATCCGACCTGCCGGCTTTTTTTCTAAGAATCTCAAGGTGGGCTCCCTTATAGTTGCGGCCGACCAACCTTTATGTGCTCAGCGGGAGCGAGCACGCCGGTTGGTCGGCTGCAACTATGGCCAGGAATGGACCTGTCTATGGGGGGCTTTACAGAAATGTATTTGTGAGGTCAGGCACAGATGGGAGACATGTAGACAAGTAGGTCTTGCTGGCAGACTTTACTCTTATCCATCTTAAAGGTGATCTTATAAATTGAGGTCAGGAATCTGTGCAGGCCAGATAATCCCTCTACACCATGGAAAGCAGATATGTAAGACCAAGAACGGGCCAACTTCAAATTGTTCCACCCAAGTTGGGAACATGACATTTCCCTAAATGTCTTGGTATCCTGAAGCATACTGATTCCCTTTAACTACAACCCAGGGGCCAAGGGAAATGCCACACCGGGCTTGATTAAATGTAGTCAGGCAAGGAATGTGATCCTGACTTCGGCCAAACCTAAACTCGCATAAAGAAGTAAAGTTGGCTACTTGAAAGACATTCTTGGGCAAAAATCTACTTTTGCATCATCCACCCCTAATCCCAACTGACATTACCGTCTTCTCTTACCCCCACTAATCTCCCATCTAGTTGCGTGAACAGTGCTTTACATGTGCAGAAAAAATGCTGATCCAGCGTCACAGATGAGCATGTCCAATGGAACTTACCGCAGGACAATCAATAGGAAGCGTTGATGTCATGGATGTAGTGATGTGGACTCTCAGAAAAGCTTTTAGTAAACAGTTAAAAACCTGTCAGTGAACCATCATGTGACGGCAGCTTTATAAGACAAAGAAATTTTCTTTCATGGCATTAATGTCCGGTCTGGAAAGACCTAAGTAGATGGAAAAGGCCTTTTACATGTACGATAGGTTAAACGGAAAATGTATATCAATAATTTCCATAATTCTCCTTTCCTGTCGAATGCCATCATGTTAGCAGCCAAATGGGTAAGCTGTGCCCTCTGAGTTACCCTAGGACCCTATACCAATAAATATAACTCTACTCCTAGGCCTCGTGTTCAGTAACTAGCCCAAACGCATGGGTGGGAATGTGCAGACATGGGGTATCAAAGGATAATTACAGTAAGTATTGATATCAATTTTATGTTTTCCAGATAACTCTATGTCAGCAGACAAATGGGAAATAACTAGCCAACAATAAGGGGGATGTGAAAAAACATTGAGTCAAGTACAAAACAGAAGATAAATCTGTCAGAAAAGTAACAGATATAAGAGAAGCAGTCTTATTACAATACTGAGACATTAAAGGGTGAATGCATGACCACAAGATGTCTGCCAATCTCCCGGCAGATCGACCGTGCGTGATGACGTCATCACATGCAGCCGCTCCTGCTGAGAATCGTCCGGGTACCCTTTGTGTGTCGGCCATTACTTTGGATTAGGGACGCTGGTCCCCATCCAAAGTAATGGGATTGCTCTAAGAAATTACTGACATGTCCATAATTTCTTAGATTGATTTTCCAGGCGAATTTAGCTTTTAAGCATTCAATTTTTTAGCTGATTTCGAGGCAGACCACAAATCTAAACGTGTATGGCAATCTTTATGGGGGTCACCACAGCGCATTGTGATCCGATGGGACCCCTACGTTAAGCGAAGTGCTTGGGGGTTCCGACGGATCACGTGCAATTTAGCTGGCTGGTGGATGTTCAGACATCCACCGATGCAGGGGTTAACGTACTGGATTACGTTAACCCCTACATCAGTGGAGCGGCTCAGCGCCGTGAGAACACAGCATCCTCCAAGCAGGTAAACTGTATGTGATCTGTTTTAACCCCCCGCCAAGCACTGCATTTAGTGTAGGGGGTCCCAACGGATGTGAAGACATAGCCTGGGGGGGGGCATTGCTCGATCCGTCGGGACCCCTACTGATGTGGAGACATAGCCTTACAGATGGTCTCAGTTAAAAACATAAAAGCTACCGCCCAAGACACTTCCATACCTCTAATGAACGGGCAGGGTCCTCAACTCCTCCTGTGTCATAACCTGTACATGTGTTATCTTGTGTTGCATCAACTCTTATTTAATGTACAGCGCTGTGTAACATGTTGGTGCTATAAAAGTTAATAATAATGGAGTGTGCCCTCAGCTCCCATGGCACTGCCAGCTCTTGTCTCTGTAAGAAAGCCCAGTCAGCGTGACCATCCATTATGCGCTCATCCAGCTGGATGTATCTTTCCTTTGTTCTTGCTGAAGGATGCACAAAGTGATAATCCGAAACCTGGAAATAAGTTTAAGAATGAAAGTAGAGTTGTAAGGAGGAACAACATCCAGCTTGCAAGAATGCGCTTCCTGGTCCAATGTATAAGTAGGGAGAGGAATCTTGATTTATTTACAACTGGGAAGCAACATAGGGATAAATGATGGCATAGGTACAAGAACCACTCTGTTCTTTAGCTCCAAGGGATGCCAACTCTGACATCCTCTTAGCCGAAGTTACAGCAACTAAAAATGCAGAGGCTACAGGGAATAGTCCTGGTTTAACACTTCCAAAGACATAAATTCCAGCACCAATTCTGAAATTCAAGAAAAAATGGCTTCCTGGGTGGACATAGGCTTATGACCACTCTCAGGAATAAAATCGTGATTCTCTCACTGAATCAAATCTTTGTACACCTTATTACTAAGTAAAATAGTCCCTCAGTAAAGCAAAATCTCTTCAATGTGATAAAACATGGTGAAAATGGAAAAAAAGTGAACACACATCTCTTGCTCTCTATCCAAAACGTTACTTTACCCATCCAGACCATTTTTTTCTCTGTATACACAACCTGATGCTTTTGGATATAGGAGTGTTTATGGCCCCCTCCAATTGACAATGCATGGACCTAACAATTAATCACTAGGGTGACAGAAGGGTGTGTAGTGTAATGGATTTGGCCATGAAACAGTTAATACAGTATGTTTGCTCATGCTGTAGATGATCCTATCTCAAGGGAGGTGCCTTGCTCCAAGGGAGATATAAACATGTTACATAGGATGGATGTGACCCTGCTTGTCTGTGTCTGCAGCAGTTTTCTGCCAGGAACTCACATGGGGCAGGCTTCTGGTCCTAGAGATTTCCAGGACCTTCAGGAAGACAATGTGAGTTGATCATATTACCCTAAGCCCCAGGCTCCACTATGCGCTGATGCCTGCGCAAGCCTCCGTCAAGTTACTATGGGCGCAGGCTTAAGGCCAGCTCGAGCACTATGTTTAACGCAGGGGTTTTGACGATTTAAACCTTGTAAGCCACGTTTCGGATCACAGGCCGCACCGCGTCTGTGCTTGATTGCAGCCGACCACGGCTGTGGAGGTGACCCCATTGAAATGTATGGGCGCGATGCGGAAGATCGCCCAAGTGGACACAAGCCCAGCAGAGGTAGAGCCAAAGTGTGTACATATTCCCCTGTCTAGTAAAACGAGACCCCAGTTTACAGCATACTAGTGTGTGGACATTCCTTTATTCAGTTAACTCTGTCTTGATTATACTGATCACAACGGATCTGTGCAGAACAGGTGGTAGGTGCTGTCTTCCCACCTACGGCATGCTTCAGTCTACCTATCCCCCACCAGACTCAATATGGCTGTCCATATGGGATAGGGAAGAGGAAAAGCGTGGCAAGGAAGACCTGGTGTCCCTGGTTATGTACCCCTTTAGGGTCCCGCCCCTGGCAGGCTCAATTAAGATCATCCCCCAACCTCTCCGTTACAGTTAACATCACTGATTTTATAAAAGTGATATTGGATTCCAGTGGCAGCTGCTGTAGAGGAAGAAACAGGGAAGACGATGCTGATTATATAATTACACAAAATTTGTGTTTAAAGATAACAACCGGTAAAGGAAAAGAACTCTGCTAAAATAGCTCTTTAGTACAACTGTAACTATTTGTCTTCAGCAAATCTCATCAGTGGTGATTCTAGCATTAGTGAAATCTCCACAACAGCGAAATGAGCTATTAGCAATTAACACCTTATCTAATGGGCTTTACTGGTTGAAACGCTGAGTACAATTTCTGTACAATCAAATTTAGTTCTACCAAAACCATGTAATATGAGGACCATTCTAACCCTTCCAATCACTATGTATTCTATCAGGGAGGACCCGGCACTACATAGCAGGGTTATATACCTTCCAATCACTATGTTTTCTATCAGGGAGGACCCGGCACTACATAGCAGTGATATATACCTTCCAATCACTATGTATTCTATCAGGGAGGCCACTATAATACACAGTTGTTTGTAGATCTAATGGAGATTGTATGGATCGATCTTAAGGTGTATGGGGGGCTTTACTTGCTATGGAAGGAGTAGCAACATCACACTGATTCTAGTGATGAGCGGCATAGGCAACATTCGTAATCGCGGCATGTCGCAAATTTTATGGAAAACATTCGGAAAATATTCAGGTTTTTTTTGTTATTGCGAATATCGGCAGTTTTATTGCGAATTTTGCGCGCGCAATATATGTTTAACATGGCGCGAATTTTTATGCAAATTTTAAAAGTGACGATTTTCGCAATATTCGCATCACCCCAATATTCATTTAAAAATCTGTTGATGGTGTTGCTAAGCTCTTGTTGCAGCCTTCCCATTCGTCCACTCACATTGAGAGGGAAGTGTAATGGATAAAAAATACAGAATATCCGGAATTGCGAATATTCGGCAATATATTCACCATCTTCGCGAATTTCCGAATTGACGATATTCGCGATTAATATTCGGAATCCGAATATTCGCGATCATCACTAACTGATTCTTCTAGAAAAGAACAGTGCATGGGAGAAGGTGAGTGCTGCTAATTAAATTAAAGATTAAAGTGAGCTTAGACCAGAAAATCTATCCAGACGTTTATAAAGATAATTTTACCTAACAAAGTAAACTTGTAGAATACTCAGCACTTACTGCAGGTAGAGTCACATAGGGAATGGAGTATTCCTGTGTAGAGATGATTGAATTTATTTTAGAAAATTTGACTAGTTTGACTTTGTGAGTTGATTGCAAAACTCCTGATCATGGTATCATCACCAACATTGCTGGAGATGTAGAGAATGATCCAGAGTATCCTACAAAGGAAAGTATTGCTCTAACACAAATAGCTTTGCCTAAATTAAGTTCAAAGTCAGGTCAGGTTAACCCTCTGAGCGTTTGCCACGTGGCACGGTTTTTTCATAACCGTGCCACGGGCAATCGCGGCGGAGCACAATATGCTCCGCCGTGATTGCCTGCTCAGCTGGAGGTCATTAACATAAGCCCGGCATCCCTGGAGACGCCGGACTTATGCTGATGAAAAGCGACGCCCCTCCAGTTTGACGGAGGTCTATGGCGCCGCCTACCCCCGCCCCCTTCGCTCACTGGTGACACGATCGGGGGCGGACCCGGAAGCATCGGCATACCTGCCGGTGCTCCCGACCGCTGTAAGCAGACGGTGATACCTAGATACCTAGAGCGCGGCTCTAGTTAACTGGGGCTGAGTTTCATGACGCTCAGAAGGTTAATTTATGCAAAAACTACATGTGCTAGAACAAAAAAAATGTTTAAATGTTCAGACCACCCTTCTCTACATCTCCAGCAATTTTGGTGATGGTACCATGTTCAGGGGCTTTGTAATCAGCTCACAAATTCAGCTAAGCAAACATTTTGGCCATCTCTATTGTGTGTAGACGTGTGCTGTCCCTGGGATTTGTTACACTATATTACACATTGTGTCACTATTGTAAAAACAACAAAAACAAACAGCGTACATTTGCAGTTTGTACAGTTCTAAAAGAAAACTGCCTTTTTTCCTTTATTGTTTAACCAGACTGTGTAATTGTTATGATAAAATAGGGAAATTAGGGCAGATTTTAAAAACCGGGGTACCTGTATCAATATACAAACTTGAGTGAAGCTGGCACAAGCTAGCAGACCTGAATAAAAGATGTGTTTACACAGGGGTTGCTATAAATCACTGGGCCCCATAGCAAATAGTTTTTATGCCCCCCCCCCCCCCTCACTCCAATCCCTGCTATTCAGGGAAAGACCCTTCATTCTCAAATACTATACTCTTGGTTAAAGCAGAAAACCATAATAAATACTGGTTTATTTCAGAAAAGTTCCAAATTCCAATTTCGCAGCAAATAAGGGGCCCCTAATGTCACCTGGGGTCCCTTACTTTGCATGCATCTAAATAGACACAATGCACATAAATAATGCAGCAAACACCTCACATATGAAGTGAAGCAAATGCCCCAACTATGAAATGCAGCAAATACCCTTAATATTCAATACAGCAAATACCACAAATATGAAATGCAGCAACTACCCCACATATCCAATGCAGCAAATACCCCACATATCCAATGCAACAAATACCCCACAT
>CM070034.1:124912519-124928873 GCA_036250615.1 Ptychadena robeensis | reverse complement strand
CTTGGGCATATATTGGCGTTTCAGAAAATATAAGACAGTGCCTTATCATCGGGGAAACAGGGCTTTGAGTGGTTTTATAGACCAACCAGGCAGTGGGGTCATGGCATCGTGGCCACACAGATGTGGTCATGCCCTCCTACACTGCGGAGGCAGCATTAATGTTATTGGAGTGAATGTTCTTGAGGCTGTGTATAGTCTGCTAGGAACATCTGTGGATCTATGACTTCACTCCTTCTTGAGTGTTCCCATGAAGACCATATGCACAATGACTCCTACCTTGGCAGTGGAGCTGTTTTCAATGATATCAAGTCGCAGAGTACATTCTCATCTTCCAAAATTGCTGCTTCCGCCATGTTCAAGCGAAAGGTACTTTACCAAGTGCAGTATGATTATAAAGTAAAGAGGATAAAAGGAACTTTTCAGAATAAAGCTGTGCTAAACCAGAAATGTCATTGCCGATAGGGAGAGAAATATCGAGCTCTAATGGATGGTAATCACAGTACTTTCCCATGCTGCTGTTTGTCTTGAATTATATGTTCTTCCTAATTGCTGATTTCAGACAACCCTCCTCTCTGTTTCCGTGCTTTGGCAGGGTGCAGGGATCTGTAATTCATATTGATTTCTCCTGATTGATGGCACATTTCTGGGACATGTTGATTCCAAGTGATGTTTTATGCTCTCATTTTTTTGCTGGAGCACTAATGTATCTGGGCTGTGCATGTACGTACGTGCGTGTGCGTCCCTGTGTGTTCTCACTTTGTCATGTTTTTAATCATTATAAGTGTTCAGGACATTTTCTTCTATAATCTCCATTATTGAAATCTGAGTAGTGGCCATTGCGTTAAAGCAGTTTTAAACTAAAACAAAAAAAAAAAACACATATACATGAAATAGACACATTATTACCTGTCAGCAGTCCTGGAAATCTGCTACACAAAAACAAATAAAACATACTTCCCTTCCTCACGTTTTCACTGATGGTGGGAACATCTTAATTGAGGGCAAGAGAAGCCACTTCTGGATCCATTCTTCTCAGGGCATCTGACACCCCCCCCCCCCTCCAATACACAGACAGAGACTCCTCTGCAGGGAGCTCCGGTGTGGGGGAAAGGGGGGTGTTCTGTCGACTGCATCCATGGAGCTGTGGGCTGGGTGAAGAGTCTTCTCTCTCCCCTCTTCACAAAGTCTTGCAGATTTGATGGCTTATGGGAGAGAATTTCCAGAAACCCTTGCGGCTTGTTACGTCTCGCCTTGGCGATATGTAACACAGTGGGAGGGGCTGTCTCTAAAAAGACACCCCTCCTGCTGTCAGAAATTGTTTTTTTTTAGTCGGGGATCTCTGCAGTATCGGCTGTAGTGACCTAACGGGTAGTAGGTCTGCTTTATGTTGACTTTGTGCATGTTCCTATCTTCTCATTTACCAACCACAGGGCAACTAGTATGTTGTGCATTGTAAAGAAAGGAAATACATTTGATAGGATTTCAATGTTGGGTAACTCCGAATTAATGCTGATGTATGCTCAAAATCGTAAAAATATATATGTAAAATTAAAGTTTGACTTACCTTGTATGATGGTGGTATTGCGCTCCACAATCCTTAAAAAAAAAAAAAAATACACTTGCCTGTTGTTCCCTGGAATCATATGAGAGTTAAGGGTAAACACTGGGTGCAATAACATGAATCGCGATGGGGGATGCATATAATGGTTTTCTATGGAAAAAAATCTCTCATTAATGCAGAGCCAAAATTAGAGATTTACCTGTCTACCCTTGTGGTGAGTTCCAGGGGAGGGGGGGTGGTTGTGCCACAGCTCGAGACATCGGAGTCAGGGAGAGAGGAGGGGCTGTGAGGGATCTTGTTAGATTACTCCTTACAGGTAAGTTTTTTATTTATATGCATTCCTCCCTACTAGTGCCATTACTGTAAAAATTCATTTGTGTCGTAGGGCTCTTCTGTACGCTGCACAGGCTCTGAAAAGTTCCTTTTTCTGGATGAAGCAGCATCCATATCCAAGGAGCTAAGATTTTACTGCTAACACTGTATTTGTATTTCAAAGCTAGGGATGGACTTTGAGGAAGAAATACACATACTGTCTCATGGTCGTTTGTAGCTTCTGTTATTTCTTTCACATTTCTCAAATGAGCAAAGTAGGCATATTTATTTTTCTTTGCTACAAGAAATAAAAAATCACAAAAGACTTCCTTTATTATTTGCTTTAGTTGAAGTAAACTGTTCTTGAAGGCCGGCTCGCTGCTGTGTAAGGAAAAATAAGTGATTTGATGTAGCGATTCGTACTTAGATGGGATTATGTATTGCTTCTGGGGCTAGCCGTTGTTTATCACACGTGTGCGATACTATTACCATAACATAAAAGCTATCAGACCTCTCCCGTGTATTAGCGCTTGTCTTCTTGATTAGGAGTTATACCAATGTGCTTCTATGTGATTTAAATACAAGTATTACTATTTACATGAAAGGCTGTATACTATCTATTAACTCCTAATTGCCAGAAACTTTTCTGTCCAACACTACACCCTAAAGAGTTGCTTTGTCTTCCTGATACTCCTTATTTATTGCAATTATTCTTCTAGATAGTGAAAGTGAGTTACCGTGTTTTTTTTTTTTTGTTTTTTTTTGTTTTTTTTTTCTTTCATAAGACTCACTAGATCTTAAAGCACAATGGTTTTGAGGGGGAGTGCCTGTGTCTTATGGTGCGATTCTGCGATCAGTGGCCGCGGGTGGTCACACCTTGGCTTTCCACCAGCATCCTCGCTCTCCTGGCAGATGGGAGATCTGCACACTATATGCAGGAGTGCACATTAGGAGGCACATTAGATGCAATATCAGGAGGGGGAAACTCTGTCTATCTCCCCACTCCACTCCTCTCTGTAGTCCGCAGATGCGCTGAGAATGAAAAAGAGAGGTACGCAGATCTAGGTTTTAGACGATTTTGCGTACCAGCGTACCACAAATCTGCACCCCTGCCTATATGAACTGTATTGCTTATATCGTCAGAGCCCTAATTTAAGCATTGCAGAGAGGTGTATGGGAAAGAGCTTCTTGCGGTGGCAGCTTCCCCACACAGACACAGCTGTAGAGGGAAGACCTATGCAGCTGCACCTTCCCCATGTGTGAGGAAGATGAGATATGCCCAGTGCTCTTTAGTGACTTTTTCCCCACATGATTTAAACACTTCAAATAAATATATATTTATAGTCCAAAATAATTTACTTTATTGCTATGAGGGCACTTAAGTTTAGAACAGGGGTCAGCACCACTGCTATCAAAAGAGCCTTTTTTCAGCTGAGTTGCTTGAAAGGACCGCAAAACATGACAAATGCATAACAAAATGTGAATACTCACACTGCTTGCAAAAGACATATTTAAGTATGCATTAACCTCCTGGGTGTTACAGACTTTTGACGCCATTTTTTTCTGGTGTGCAAAGCTGCCATAAAGGCAATTGCAGAAGAGTTCATGTGGGCTGGGAAAAGCGGCACCACTTCCATTAACATGGAGGTCTATGGCGCCGACCCCCTTAGGCTTCACTGGTGACGCCGAAGGCACGGGGCCAGAAGAAATCCGTAAGCCCGCACCAATACACAATTGGTGTAGGCTTGTAAAACACCAGCGTGTGATCCCGGTACAGGCACACAAACAAACTGCGCCCGAACTGGCTTCATGCGTAACGTCAGGGGGGTTAAGTTGGACCTTTCACTTGCTTTTGTACTTGATGTTATCATTACTTAAACAGCAGATAAAATGGCAGACTTTATTAAAAAAAGCAACACCTAATACAGAGTAAAAACCAGAATGCCCCTCCTTTGTACTTCTCTGTGATGATGGAGCGCTGTGGTGGGAAGAGAAGCCTAACATAGTCTCTGAGAGCAAAGAAAGCTTGGTAAATACCCGATCACGCTGTGTAATGAAAACTACACAGATGCACTTTTCCTATTTAAAACTATTATATGGCACCCCTAGTGGCCACTCGCTATGCTGCACTGAATTAACTACCAGATGTCTGGCAGATGAATAAGGAAACTCTCTGGAATGTTATTTCAGGGAAGTGCAGGTAAGTATATTTTTACCCCATTATTGTGTCAGCTCATAGGCGAGTCAAAGTGTGTGTGTGAATGTTTATAAGTGTGTGTGTATGTATGTATGTGTGTGTATGTATATTTGTGTGTATATATATATATATATATATATATATATATACATACACACACACACACACACACACACATTTGTTTGACCACTATGGGGAAAGGTATGGAGAAATATCTTGGTAATAGTTATATGCAGTGCTTGTGCAAAGTAAATGTCACCCCCTTAGGGTTCGGATCTACGCCCCCCTACTATAAATGGGTTTCTGTGATAAACCTACGCGGTGCGCCTGACTCCGCCTCTCGCCAGACACAAAAAGCCAGATATGTGAAGCGGCTAAACGGAAAAGCAGAATACATTAGCAAGGCAAGCTTGAAAAATAGCTTTAATATTTAAACCTTTGGAGCGGAGCGTCGGGAGACTTCGTTTTAATCCTTAAATATTTAATGTTCCAGAGCAGTCGTCTGGCAGGCGGGAGTGTTTGTGCCCTTATTTTGAATTTTGGTTACATAATGTTGTAATTCTCTGGAGTCTGAGATCCTCTTGTTCATTGACAGCGCTGCTGCAATTGGAAAAGCTGTTTAAATATTTGGAGATGATCGGAGGAGGATTTCAGGGACCCCTGTGGTACTAATAGCAGTCTACATGTGAGCTGTGACAGGAACGACCATTTCATCCCTCTGACCTGTTCTTGTCTCACGGCGCATTTCACAAAATTGTATGTCACGGCGGGATAAATGGGATGTTTTCATTCTGCGAAGCCTCTGAAATTCTGTAATCTGTAAATTTTCTCAGTTAGTACATCTCTCTGTCTGAGTGTGTTTTTGGGGGAAGAATGGTGAGGGAGACCGGGAAAACAAAGTGATTAAAAAGTAGGACTCTGGTCATAATTTTCTATTCTCCAGTAATTGTCCACAAGGCTCATACTGAACAAACTAAATAAGCAACATGGCAGAAGATTTTCAGTGGGGAAATAGAAGAAACCAAGCAGGTAAAGGTGGGCATACACGTGTACATTTTTCAATCGATTCCAGAGCAATTAATCGCCGTGCACGTTCGCAGTGATCATCACGCTGCGCTCCAGGGTTCATTGTGTGAACGCGTGTTGACCCATGTATAGGCACCCTAAGGATATTAGATGTTTCAAAGCTAATCCAAACTTCTTCTTCAACTCTGCTTTCGTAAAGTTGGTATTCCCAAACTCTTCCGTGGTTGCTGCTTGTGGCCCACATGTTACCTGTTATGGCCTATGGCGTAATACAGAGCCTGTTATGCCCATTCAAATCTTTGCAATGCATTGAAGAAGCCTATTCATTTTGGGCTATGGCCACCTCTGGAGGGAACAAAAATTATATATGCCTCATTGTTTCCAGTAAGGTGCACTTTACTATTAGTAACCTGCGTTAAGTGCATTGGCACCACAATATATGGTGTGCAAAGCTTTGGTAACTACAGCACGGAATATGGGAAGGTCTGGATTGACCCCAAACAGCATTAACCTCCCTAGCGCACTGCTGAGGTCCAGATTTCTGTACCAAAAGTGCAGACTTCAACGGTAAATTTTTCTTAATGTCGTAGGCCTGGTAACTACTTTCCAAAATGTCCGTACAGAGGTCTAATGACTCCTGAATATAATAATGCTTGAAACAAACATTATGAAAAAAAAAAAAAAAAAACTATGCTGATATGTACTAAATATCGCCAAATAAAAAGTCTTTGGTGGCCCAAATGTTCCCATTGCCACTTACCCTCTCTAACCTGGGGTGATAAAATCACACCAGGGAAGAAAGGTTACTGCAAATGGTCACATCTGGGGCATCAGGGACTTTATTTCTGGTCGATATTTAGTACATAGGGAGTTTGAAAGCAGTTTCTTCTACAAAAACTGCTTTCATGCGATTTACTGTACAAGTCTTCCCGCCCGCCTCCCCGAGTAACGTCATCACTGTCACTCGAGACGGGGGGGGGGGGGGGGAGGAAGACACCCCACGAGCAGCCGAGCAGCATGTCGCCAGCATGACACAGGACAGCGTGAGTATGCTCTCTCCCACAGCCGCGATTTGTACTGGACGGCAGC
Source organism: Ptychadena robeensis (assembly GCA_036250615.1). Taxonomy (NCBI): domain Eukaryota; kingdom Metazoa; phylum Chordata; class Amphibia; order Anura; family Ptychadenidae; genus Ptychadena; species Ptychadena robeensis. The sequence goes on along the minus strand of CM070034.1, from coordinate 124,922,688 downwards.
AGCATCCTCGTCCGTGCGAATAACCATTGTAGCGCTGGACGAAGTGCTGCCGCCCATAACGCTAAGGGGGCGGTTAACCTATGTGAATCAGAAAACTACTATGGTTGATCACTCATGGAACACAAATGTAATTTAATTCCGGTGCAGTCCAGGTTTTAGAAGCCTTGAGTACTCTACAAGAACCTAGATGAGGTGTGCAGTTTGTGGGATACCTGCGGTATAGGGTCTTTATGAAATGAAGGGTATAGAACCTAGCTACCGTAGTTACTGCTTACAAAGTATACATACAGTATGTGAGAGTTTTTTTTTTTTTGCACCATACTGTCCCAAAGAGTTCTTCCTAGTTTATGTCTGTGAAGGTTCTCATTCATCCAGGTTGGATATCTGTAGTGTTTAATTCAAATCAAATAGGCTTGCTGTGTTTATTTCTTCAGTCTGAGTTGGATGACTAGCGAAACATATTCAAGAAATGAATACAGCAAGTCCATTTGATTTAAATGAAACACTACAGATATCTTTCTAGGTAACGTTTACCACTTAAACTTATTCTGGTAAGTAGACAGAGGAATATAGCCGGATTCTTGAACCGTATGCATTCTAGAGGTGCAGACATAACAGTCTCATTTCTAAACCAGGAGAGAAGTGGGTTTCTTTACTGACCGAGCCATATATCATTGTATCACAAGGTGCATTTGTGAATGTTTTCTGCATCAAATCAAACTTTTTTTGTGCTATATTTATTGATTGAAAATGGTTGGTAGCTGTGAGGGAGGGAGGTCACTAGTATTGAAAGACGGGGGGGGGGCCATCAGCCTCCAGGGTTGTAGGAAGTAATTTGTGTACATTACTATACTTTTAGTGAAGTTTAGGATAATTTTGGGGAGCCTGAAGCTCACCCAAAGATCTTTGGATATGGGTTAAGTATACTGTAGGTAGTCAGGGCAGCTGATAAATTTGGATGCTGATACATATGTAGATATATCTGTATAGGTTGAGGACGATGTCCCCAGACTATACCGACCCCAGAAGTCTGTTCCTCCACTCCACTTTTTTGCACAACCACCCCCCCCCCCTTTTAGTACAGTAAAGTTGAGATTTAAGTCCCCAGTAGTTTGCCCTGCTTTTCGTGCTTGCAGTGAATTCCTGAGAACGTAGTTTATTAGGTCTGTGACAGGAGTGGTATCAGCTTGCCGACATGTTTCTGAATAGGATCACTTTAGAACGCACTGCATACATATGGATACATTATAATCCTAATCCTCTGCCTTTCTGCATTTTGATGTGTGGGCATAGGAGGAATCTGTAATTGTGCACATAATCCATGCGGTTGCAAAGCAGATGTGTCTGTAAAGCTGCTTTTCATTTATGCCTTTTTGGAGCGCGTCCCTTCGTTCTGCAGCAAACAGAAATGCTTCAGTTTGGCTGTTGCCTGTCCAGCCAGATGGTTGTGATTTACATGGAGGCTAGAAGTTTTATATGGATTTTCAAAGGAGCCCTGCCCACCTCACCGCCCAAGAAATGTTCAATTGTATCAGCATGTGAGTATATTCCTTACCTGCTGCTCTATTTTATCTTTTTGTATGAATAGTTCTGTTTTATCAATCTTTAAAACTTATTTGTACCTAAACACCACAAAGTTATCTGTGTGCCACTCCCACCCCAATAAAAAAAACCAAATAAATGCCCAACAAATATCTGATCACTGTGCCCCTTCAGTCCAAGCTCACAGTTGTAAATAAAAGTGGAATTCTCTTTTATAAAAAGATAAAAACCAAAACCTATAAGCTACTGTTGGGACATTGACAATTCAAAAATGTTTGGCTCTATACACCACCACAATGGATTTGGAATAAAACAAAACACAATGTGATTTAACTTCACACTGTCAGCTTTAATTTGAGAGTATTTACATCCAAATCAGGGGAACGGTGTAGCAATTACAACAGTTTGCATATGTGCCTCCCACTTGTTAAGGGACCAAAAGTAATGGGACAATTGGCTTCTCAGCTGTTGGCCACACCATGGCCAAGTGTGGGAATATTCACTCATTATCCCAATTACAATGTGCAGATTAAGGCCATATCTCCACATGATCAGTCGGGACCCCTATGTTAAGTGCAGTGCTTGGCGGGTGTCCCAGCGGTTCATAAACACTGTACCTGCCTGGCAGATGCTCTGTTTAGACATGCACTACATTAACCCCTGCATTGGAGAAATTGGCTCCGCTCCTTGAGAACAATGGTAAAGTGTATGTGATCCATTGGGACCCCGGCCAAGCACTGCGCCTAACGTAGGGGGTCCCGACGGATCGCGAAACATTGTAGAGGCATGGCCTACAGGTCCAGAGTTCATTTCAAGTGCTATTTGGAATTTGTTGCTTTCAACTCTCAAGATGAGATCCAGAGCTGTCACTATCCGTGAAGCAAGCCATCATTAGGCTGAAAAACAAACAAACCCAATACACCAAGGGTGGTGGTGTATAGAGGCAAAAATTTTTGAATTGTGTCGATGTCCCAATACTGTATTCATGGACCTGACTGTAGATGGTTAATGGGACTTCTAATAACTGGTCTTCCAAAACTCTGCCCTTTTTCGTCAAAGGTACTACTTCCTAGCTGCTGTGGGCAAACATATCACTAACGTTTAAACATGCAATCCAGCATGGGAAGGCCCCTAGGTACTAATGGTCAGATTTCTGTATGAGCAAATCTTTTTATCCGGGTCAAATGATGCACATCGGGGAGCATTCGGATAACTGCATTCATATTCTTTGAAGTGTACTTATAATAGAGAACGTTTGGCCAATTTTTCTTGGCTTCCCTAAAAAAATATCTGTTCTCTTGATGTGTTCTCCATTCCTTTTCCATCACTGATACAGGACCAACATGCATTTTAGTTTGAAAGGAAAAAGGACAGAAATCCGCACTGACCCAACACATGACCTTGTAAAGTTCTTTGTGTTAGTAACTTGGCTTAAACCTCTTTCCCTCCTAGCAGTGATTTTAAAGCCTTAAAACTATTATGTAAACTCTTCAAGCCACTTGACATGCTTCAGTCCAATTGAGGAATAATTGTTCCTCAGTTCCTATAGCTACATGGGTTAGTGATGGTATTTAGGTTGTATAGCTTAAGGTGGGTTTACACGTGTAGATTTTTTTCTTTAATCAACTGCCAATTATATTTCTTGTTTAATGTCGTTGTCGAACATAGTTTGTTCATTTATCAAATATAACATTAGATTTTTTGTTCATCCATCCTGATATCAAATTTAAAAATACATTTGAAATTACAACGACAGATAAAAAATTTACCAACATGTTCGATGACCTTTCGAACGATTTTTTGTTCGAGGCTGAAAAAAATGTATCCATCGAACAAATTGGCCGTTCTAGATTTTTGTTCAATCAACCAAAAAATCATTCGTTCTTCCTTGTTTGAACGAAAAAAATCTACATGTGTAAATCCACCTTTAGTTAGCTAGCCACGCACGGCTCGATGAAGTAACAGATTAGAGGAACATCGGGCGGCGTGCGCGCTCACGGCTCCCGATTCTCCTCTAATCTGTTACTTCATCTAAGCCATCCACGGTTCCTTCGAGCAGGATCAATGGCTCCTGCTCGAAGGAACTCGACCAAACAGGTTTCCAACATGTTGGGAAAACCTTGGTCGAAATCCATTACATTGAATAGGGATAGCGCTGTACCCATCCAATGTAGTGGACAGGCTGACAGCTAGCCGCACACACAGGCAGCCGAGCCGCACACATTAGCTGTGTGTTCAGCTAGCTTCTGTGTGTGTGTGTGTGAAGGGGGCGTGGCCAGCACTGACCCAGCTCTGCCAGAAGAGGAGGGGGGCTGGCTGCAGACGGACTGCTCTCCCCAGCTGGGGAAGCGGTCTGCTTCTTAGGCTGTGGAGAGACCCGGGAAACCGGGTCCCCTTCATACAGTAATTGATGTGCACATGATTGCCGATCAATTGGACAGTAATCAATCACAGCGTGGTGACGTCAGTCGATTGCACAGGAATCTTCCCGTGTGTGGCCAGCTTTAAGGGTCCCCATACACCTTTAGATTTCTCTGAGATTTCCTTTAGATCTCCTTTTGTTTTACCAAAACCTTGTAATATGAGGGTCTACATGTGTTCAATCGCAGAGGACCCTGTACTACATAGTTGTTGGTAGATCTCAAGGATACCTGACAGATTTAAAGGTGTATGGCCATCTTTACTTATCGGCTATAGCTTGAGCGTTGGTTCCCTATGATAATCATAACAGCTGCATTTAAGTAGCCTCATGGGTGGTCCAACCCCTGGCCAGCCCTGATGTATACAGTCACCATCTTATATTTAAGACCAAGATTAAGGAAACCTGAATGAATGTGCTTGAAGTGCGCTTAGTATATATACAACTAATTGTAAAGTTGCGTTTGTTATGCTTATTTCTCACTTTGTCAGCCCTAGATGGAAGGTAAAGAGTATGGCACCTTGCTGAGAACACCAGATGTGAGAGCCTGCAGCTGCTGGTTTTCTTGCTGTGAAAAGACGTATGTTCTATGAACGGCTATATAGAGTACAGGGAGGATAATACTTCAGCACAAGTCACTGAGCAGATGAAACATCTATCTTCCTGCAAAGTCATTTATCGTATGCTGATGACTGGCATAGCCCCCGGGCACATTTTCCTTGTTAGATTCTCTTACAACTTGCATGTTACTAAGATGGATGTCTTTCTTCAAATGCTCTCATATCTCAATGTAGACTTATTAAAGGGTAGCAAACTGCTTAATATATGATTAAAATACTATGTATATGAGCTGTTTTATTGACCAATAATGTTTAAATCTGTCCAGCCAATTTTGTGGTCAACACTATATAACTGAATGATGACCCGGCTATTTCCTGGTTTAGGTGTGCAGTCTTTTGCATCTTTCATTCCATATTAGACCATATTTCACCAGTGTTATGATGTTGATTAATTGGCCAATAAGCAAGGACCAAGTAGTAGTAGTGAAAGTTAAAATGGTTTCTGTTTGATAGTGGTATGTGAAGTAGTATTTATGAAAATGTCATCCAGATCCTCTTAGGGTGTAATCTGGTGCAGTCATTAAGTACTAAAATTGCCCAAGGTGCTTCTTCCTGGAAAAGGAGAGTTGGCTGAGGGTTATATATTTTTTCCCTGCCTAGAAAAGACTTTACTTGATGTAAAGTATTTTTTTGCTACTATAAGCTGTTTTGCTTAGAGCCATGTTGATATGTACTGTATTGCTTATATCAACAGGGCCCTGCTGATATAAGCAATACAGCAGAGAGATAAAGATGAAAGATGCCAGTCTGCATCTCTTTGATCTATTTGTGTCTGTGTGTGAGTTGCACTCACGGTGCACTAAATTAGAAAAACAAATGGCAATGCATCCACAAGATGGCGCTGCCGCTTGTTTCCATTTCATAAGCCCCAGTCCAGCTTACCACTTTCAGCAAGTTTCATCACCCCCATCTGGATTCAGCTCACAGAAAGCAGGTGTATGGATCTAATTTGCAGACTCTGTCAGAGGCTGCAGGTCAAAGGGTGTCACCCCCCCCCCCTCCTCTCCAACGCCACTTTAGGTTTGTGGTCATAATGATGCAACCATGGACTGCACGTTTTCTACTGTACACATTGCCCTTTGCCATCTGAGCTGTATTTTTAATTTAATTTTACATTCATAAAATTTACTTACTGTTGTGTTAAACCTAGTGGCACTGTTCTGTTCTAGTCTGTCACGGACATTTGTCATAAAAGGGATCTATTTTTTTCCTCTAATAAATGTTTCATACCTGATGTGGTTGGCTATATCAAAAAGTGATTTTTGAGCAGCTTGTGTATTTAACGCAGCAGGGCTAAAAGCTGACACCTGACAAGCTTTGTGAAGATCAGTGTCAATCTAAAGGAGAAGCTTCTCATTGCACTAGACGTGTGGTTTTTAAATGGTCATAGAACGTCTTCCTCTGAAATATTCAATATATATACTTTTAACTGTCGCTGAAGGGGAGTTGAAGTTTTTGGGTCTTCGGAAACCCCAGAAGCATAATTCTGTTATGTTTGTCATCTGTGTGCTCTACAAAGTCTTAAAGCGGACCTACCACCAGGAATCTATGTTTTCATGAAAGGCACTAGAAGTGCCAATAATAGGGAGGAATGCAGTGAAAAACCCCAAAAACTTACCTGTAATGAGCCTCCTCTGTTTCTAAACGTCAAGGCTGGACCAGAATGCTGCATGTAAGCTGTAATGCATTGGTATAGATGTACTGTACCACAAGTGTGTTTAGTAACATCATTAGGGTGCTATTCAGAGTAACCAGTTGGTATGATTGGGGCATGCTTGCTGTGATCATTGCAAAGTGTCTCATGAGCTTACAGGAACCTTATAATGTCCCCTTTTTTATTTCTTTTTCTTGCTGAACATGATTGTTACAGTTTAAAAAGTAAAAAAAAGCAGTGCGACTATTCAGGGGATAGACATCACCAGCGCTGCAGCAATCAAGAAAAAAACGCAGTTATATTTTCACAAAAAAAAAAAAACGGGAAACAAATCTTGCTGCACATAAACAACCCTTTAGCCCTTGATGCTCACCAATTAAACTTAACTTTGGCAAAACTCCCCAAGCCCTCCTGGGCTTTCCATGTGAGCATACGTACGTACTAATGGACAAATAACACACTTCCTAAGGTCCACCCCCCCCCCCCTTCTCTGGCCACCTATACCTTTTCAGTACCTGTTTAAATTAAATCCAGGTGTGTAACCCAGGTGGAATGGGAAGTCCCACCCCAGTTCCTTCTCTCCCAGTTCACAGTCCACGACCCTGTGACAAAGGTAACTAAATGGCTCCTATCTATCCCTAAATTATCTATACCTGGGACCACAAATAATGTGGGATTCTCTGCAGATAACGTTCTGTCCATCTGCCAACATGTGAACGGCCAAGTCCGGTTTTCCTTCCCTTAAAGAAAAATTACCTCTACAACATAAAGGTGCATCATTCTTTAGTCCCAATATAAAGACTAAAGTTCCAATTTTACCATACAATGTGTATATACTATATGTACTATATTATATACTTTGTGTTCTATCAGGGAGGCCACTATACTACATAGTTGTTGGGAGATCCAAAGGAAATTGTATGCTGTGAGGTATTAATACCTCACAACACTGGCTGCAGGCAGGGGGGTGAGCCTGACACAGGATGGCTGCAGATGCTGTGTGCTGTGCTAGGCTCCGCACCTTTCTCCTGCCAGGAGCTGCTGTGTGCTGTGCCAGGGGGAGTGAGGGCTCTCCCTGATGCTTGTCAAATCAACCGGGATTTACAGACCTGTCCGTTCCCGGTTCCACTGATTTTTTTTGGGCGGGATCGAACGATCCCACTCGAACCAAGGCATACATTTTATTTTTTTATCTATAGATTCGAACGCCGTGAATGAGCACGTTGCTTGAATAGATTAAAACACACAAACCGTGGATGGACATGTTAGGTGTGTATATTACATAACACAGGTAGAGTGCACTGAACAGCTCTAAATTTTTTCAACCTGCTCAGGGTTTTCCTTATTAATGGATCACATAAAATAGGGTTATTATTTGTCCATACTGTAAAGTAACTGTAAACTTGCCTCTGTGTGTATGCTTGTTACTTTGTGTTTCAAAGAGAAATAAACCTTGTGTATGAGATGTTCTCTTTGTTACTTGTGACATATAATTTACCTTCACTTCAAGCCGCATGTGGACTCTGGCATACAGACGCCTTCATTTGTCCACTTCCAGCTTCTCTGATGTTTATGGCGAATTAAAAGTTGAATGGATATGGATGTATAATTATAAGGAAGAAGTTCTAAGGCGCGCCAGATCTGGAAGCCGCTCTACACTTTGCCAGCGGGGGATTCTCCAGCTTCTGTGTGGTCTATTATGCAGGATGTATGGTTTGTCAGATCTGAAAACAAATGCATAATATTAGCTTAAGGAATTCTTTCTGACCTGAATTTTTTAAAAATGATTTAGTAATTACTGACAACAATTTTAAAATGATCTGTTTACATTTAGGGCCCTTTCACACTATACATGCTGCATCACATTTTTTTAATGCATGCATTGTGTACAGTACTGCGTTTTCTCATAGAAGAAACACGTGTTGTGTCATTTAAATGACAACGTAGGGCCTCAAGTTACTTAGGTAGTGTATTGCAGGCTATGATGCGCCTTTGTAGACAGGTACACCATAGTCCTTCGTAAATAGCAGGCCGAATTAGTATAGTGTAGATAAGGCCTTTGAGTTCTATATAAAGTTATGTAGAAGCTGACTTTTTCAGTAGCCATAATCTGCTGAAAAAATCTAATCTTGTACTTCAGTATAGAGATGGTCATGAAATTTCGACTAGCTGACTTGGCATTTTTTTTTCGCCAATCGCTGTCATTATGGATGGGAACCCTTGATCGATAGGGCAAAAATCGTGCAGGATTAGTTTCTCCAAGGTGGTGTGCACTGCAAAACTGTAAGCTCGACCGTAATCACAATGTTACTTTGAGGTGGCCATAGATAGATCGTTTTTCCATTCCATTGATGAACGATCGATTGCAGTGCATGTTTGCAATCATTGAATGAAAGAAAAATCGAGAAAAAGTTACATTAGAATTGGGAGGAACGATCGATCCTGCTCAAAAATTTTCAATCAAACCAGGAACGAACATGTCCGTAAATCCCAGTCGATGGTAGAGGCAGAGTTGGGAGAGGCACACAGGATTGGCTGCTGGGCTCGGCTCTGCCTCCTTGCCTGTGTCAGCTCTGCCTCAGCTGAGACACAGGCAAGGGGGTGTAGCCCAGCACGGCTGTTACTGGCAAAGTACGGTGGGAGTCATCCTGTGTTTCTGTCTTCAGCCCGTATTGTGAGGTATTTTCAACTTACAACACTGGGTGCACTAGCATCGAACGGAATCGATGTGCAAAGTGGTGACATCGATTCCTGTTCGATTGACCCGCAGTGACGGCTAGCTTTAGGCAGTTAATAGCGAAGACTGCAACACATGGCATCATTACCAAAATATTGGAGATGTAGGGAGGGGTTTTTAGGAACATTGGATTAGATTTATACTACATTAATTTGGTTTACAGATTTCTTGGGTATATTTTGGTATATAGTCTTGCATTTGATATTCGGTTTATATTCTAGTATATACAATATTTATTCTACTGACATCACCATGCTGTGCCTAAGCATTCATCAATCAAACGCCTAATCGATGCACACCACTTTGTGCAATCAATCCCTTTCAATACCTTGAATGGGGACCCTGGTTCCCATCCAAAGTAATGGCGATTGAACAGGGGTTTACCTACAAGGGTGGCCGATTTCTTAACAATCGATTGTTTGGATTGGTTTACAATGATAAACGACCCGTGTATGGCCACCTTAAATCAGTTGAATTCAGAATAATTGATTTTGTAGCAAGAAGGCTGACCTAAGTAAGGTCATTACAGCCTGCAAATACAGAGAAAGGACGGGCAGATGACTTGCAGCCTCTCTGTGTCAGTTTAGTTCATTGTGCTTATCTCATTTGTTTTATCTACCTAATATCTGTCAAATAATATCTGTTCCTTGTATTGGTAATCGTTAGTATCTGTTATGTAAATCTTTGTAAATGAATATGTATGTGCATCTATTAGGCTTGACAAGCTCATTCATCATGGTGGTTGACAAGGCTTTGCATTCATTCTTCATTGTCATAGAGCAGTTTGATGAAGAAATGTTCGTGGTCTGTGGAGGGGCCTGAATCAGCCATGTCAGGAAGGACTTGTTTAGCTCCTCCGCTCACTAAGGTTGACTTATATTGGCAAAATTTGTAGATGTAACATATAGGACAATGCACATTAGGTCAACTTATATTGACCTCTTACTGATGTTTTGTGGTTTACTTTTCTCCACCTTTTTTATCTTTTAAAAAGTTTCTAATTACATTTTTAAACAAACTCTCTTTAAATGTTTGATTTATACTTCACTGTAAACCATGATTCCCTCTCTGTATATGTTTAATTCAATTTACCCAGGTCAGGGCTAGTAGAAGAGACCAGCAGGTTGTAAGCCTTTATGGTGTTAAAGCGGACCTACCACCAGGAATCTATGTTTTCATGAATGGCACTAGAAGTGC
>CM070034.1:124852621-124863687 GCA_036250615.1 Ptychadena robeensis | reverse complement strand
GAGCCGTCCGAAGCGCTACGAAGGTTAATGGTATTTCTTCTGTTTGCAGTGCACCTGAAAATGTTTATGTAAAGGTAGCCTAAAGCTGGGCATAGACGGGTCATTTTACTGCCGATTTCTCGGCAGATCGACCGTGTGTGATGACGTCATCACGCACGGGCGCTAGTGCCCAGAATCGGCCGGCACCCTCCAAAGTAATGGGATTGGCCGGGAGTTTACCAGAATGTCGGATCACCATGCGATCCAACATGCGGCAGATCCTGGTTGATCTTGCCAGGTGGGCGCACCCGATTGGCGGTAAAGCGCACAGCAGTCAATCTTTTGAACTACCCTAAGCCACTTACCTGTGGACTGGAGAACTCTTCAGGACAACGTCAGTAACTGATTTCTGATGATTTGAGATAGTTTAGACACCTAAATGAAAAATTGGGAGGAATCTGCTCATCTATGGCCAGCTATACACGGGTCGATTTTTGCCCTAACGATCGGCCACGAATGGAGTGCTGCCCATCCTTAACGATACGCCAAAAAAATCTAACAGATGGAAGAAGTGCAGACATTTTTTATTTAAATGATGTGGTGCAGTAAGCAGCCTGTTCAGATAAACAGCTTGCCTTATCACAGAGCATGGCATCACCCATTGAAGTGTAAAGGAATACATAAGCATTGCCATTCCACATACAGTAAACATTAATCTGCCTCAAAAAATACTTAAGATATTACGATAATGGTAAATCATACTAAAAGAAAAATGTAAACTTTAGTCTCTTCTCTGGCTGATTGCATACACTGTGCTGCATTTATACTCAAGGTGAACAATTTGCTCGCAGTGTGCGCCATTTGCACTCAGTGCGCAGAATTTGCACAAAAAAGTTAAGAACTTATGTGCTGTGTTTACTCCTTTCATTGTTCGGTGTGAGGGAGCTTTGGCCAAAATCACTCTCTTCCGTGAAAAAACGTTCGTCAATCATGGGTGCAGCCCATGTACAAGAAATGGGATGCTAAAACCGAGCCACTACGAGTTGCCACATTTTATACAGAACGTAGTATATACTCCACCATGAAAATCTGTGTCATGGACTCATCGCGCAAATACATCCATGATGCCTAGTTGACACAAGCACAGACATTCAATATGCAAATAAGATAAAAAGACAGAAAAAAAAATTTGAGATCAGAAATGCATGCAGCAGGACGTTTAAAAAAACGCATGCATAAACACTGCTGTTCTTTGGTCTTTTTTTTTTTTTTTTTTTAAGGAAATTCAAAGTCTAAAGCCCCCCATTGTATGCTTCGATTCGCATCCGATTTTTCTGCCGATCTGTCACACAATTGGGTACAAATGCTTAAACTTTAAATTCAGCCATAAATTGCCATTTGATCTCATTACTTTGGATTGGTCCATGTCCAAAGTAAGTGCCGGCACACATAGGGTGCCCGGACGATTCTCGGGACGACCAGCCACGCATGATGATGTCATCTGCCGGAAGATCGGCTGCTTTTCTAAACGTGTATGGGTCACTTAACTAGGGAGCGGCCAGTGACTGGGGATCAAGCAGGTGTCTATGTTCTTTAACCAGAACATTCTACTATGGTCAGATTTCTTTCTTCAGTTCCCTCTAGTATGGTACCTTGGTGTGAATTGATCCAGATGACATAAAGCAAACTTCCTTTAGCTTTACAAATAATTTTGTAAATAAAATGTATACCAACACTGCTGGTGTGAACAAGCTTTTTATAGTAACTTTGTCATCCTGCGCCTGGCCTCACTACCTAATCAGGTGAAACAAATATATACCTAATGTCTGGGGGGAGGAAAATGATCTCCCTTCCTGGAGATCTTGGCAAGCTTTGTCCAAGTAATTGCCTCACTGGGTAGTGAAGCAAGAATGGGAATGACAGATCCAGAGTCAACACCTTCCAAACGTCAGCAATGGTAGGTCCCTTCTTTCTGTAATTCGTGTTCCACTTGTTAGGAAGTTGTTAGGAAGTAGAAGATTTCATGAACAAAAACACACTGATGATATGATGCTCAGCCTAGGGTGGTTAATCCAATAGTGTGGATCAAGCACCCTTAATCCAATACTAGGACCTGCTCCAGTTGTGCTAGCACAGCCCACTCCCTAGCATGATAGTGGGCTCAGTCGGATGCTATTGACAATGACATGCAGGGCAGCTGTCAGGGGGGGACAAAGGGGACTCCCATCCTGGGCCTGAGCAGCTAGGGGGGCCTGGCAGGCTGCCCGATCAGTATGGCAAGCCTGGGGGCAGCCTCTGCTCACTGTGTTTTACCTGACTGCCGGCAGCCTGGGAACAACTTACTTCGGGAGGAAAGGGGGTGTGAAATTTTTATGCGAACACCCCCCCGGTCAACAACTTACTTCTGCTAGCACCCTCCCCTCCTTGGGACCCCAGACAATTTTGCAGTATGGGGCCCCATGATTTCTGATGGCCCTGATGACTTGTACAGCAAGATATTTATAGAGATGAGCATCATAAACAATATTCTTTTTGCAAATTATTGCAAATCTTTTTACCTAATATTTGAGAATTCATGATCTCCGGTCATTTTTACCTTTATCGCGCAAATCAAGACTTGTACAGATTGTGAACTCAATGCATGGTAGTTCCGGGTGCTGATGTAAAAAAAATCTATATTCGAGATCTTGGTGAAGTCTCAAAGTGCCAATATTCACAATAAAAAATGATTTGCGCTATAAAAAAATATTTGCAATCAACACTACACATGAATGCAGACAATGAGTGTTACTGAAGTACAGTAGTATGAATAAGCTGAATAATAAGAACTCCTGTCAATATTTCTTCTGTCTTGCAATCAAAAGAACAGACCTCCAATCCAAAGCAAGTTACTGAACATCGTACATGTAAATGATGAGATTGCTTCTTTTGCAAGGGCTTCCCCCAGAAGTGGGAAAAGCAGCCAAAGCTGTGAGTCTGCTCCCATGGTACATTCTACATGCTGGTGCCACTGACATAGTGCCTTAAACTCTCAGTGAGTGGCTACACAGTGACAATTCAAGGCACTATACCATTCTAGAGGCAATAGCATTTAGGCTCTTACTAACCCAGCCGTAAAGCCAGATTTTAAGCAGCCCCCCTTCCACAAGTAGCCATCAATGTTGGAGAACCCAGACAGCGTATTACACAGAGTATCCTGATTTAGTTTGCCTGTGAGAATGGATAAGAACAGACACTATGCTTAGGCTCCATTCACATCTATGCCTTTATCAGTATGTGATGGCAAAGCGGCATTAAAATCTAGTGTAGTGAAGTGGTTTTACACTGTTGTATATATGTGTTGTATATAGACTATGACATGCTGTGTAAATGTGAATTTTTGTATATATACCTGTCAATTCCCTCCCACTGGGCAGAGGCTATATATTTCACTAGCTGATGGTTTCCAGAGATTTTGCCAGCAGCTCCCATTTCCGGCTGGCCATCCATCCACTGAGCAGTGCCTGGGCTGACCCCCATCCATGGTTATCGACAGGGACATCTTTTGGACCAGGGTTAGTCTCTCCCTTGTCTTGCCCGAGTGTATAGATGCAGCTTTCAAGAGGTGTCTGTAGAGTCAGGGTGAGACACAGGATTCCTCTCTGCCTCCATTGAACTGCTATAGCTGCTTACTGAACTTTCCTCCTGATTCTGGGTAAAAGAGCAATCAGCCAATCCTTCTGTGCCTTTAACCCCATCCCGGCCTTGAGTGATGGTGAAAAATCTGTAAATACTCGTCCATAGTAAAAGTTACCCCCTTAACCAACTCTGTGGACATTTGTTTAATGTGACAGAGTTGGAACATAGGCATCCAAATAAACCTGGTTGCTCCCCGGGCAACAGTACACTACCACAACGTATAGTGTAAATATACAGTGAGTGCCATATGAATAGGCACAGGCCTGTGTTGAATGGAAGGGACTGCCTTACTGCCATACATTATATCACAATATGCAGTGTAAGGCAATGAATGTGTTGCTGTCCACCTTTAATATGCCAGACAAGTAGCATTTTTAGCAGCTTGTCCAACTTATTTAATAAGAAATTTCTTTTTGGAGAGGTTTTTCACCTAACCTTTCCTTATTTTTCATACTGCATAACTACTATGTGAAAACTATCTTTCTATGCAGAGATTATTGTTGCTTCTGCATCCATCTCAGTTTAAATGTCTCCACAAGGGTAGAGCAACATTTCAAAAGATGTCCGTATACTCCATGGTCTGATCTCGCTATACTTGTTAACAGAGCACACAGGGTTATGTTTGAAGCTGGCCCTAGACGTCTCGATTGTGGGCCGATTTCTCAGCAAATCGACCCTTTGTTTGCTGCTTTTACTTTGGATGGGGACAAGTTCATTAGTACCGTAATTTGCATTTTTGGCCGCACAGGTGTCAACCCATGTATGGCTAGCTTAACAGTTTCTGGGAATCCTGGGCTTGGGATGTAGGTTAGTATTTATCTGGGTGTTTTGTGGGTTCTTCTTCCTCCCAGATCCAGGCATGTCCCTGGTGGAAGGCAAGGACCTCCACAACACCAATGTCAACTGGTTGAAATTGAGCTGTTCTTTTCTGGCCTTAGGTACAGGAGCCTGGGGAGTAAAGCTAGGCATACATGGTTCGATTTTAGCATTTGATCAGCCTAAAACGATCAAAGTTTACATTGATCGGACTTAAATCGTATACTGCACACATGGTGCGATCGCTGAAAATAGTTCGATACCGATACTAAAATCATAGCATATTTATTTGTTGGTTGAGTCGATTGTATTCCATGAACACATTTATATATGACTCTTTCCTGTGTTTTTGGATCGAAACTAAAATCGTTGATTTTAGTCGTATTCCGATCTAACCCTCCATGTGGTACTACTTTGGATATGATTATGGCCGATGTTCAATGAAAAGATCAAGATCTAAAATCCAATTGAAGATCAATTGTGCTAAAATCAAACCGTGTATGCCCAGCTTAACTGGAGCCATGGAGTGGTGCCTAGGGGTGCCTTAACCTCCCTAGCGTTCATGGCGAGCAGGCGGCTGGATTTTCAAATCACACTGAATACAGCTTTCTGCTTAGAAAGCTGTATTCAGTTTTATTTCGCAGTACCTTTTCTATTTGGACCTCTCTCTCCTGGTGTGAGGACCTGGTGATATCACACCGGTGGCGGGAGTGCCAAATTTAAAGGGGAATCATACTGGATACATCTATTATAAACAGAAAACAAATATAAATACATACTGAAATCTATCATACAAAATAAGTATTTTAGAGATTTTATCAATCAAATTATACTTTAACTTTTTTAACATTATTATATTCAGAATGTCTACTAGACCCTTGTACAGAAATATTTTTGGAAGTTACAGGCCTACAACACAAAAACAAAATTCAATTTAGGTCTATGGTGTGCTTTTGCCACAGAAATCTAGACCTTGCAATAGCGCTAGGGAGGTTAAAACGCAAGTGTTTTGGGAGAAAGCACCTATAGACACCAAGGTTCCTTGACGAAGCACTTTTTCTACACCTCTTTGGGTTGGCCTTTTGGCTAGACCAGGTGACTCTCCATACTTGCGGAAGGCCAGTCATGTTTTGCACATGGCACTTATTTATTCTGCATTATGTCCCCACACACATGCCTTGTACCATATATCTTACTGTAAGAAGTATTTTTGGGCCGACATCAGAATAAGAGGAAAGACTCACAGCTTTCACACAGTTCTCATTACTGCAGTTGGTTTGGCTATCCAACCTCAGTTGGCAAGTTCATGTCCCTTTAGGGGGGTTCACAGGCCCTTTAGAGACATTACAAATGTTAACACCTTGTGTACTTTTCTGTGTAGTTTAGGGTCCCCATACACCTTTAGCTTTCTCTGTCAGATTTCCTTTAGATCTCCTTTTGTTTTACCAAAACCATGTAATATGAGGGACTTTCTAAACCATCAAGTCTACCTGTGATCAATCGCAGAGGACCCGGCACTACATAGTTGTTGGTAGATCTAAACGAAACCTGACAGAGAGATCTAAAGGTATATGGCCAGCTTTACTTCACAACATTTGAATTTGATGATGGAATTTGTTTTACACACCACACAACAGGTGGTCATCTCTCCTTCTGTTCCTCATGATTGTATATTTTGTATGATACTTTTTTACAGTACAGTATTCTGTATTTTACAAGAAACAGAGGTAACCTATCAGGAATGTTCGATATCAAATATGCTGCTAAAATGTAAAATGTTTTTTTAATCATCATTGTGCCACAGCCATCTGTACTCCACTGATAAAATAAAAACTGAGTGTGTCCAGTGAAAACAAATGTGTTTTAAAAGTTTGTAGAACTGTGTAAAAAGTCACATGATAAGATCACCTTTCCCTCCAAGTAATGTTGTACATGGATTTAAATGTGTACACATATGATTGTTGTTTCTTACATTTCTGTATTTTACATGAATGTCTGTTCTGCCAATTTTAAATGACAACCCAGACTGCTCTGCACCATGACCCTTCACCATACTTCTTTTTAGGGCTTTTTGCTACTTCTTTTTAGACAACTTGTGTGTGTTATTTTAAACACATTTGAGATAAATAATGAAGCACACTACACATTTAACTGACAGACTTTTTCCTGTATTATGAGAGTGCTATGAACACACAATTTAGTGCATTTACCAAGCAATGGTGTTAATGGGTTCTTGAGGCAATGCCTAGTGCCTGTTTCATACATTGTCCTTATGCTTTTATTACACGTTCTGATTTTTAAGCCCCTGTGCCAAATTGTGTGGCCTTAAGCATTTTGCACCACACTCTGCAACCTCCAGGCCTTGGCACCATTTGTGGTACCTTCAGCACCAGCTGGTACATTCTTGTTTTCAGGTTGCTCTAGTGAAGGTCTAGTTGGTATGCATAGAAACTTAAGGGGAAACTCTACCTTTGAGCTAAATATCTAACTTTATTTTGTTATTGTTATTGCAACTCTTCAATCTGACTTTTATAAGTTTACACCTTTTAGATCACTCATACATACAATTTCCGTTAGATCTACCAACAACTATGTAGTGCCGGGTCCTCCCTGATAGAATACATAGTGATTGGAAGGTTTAGAAAGGTCCTCATATTACATGGTTTTGGTAGAAGAAAAGCTGATTGTACAGAAACTGTATGGTGAGATTGTAAGGTGTATGGGGGCTTTAGTGTTGGGTGAACAAAGCATTCCAATTGTGTTGTCTTTTAACACTATCAAAACACTAAAATGTTGTCCAAACTGCAGTAACCCACTAGAACCAGATTTCAGCTCATTACAGTCATTCCTGTTGTTATTTCTTAGTGTTTATGTTACTGATTGTTTAAAAAGGGTGATGATGACAATGGTGCACACCTTAAATGGAATTTCCTTGGAAAGTGCCATATTAACCAAAACATCTGATCACCTTTTAGAAAAGAAATGACACACAATCCCAAAATGATGTCATCAATTAAACACTAAAATTTTTAAGCAAAGACAGCTGAAAATTGTGTACAGATGTTTGTCTGTACAGAGCATGGACAATTAAACCTGCCATACACCCACCGAGTGGGTCCTGACAGACCAGTTGAGATGAGCTCTGGAATGCAGCGTGATTACATCATCATGCTGCATTCCCGAGCTGCCTGCATTGGCAGGCACCCTTTGTGTGCCGGCTTTTACCTTCAATGAAGACGCCGGTCTTCATTGAAAGTAACGGCATCGGCTGGCATCGGCCAGAGAACATCGAACATGTGCGTTCTCTGGCCGGCCGTGCTGTGGGGCGACAGGGATCTGTGGGCACCCCCGATTGGCAGCCGATTTTGCCACCAACCGACGGCCACGAGCACGCACGCCCGTCGGTCAGCGGCAAAATCGGCCGCTAATCGGTGTGTGTATGGCAGGCATTAGACACTCTCTATCCTCTGTATGGTGATTGTATGACTTTGAGTTACAATGACGGCTGACTGAGCATGTACTGATCTACTGTGTCAAAATGGTCCTTGGAATTATCAGAGCTGCTGTGGATTGCAGGAATAAAAAAATTTAGTGAAATGCTGGAGGTGTACCAAAATTTGGTGGTTTAGCATTTTAAGCATTCTAGCATGACTTCTGAAAAGGAAATCTTCTAAAGTCTCTGATGATGGATGAATTATTTTCTGTGCCTGACATTAACATAGGTACAGCTCCTCCTTGGGCATGGCACAAATGCTCCTAGCTATGGAATACTGTTATCACATATCAAAACTCACCTAGTTTATTGTTAGGCATTATTGCTATGGCTGCAGAATTACTTTCTTAAGCCCCCCATACACCTTTAAGCCCCCCATAGACGGGCAGACTCCCGGCCATAGTTGTAGCAGACCGACCTGCGTTGCTTTCTCCCGCCGATCACATCAAGGTTGGTCTGCCGCAACTATAAGGGAGCCCACCTTGAGTTATGTTGAAAAAAAGCCGGCAGGTCGGATCGCACACGGATCCGACCTGCCGGTTCTTTTTCTGCCCGACTGCGCTGCAGGCTATTAACTCGGAGGGGGAGTCTCCTCCCCCTCCGAGTTAATTGGCTAGAGTCTGACAGAAGTCCCGTGTGTGGAACACACAGGATTCCTGTCCAAAATTTAGCAGACTGCTCACATCGTGGTGACGTCACCACGCTGTAATAAGTCTGCAAAAGTCTGCCATAGATCAAGGTGTCTATGACTACCTTTAGATTCCTCCATACAATTTCCATGAGACCTACCAACAACTATGTAGTATAGTGACCTCCCTGATAGAATACATAGTGATTGGAAGGTGTAGAAAGGTCCTCATATTACATGGTTTTGGTAGAAGAAAAGTTGGTTGTACAGAAATTGTATGTGGTGTATGGGGGGCTTTAGATTTAGCGTTTTAGGCCCAGAAGTAGTCCTCAGTAGAGTCAAGCCCTCCATGCAAAGAAGTTAAGAGCATTTTTGCTCAATTCTGGATAAAAAAGAGGAGGAAGGTTTTTTTTATTTTTGTGTGTCTCTCTAGGGAGATTGTCTTCAACAGAAAATCAGAGCATATACATTTAATGTAAGTTAACCTCCCTGGCGGTTCACTGAGGTCCAGATTTTTGTACCAAAAGTGATACAGTGTTTTGCCTTTCCGCCCCCATCGGTGTCACCGATGACACCGATGGGGGGCGGAAAGGTTCTGTGTGCCTGCAGCGCTGTAGAAATGCTGCAGGCACACAGAAAGCCAGCAGTTGCGCCTGATTCCGGCACGGGCGCAGTTTGATTCACGATCAGACTGCACCAGTACTTGCTTCGGGCGTAACGCTAGGGAGGTTAAACCAGCCATAGACGCTATGCTTGGCGGGCGTTTATCGAACAATCGGCCGCATCATGATGACATCATCATGCCATGGTCAATCGTTCGAAATACACCATTTACGATTCGACAACCAATACTTTGGATGGGGACCCTTGTCCCCATTCAAAGTACTGGCGATCGACCAGAGAAAAACTTTGTTCTCTGGCTGATCAAAGTTTTGTGCGAGTACGAACGGTTGCTCCAGGTGGGCGCGTTCATTTTGCGATTGATCACCAAGTGATCACCCCAAATGCGCATGGTGATCATTCGCAAAATCGGCCGCAGATTGAAGCGCTATGGCGGCTTTAGAGGTTTATAAGTTTACACTTGTTTTCTTTTCTTTTGATTTGAATTGGATAAAACATTTACCCAATCCAATCAAAATAAAAACAAATGTAAATTTATTTATTTTTTAAATCTAAGAAAAAAAAGCATTTTTTCTGTACTTAAATCTCCCGCCCGACGGATGACGTCATCGGCACACGAGCGCAGATCACTGAGATAGCCGGAGACATCGGCTATTTCCGGATTGGCTCGGATGCAGCCGGAGACAGATCCCACTAGCAGAAACGCTCAGCGGGAGCGTTTCTGCTAGCGGGATCCAAGTTGGACTGGATTATAGAAAGACATTTCTATAATCCAGTTCAAAAGTAAAAAAAAAAAAAAAAAAAAAGTTTTTTTTCTTTACGACCGGGTCCCGTCACACGGCACTCCAGGACCCGGAAGAAGCCAGCGACGGAGGAATATCGCGATGGCGGTGGACCAGATGAGCTCCCACGATGTGCTGAACCCAGTTCGGGCATATCGCTAATTGCAGCGTCCCTTTGCCCGAACTGGGTTCAGGCACATCGCTAGGGAGGTTAATATCACTTTCAGGTCGTGCTGGAAAATTTCAGTAGATTCTGGTGGGATTTTCAGGTGTTTTAATGAATCACATTGTATTAGGACTTATCCGCACACACCTGTATCTTCATGACCTGGGCAGGGATGAGCTGTGGAGGAAAAACCCCTTTAATAAAACCAAGGACAGCAATATCCGGTTAAATTGTGGATAAAAGTGGCCACAGCTTTATCATATAATCAACAAGTACAATAACAAAAAGGTCCCCGGACAGTGTCCCCCCAGATCCATAAAACCAAACCACCTGTACCAGCCACCAGCCTTAACCACTCCAGCCCGGTGGGTATTTCCCAGCCATTGACTCCATCCACTTTCAAATTATCAAAACCCAATGGGTCATTGACCCCTGCAAGAGCTCAATGTTCCCATCTTGGTGACTGCCTTCCCACCAGCACTTCGCCCCCGAAAATGTTCAACCAACCACAATTATTTCCTGGACACTGCCCAGAACTGCCTGCTCTGACAAAGGATCCGGCCAACAAGCAAACACCACTGAACACGGAACCTGCAAAGAAAGAAAAGCGAGAAAAAAGGGAGGGAGGGTGGGAGTCTTTGATTCGTCCACGCAAGAGAGGCCGATCCTCTTCCGCCCCTGGTGCCAATGTCCCTTCCGGTCCGGCAATCTTGATCCATCCTGCCCTGCTATGTACCCCTTCGCCACGGTGCCCTGGCTGGGGGTACTCATTATTAGTGATGGCGCGAACCCGGAATTTGATGTTCGCGAACGGCGAACGCGAACTTCCACAACAGTTTGCGGACCGGCGAACTCACCATTGACTTCAATGGGCAGGCGAATTTTAAAAAACAAAGGGACCCT
>CM070034.1:124835958-124852521 GCA_036250615.1 Ptychadena robeensis | reverse complement strand
GAGGACACTGGGGGAGATGGTCAGTATGGAGGACACTGGTGGTGATGGTCAGTTTGGATGTCACCATGTGCCTGTACAGCTGTTTTATGTGGCCGGTGCTGCGGAGGAAAGTACCCCAGGGCAAGTGTTCCTATGGCAATGTCGACAGACATGTCCGTGGCTTCTTCTGAATAAGCAATCTTCTGAAATTGTGATCCCATGTCCATTGATGGCCAGTGGACATATCAATGTGTCATTGTTGGTGTTGACCAGCGACTCAGCAATGACAACATAGGGCTCTGCAGTGGGCTAAAAATATTTGCTTGGTGGGCGAAATATGGCCTCCAGACCAGAGTTTGACACGTATGTCCTATAGGCAGGGGTGCACATAAGTGGTACTCTGGTACTCAAAGGGGCCCAAAAACTAGCTTTGCTTACCTGCATTGTTGTTACAAAGCTCATGCGTACTAACAACTTGGAGGCACTCCGTGTCTGGGCGGCCGCATCTAAATGTTAAATGTATACAATTTATGTAACTTGGATAACTGCAGGGAAATATAAATAACTATGAAAGGTTGCAGTTAGGGGTGTGAAATTGGGATTTCCGCCACCTATTTTAAGCCTGTCCCCGAAATAAGGGCACTGGCTGCAGTGCGTTGTGGGTGGCCTGCCGGGGGCCCCCATGTGTGTTGTTTAGTGGGGGAAAGTGTTGGCCATTCAGCACGGGTTACGAGCGCGCCACGGGCGGGTGATTTTGTGCCTCCCCTCCCTCCCAATGTGCAGCGAAGGAGGGGCGGCGCCTTCCCATTGTTTATGGGTGGTGGCCCTATGATGGGGCATCTCCTCCCCCGTCCATGCTGAAGAGATCTTTCTATTCAGCGTGGACTGGGGGGGATGGAGTTTTAGCCGTCCTGAGGGAGGGGAGGCGGCGCGCCTGCCTGTGCTGGCGGGTGAACTTGCTCCTGTTCCCCCGATGGGGAGCTATTTATGGAGCGGACACCCGACATAAAGGGCCGGTTTTAGGGGGCAGTCCTAAGGGTGGGTAGGGGCGTGGCCAGGGGAGGGGGGGTGAGTTCCACCAGCAGGAGCAATCAGGGGTGTGTACATGGTGATTTACAATCAAACTTGGTACTACTGCAGCTGTCTCCTGAGCCTCCCTTTTGATTCTCTAAAGTGATGGGAAAATGAATAAGCAATATGGAGACTCAGGAGGGAAGAGAGAAAAGTATGACTTTTAATCCCCCACCCCCACCTATTGTATACTCTGTTCCCCACCCAACCTATTCGATTGTAAGCCTGACCGGGCAGGGTCCTTTATTCCTCCTGTGTCATAACTTGACACTCTAATGTATTGTACAGCGCTGCGTAATATGCTGCCACTATATAAATAAAAAATAATAATAATTGTGGTTATTAAGGGATACTTCTAATATTTGTTAAGTGATGGTGAATTGTCCATTGCCTTCTTTTATCTCTTTGGTGCCTCATTGATGAAACTTCCACCAGCACCCTGCCGCTCTTCCAATGTAAGCATCATGGATATGATGCTTGTTTGGGTGACATGTCACATCACATGTATTAAACCCCAAAATGTTAATTTAACAAAGTTCTGGGGAAACGCAATTAATGTCCACAGTAACATCCTATGTTCTGAGAATTACTGGTAGAATATATAACTATTAAAGTTCTAAATAGACTGATCTTTCTTGTATACATTTTTATTCAGAATTTATCTATGTCTGCAGAGGTTCTGTGTATATATAGTCTAGGTACCGTCTTTTCAGTTGTTCCCCATGTTTCTTAGGATGGCCTCTACTGTAATGACTTAATAAAATATTTGTCAGAATTAATGTTACCAGGTAACAGGCTGAATACACAGGATTATCTCTGTTCTGCAGATTGTTGCCTCAACTTGCCGAAAACATTTTTATTGCCCTGTTGTAGACATTTTATTGTTCTCACAAACGTAACCCATTCCAATATCTGCTGTATATTAAAACTTTGTTTTTGCCACATAAGAAAGTCTCGAAGGAAAGGAATATCTCAACTAAGGTATATTTCTGGCTATTAGAGGAAGGGAAAAAGTTGTTACCCTATGGCTAGAAGTGAGAGTATTTTCTGTAAATATGTATAAGGAGTGGTCGAAGATGTACAGTATGTTTTAATGTTTAGTTAATAAATAAACATCTGTTTATAAAGGCATGGTAAAACTTAGGGTCCCCACACATGTAACGAGCCCACATCGCGGGTGCCCACATGGGGAGACAAATCCCTGTCGCCCCAAAGCTGGGTCGGCCAGAGAACGGCATGTCCGATGGTCGAATGTGGATTGGCGTCCCCGTCCAAAATAACGGCCAGCAAACAAACAATCTGAGTAATGGAGAGCAGCGTGATGACGTCATCACATTGTTTTACACAGCTCATCTGTCGGTCCCCACTCGCTAGGTGTGTGGGGACCTTTAGACCTACAGCTGGTGAAGACAAGGTCCACAATGGTTTAACCTGCTAAAAATGAAGCACCATGACTTTCCTGATCGGTAGATATGGCGCCGCTGGGATAATCTGCAGTCTTCACTTTTAAATTAAATGTACATTTAAATATAGAACTGCTTCTGTTGTGATTCCTAACTGTCAACTTGCTTTGATCCAAACTGGTCTAACTTGGATGTTCATGTTTGATGCCAATAAAAAAATTGCCTCCTAATTTAGACATCTAGGTCATCACTTGTAACTGGAACCAGAACAGGTTTACTCCTTTGGATAAGAGATTAAACAACTCAGCCGTGAATACACTTGTTGATCCTGCACGCTTGGTGGACCACATAGCTAGAATGTCCTGGAGACATCCTTCGACCAGACAGGAAATGAAGCATCTCTTCAGTAGGTGATCGTAAACCTGACTTGACCTGGTTAACCTGACCTGAACTTTAAACTTTAGAGTTTAGAGACAGAAAAAGCTGCCAATGTGATCAGAGATACCTCTTTGGGTCTTATTTGAGAGTACAAAAATACCTGTATTTTGTATCTAAAACTGAAAATCAAAATGTAATATATTGCCGTTTACTGTTCCTTAGATGTGGTGGCAAAGGCATCAGTTTTCTTTTCTTTTTAGGGGCCTTTTACATACAGCACCGCAATGTAGTGTGGCTAGTGTTAACGCAAGGCACACAGGTATTTACCGCACATTACCATAAATGGCCCGCTGCAGGCAGTTTTGCAGGCACAACGCAAGCATCTACCATACACTTGAATGGGGGTCACAAAAACAGCCAAGTGCAACACATGGGGGATTTGCTGGCAAAAATACGGCACCAAGGCAACAGCGCGTATAGTGTGAAAGGGCCCTCAGACTGACTTTTCTCTTTCCATCTGGAAGACCTTTATTTTCGATCCGAATTGTATCGGACATGTATGTAACTTTTAATTGATTGCACTGTAATTGAGACATAAACTTTACCAACCCATCGAGGAAGCATTCAAGGCATGCCTAGCTCTACAGCACTTCCGCTCAAATTCAATGATAAACAGAGATCGATTGATTACTCATCATGTTGTACATTTGTTAAAAGATCGAAGTTCAACAAATCGATTTTCGATATAAAAATCAACTATTCAGTCTAATCGAATATCGATTCTCTCAAAATCTTGACGTGTATGGCCAGCTTTAATGTCTACAAGTTTTTATTGACTGTATCCCTGTAAGGAGACATTGTTCATACAGTCTGGGCTTTAAATATGTCTTCCTCTATGTAACATGGTAGATTACTGGGCCTTGTACTTATGGTCTACTTAGGAGTACTTATAGTCTACAAGGTCCTTTCTTCAACAGGTATTTCCTGAACTTGGGATGCTCATAGCCCGAAAAGTGAAAATGAGTGCAGCCACCAGATCTAAGGACCGGTAAGCTGTTATAAATAAAATGTTTGGTCTTGTGTTTGCATACAGTTCTCATCTCACACAGAGGCATTTCTCCTTGTGATGTGCGGCGTTTGTTTATCGAGTTGGGATCAGCCTGGGTTATAATTTACTTAGCAATTATATTTTTCTTCGCTCTGGAAACACAGAACTTACTGTTAGTGTGTATTAGAGTCACAGGCTTGTCACTGTGGGGCACTCAGGTTTTGTCTGTAAACCCCACCAACCAGTCTGACAAGTCTTGAGTGTTTGGGGCAACAGACAGAATGTAAAGCATGTGAGGAGGACTGTGAGCGCAAGCAGAGGAGGGAAAAGGTGATAGAACTCTGATATAAAAGAGAAGGCGTGAGCGGCTGAGACATAAAGATGGGACATAAAGGAACAGACCTTCCTGTGCTTCTTAGGTGAGCATGTAGGCATATGAAGTCTTCCTTTGCAGTCTTCTACATTAAATAATACATTTCTCTGCAGTATCTGTTAGATGATATCCAGCATAACAATATAGGTCTTCCTATAGCCTAACTACTGAAGTATACAATAGTGAACATGCATCATTTTGGGTGTGTACTTGTATGAAAGCAAAGGGCAGGGTTGAGATTCCACCCAACTACAAGAACAAACAATAGTCGTTCATCTTTTTCAGTTCTAGTGTAAGTTTTCATTAAACGGATTTAAAATAAAATTGTCAGCTCACTGGGTTAGCTTTTCAGTAATACCCATCAGCCCTGGTCACGTAGGCACCCTCAGCACCTGGCTTTGAACATCCGGAGCGAGATCAGGTTCTTTTTTTTTTTTTTCAATTACATTTTAACTGACCCATCCCATTTTCAGTTACTGATTAACTAGTGAAATAGTCCTTTTATTTAAATGCTCTTGGAACATGACATTGAATTACAAACAATCTCTCTCAGACAGACATTAACTTGACAGGGCAGGTGAAGCAGCTAACTGTAGCAGTAAGCGGCGGATGTGCTCGCTCAATAAGTTTTCCAGAGGCTGACACCAAGAGTGGTGCTGGATTATGGGAAGATTAAAGAGGTTTACAAGGTAGGATTCCTGTTTGGGGTGTGAATCTATACTCTATTTACTAAATTTAGGAGTGAAAGTGCTGTTATTTAATTTGAAGATGTCTTGGCTCTCATTAGAGAAGATGCAGGAGGTGCTCTGCCTTTTACATCTTGTTCAATACTGATGCAGTAGGTAAAGGGACATACTTTGTCATTGGTTTCTGTGCAGTTTTAAGTTACAGGTTTTATATTTTTAAAAGCCAGAGGTATGTTAAATTAAATCACTGCCATATTAAACCATTTTCATTGGGTGCTCAGCTTCTGAAGCATAACATCTACATTAGACATTTATTCTAGATATTGAATATGTGTTTTTGTGTTATAAATATTTATGTCAATATGAACATTTTCTTCGTAATTATTCAATGTAATGCACACAGGCATTATATTGTGTTCAGTATGGAATTATAGAGACAAATATTACAAAACAGGACATTGTCTTTTCTGTAGTACATTAATAGTACACCTGTCATAGGAGAAATATATGGGCTTTTAATGACCATCTTATAACCCTGCATGTTGCCTGGCTGGAACTAACAAAGTGCATATGAACTTGTTTCAAGGCAATGATGCAAAAAATATTCAAGCTGATGCCTGACTATGACAGGCAATTGGCTAGTATATTGATAAGACGAGGTCAACAGTGGCATCCCTTCACCCGAGACATTGGTTTTTAATGGTAGCCCTAGACACACACCCTTTAGGACTGGTGGGTTAGGGATGCTTGTTGGCTTTTGATGCTAGGATACTGTTTAGTGGGTTTTATTTTTGTCCTTTTTATACCTGTCAGTTTGCCATTTTATGGAATGATACCCATAATTGACTTTGAAAAAAAGGAATGTGCAAACAGATAAGGTGTGGAACGAACGGTGTAATACATGGAGTCATGGTACGGAGTGTGTCTATCTATGAGCGGCATACTGTAAATCTGGAGAGTGTTTAGTAATACATATATGTGTTTACTCTGTGCACAGTGCACTAAGGACAACCAGTATTGGAGGAACCAGCAACAAGGACTGAACCGACAGCAAGCGAAGAAAATAAACCTCAACCAACACCATGCTGAGCTGGAAGTTACCCAGATTGCTGACAGTCCAGCAAGTGCCCAAAGTAAGTATCCCTATATCTCTATCTTTTTCTGTATATTGTATAATGTGCAAATTCTAATCATTATCTGTGTTTCAGGTGTTTCATGAAGATAGCATCATATGTGGATATCGCTCCCCAAGGAGCTCTGCCTCTGCTTGTGTCCTCAGCCTCTTCCAGATGACCAATGAGACTCTCAATATTTGGACTCACTTTATACCAACCTGGTAAGTATTGAATTCCACAGAAGCTATGTGCAGATGTCAAGAACATACATTTGTTAAATTCATGAAATATTTTATTACTGTTTTTTTCATATTACCTTTCGTTTTTTTGGCTTCTGACACCTTTTAATGCTTCCAAACTTGACTTTCAACAAAATTACACTACTACTGACTATGGTTCTGAATTTCTTTTTCTACAGGTCCACATTCTGTAATTCTGATATTATCCAAGTCTTTCCTGTGTCTACATTCTTTTCCAAATCTGTCAATCAACTTCTTGTTTTGTTTTATGTTTGTAGTTGACAATCTACCAATCAGTCCATTTTCAGCATGTTTTAGTAACACCCTAATATGTATGTAGTACCTACAAACATTTGTTACCATAGCTTCTGTACAGAAATAGTGGTCAGACAGGTTCTAACACCTTTTCAGAAATCTATTGTTTCAACATTATAAGCCAGTGCCACCCTAACTCTCAATAGTGCCCATGGTAACTGACAAACAAGCCTGAGGATGGTCAAATCATGCCTATGCATTCATGTGCCCTATAATGTCCATTGTCTCAAATGTAATGTCCATCAGCTAAATGACAGCTTTAGCTGACCGCCAGCTTAGCTAGTTTTATACCTGTTATGTAGGAAGAAATTCTTTAGGGTTCTCATTAGGCTAAAATGAGCCAATATATAGTCATATTGGCAAGAAATACAGATTTTTTCTAATGTTACACTTTTCATCTGCAGAGCAGGTAATCTGAAGCCCACAGAAAAGAACCCTGATGTGTGGGACCAGTTGATATGTACAGATACAGAAATGGTTAAATGTTTGTTCTAAATATATTTTAATCTAACTTCAGGTGTAACACATCTAACATCAGATTTCAGGGCCCTTTCACACTATGTGAGTTGCGTTTTAAAAAACGTGCACTTTTTTTTAGCACACGCATTTTTACATAGACAACCAATGTTACTATTCACACTGCATGGGTTGCGTTTTAAAAAAAAGCATCTTTTCCACATGTGTTTTTTAAAACACCCTGCTGTATGCATTTCAAAAACGCAGTTGTAATGTAAAAAACTCATGCGTTTTTTTTTATATATGCAGAAATGCATGCCTTTAAAAAAATGCATATAGTGTGAAAGGGCCCTCAATATGATATTTAACCAAAACAAAGCCATGTCAAAGACACCATGAGTTAAAACGAAATAAGTACACCCCATGATTCAGCGTCCTGTGTCCACTTATAGCAGTAATAATATAATTATTGTTATCTGTATAACATCATCTATTTAACCCCTTGATGTGGAGGAATATTGACTCCGTTTTTGCAAGCAATTTATTAAAGGTTGTAGGATATAATGTGTTCACAGATCTCTTAAGGTCCCAGCACAGTATTTGTCAGGTAAAAGCCTTGATTAATATATAGAGATTGATATTTTTCAGCCATTATGTTGTCTGCTGGCATGTTTGGGATCATACTCCTGTTGCATGATCCAGTTTTGGCCAAGCTTTAACTATGGCACAGAAGGCCTAATATTATTTGAGTTTGTATACTTGGGTATACAGGGGAGTTCATAGTTGACTCAAAGATAAAGAAAGCTGTCCAGGTCATGTGGTCTTAAAACAAGCCCAAATTATCCACCTCCATGGGTGGACGTTGTCATGCTTCTTAAGCCTCAAAAAGGGATCCGAGACATCCTGAGAGCTTGCTTCTCTAATGACTACAGTTGGCCAATAAAGTGTATCACATAAACGGCAAACTTTCTGTATTTATCGATGGCTAACACGGTTCAACACTTTACTATTACTAGCCACACACAAATCTTTTCAGTAATGAAAGCAAGTGTATGTACACATGCTCCAAAATTCGAATAACTAGAAATTGCCTGCTCAAATAACAGTAAAATGTGCTGAACCAGACCTAGACGCTATATTTTAGCTACCCAGAATTAAATAGCTTGCTTTTTACATATGTTTTCTTATTTGTCACTGAAATGTGGCATTCTTCTTTAAGAAATATTACAGAGAACATCGATAAGCATTTGCTTTAGCTATGTTTCCCAAATGTTTCAAATATAGTTAATAATACATTATGTGTTCTCACGTCCGCACACTGAAATCTTTTCATTATGCTTTTACCAGACTTGGCTGTGTGACAAATGGACACATAAATTATAACCTTCGGAACAACATCATCTCTACTTTGGTGTGTTGCTATGCAAAAATGATAAATGTTTGTTGTATTCGGTCACACCAAAATAATATTACATGTAAATAATATCTGATATAATTTATACAATACTTACCCTTATGCTTTATTAACCACCCTAGCACTCTTGCAAGGTCCAGATATCTGTACCAAAAGTGCACCATAGACATAAATGGATTTTGTAGGCCTGTAACTTCCCAAAATATGTCCATGCAAGGGTCTAGTAAACATCTTGACTAAAATAATGTTTGAAACACATAATTATGTAAAAATTACATTAAAAAATTAATAAAAGTATCATTTGAATGATTAAATCTCTAAAACACTTTTTTGTATGATATATTTCAAAACAGTATGTATTTATATTTTGTTTATAATAACATTTTTATTACAATTGGAAATGTGTTTTGTGTTTTTTTCTTTTACTTTGAATTGTATTGGATACAGTTATCACTGTGTCCAGTACAATTCCCTTTGGCACCCTCTCTCTGCCGGGGCTCTGATCTTCGCCGCACGGCACCATCTTGTTCAGAGCAGTACTGACAGGACAGCACTGGGTGAAATGGTGCCGTCAGAAATGCTAGGGGGGTTAATAACTGATTGTAGTGCTTTGAATAGTTTAAGTGTATGATGAGTCTATTGTTTTTGTTTTGTAGGTACTTCCTATGGAGAATGGTCTCTATCTTGGTTTCTCCTGGATCCCTTCATGATCCATTTATGTGGCCACTGTTTATCTACCTTTTAACCTGTTGCCTCTATCCTCTTATGTCAACCTTTGCACATACATTCAGTGTTATGTCTACCCAGGCACGACACATCTGCTTCTTTCTGGACTATGGGGCGCTGAGTCTCTACAGTCTTGGTAAGACTCGCTAAGATTTTAAAATGTCTCACATATCTCACTGTTCATTGCTGCTTTTAATATATAATAAGAACTGTTGTTACCTTTACACTGCATGGGTTGAATTCTTATTTTGGTCCAGGATAGGGGCGTCTAGCTCAAACACACAGTATGGACAAAATTCTAAAAGTTGTGGCATGACCTTAAAATAATAGAAAAAATTATATGGAATTTTAGTTTTGCTTAAAAATCTGGATGTAATGAATCTGGAAAAAGCAAAGCATAATTCTGAAACACACATCAAATATTAAACCTCTGTGACATTTATTTCTTAAATACCATGTTTTACAAGATGTTGTGGTCCAAATATAATTGCACTAGTGTTAAGCGTAATTTGGTAAATATCGAATTCCTGTAATTTCGCAAATATACAAGGAAACATTCTAAGTTCATAAAATTTGATTCGACTGTATTCCATTGCCTTCCATTGCGCGCACCTGTTTGCAATGATTCGCAATGCAGCTTTACAGCCTCTCGTCCTTATTCTGTGATCTTTGTTAGTGAGAGCACTGTGTGTATTGCGTGTATCCATTCACAATGCGCATAAATATGCGTAACATATGCCGGTAAACAATGTTGAAGCATAATAAGACGAATATCCACCATTGTGAATATCTGAGCACACATTTGCAAAATATTGCGAATTCTCAAATGGCGGATATTCGTCGAATATATTCGAATTTCGAATATTCTCACTCAACACTAAATTACTCTGCAGATTAAATTTGACCCCTGGGCTGGAGTTTGACACCCCTGGTCTAAGGGGATGTGAAAAAAACAGTTGTCTTATGTTATTCCCACAAGTTTTGTTTTTCTTATTAAAGCTAGTTATGGTCGCAGACACTGACAGCATCCTTTAAAATGTAAAGCCAGTATCATTACATTGTAAAAAGCGGGCATACATGTGTTGATTTTTCAATTTATTGGGGCCACCCAACATGGGAACCAACATGTTGGTAAATGCCTGTTCGATTTCCAACGCTTGATGGGGACAGAGGGTTGCCACACAAAGTATCAAACGGGATGGATTACGAAGAGTGATGGGCATCGATTCTCTGTTCAATCAAAAATTCAAAGATTTACGAAATAAATGATATACCTGGTAATATTGTTTATATTTTTAGAAAAAACTATGCGAATACATTTTATGACGTTTGTCAGGAACCTCCAGACCTGTTGGTTTTAGTTTAGGACAGAGCATGGAATGTTTAAAGCTCAGCCATTATTAACCAAAACAGTCTGACCCGTGTGGACATGCCAAAAGGAAACAATGCTTCAATTCAGTCTCCTTTAATACCCACCTTAGATGACCGGGGTGTGTTTGACCTGCTTTGGACATGATCCTGAAATAATCGCTGTATGTGTGCCAGAAACTACACACTGAAGACACTGGCTGTGTCTTCAATGTGTAGTGATAATCTTAGTCACTGAGGTGTGGTTACCTTTGTACTGGATGCTGAATGAGTTATGAGCTATATGTATGCTCTTTTTTTCTACTGCTATTATGCAATGTGTATGGTTGTGGGTTTTCACAAATAAAGCACAATGTTGCTGAACACATTCAATTGTTCCTTTCAATATTAGCAATGTGGATAAAAGTCAACTTTATCAATGTAGCAGAGTATTATTGTGGGGTTTTTTTAAAGGAGGGTTGGACATTGGTTAGGATAAAGTGAAACTTTTTTTTTTTTTGGATGGTGATGGTTTGATATGGAGGGCCACAAGTGTGGCCCTCAGCATTACTAAAAGGCTACACATAACTATGTCAATCTATACTGAAATTTTTAAATGAAGACATTACAGCAGGCAGAGCTAGAAGACATTCTTTTTCATTTTTAAACTGTTTTAAAGATACTTCAAGCATTAGGGAACACTGTAATGTGGCAATGCACATTGTGTGTCCTATATTGTGGCACATAACCTTTAATGATGTATATATTATACAATCCCCCCCCCCTTCCATTGGTGGAATAGTAGGAGCATAGGCACTCTCCTGTCTGCTGTTCCCTGCCAACACTAGAGAAGAAGAGGAGGAGAGGGAGGGACTTGATCAGGTGCCATTTTGGCCGCTGATTGGCTTTTACGTACACTTATCACGTACGTTTATCGCCTCTCCTCCCCTTCACAATCTAAAAAGATCCTAGAAAAGGACCGGTCAACGGAGGATCGTTGGACAGGTGAGTTCCTGCTATAACAGGTTTCGGGGACCGCAAGTGGAGGACTAAAGGGGGCAGCCAAAGAACACCCAAACGGCCGCAGGTTGGGCACCTGAGGTTTAGAGCCAATACAATGTTTTTGAATATCCTTAATACTATCTGGTGGTGATCCAACAGTCTTCATCATCCAATATATGCCACCCCCAAAACAAGGTATCACATTTGCAAAGGCCCTACTGCAAATTTGACAACTTACCTGGTGCCTGAAAACCCCACTATTAGTTTATCCTCCACGACTAGCTGAGTCCTGGAGTAGGGCCTTTGTAAATGTCATAAAATGTTTTTATTTCAGTCTGTGCCTCTGAGGGCTTGTTTCCATTGATGCGTTCCCGCAAGTTTGTAACCGCGCGGATCGCACGCGGATGCGGTTTAGGGCGCGTTTGTGAACGTTAGCTGCAGCGTTTTGAAACGCACCCACGTCCCAACCGCATCCGCATCCATTATAAAAAAAATTGCGTTGCAAAAAACGCGTGAAAACGCAAGGCATGCATTTTCGGACGCGTTTTTGGCCGCGCGGTTAAAAACGCACGCATCCACAAAAAACACACCAATGGAAACAAGGCCTGATGGATGAAGATTCAGCTTCTCTGTGTTTCTGGGTGACCATTTTCATGGGGACTGAAAGTGCAAACAAACATTTCAATTGTCAGAATAAGAGTAAATGGAAATCACGGTATGGTGACACCTAACAATGTATTTTAGGTTTTAGCCATTCCATACTATATCCAAAACTAATACCAGCATTTTAGAAAGGTAGATAATTTTGTATTTAGAAATATAAAATAGCAAACCATTCCAGGATTTTTGTCACAGCCTAAACAGACATGCAGGATGCTTCGGGCACAGCCGTGCACCTAGGTGCCCAACCTGCGGCCCTTTGGCCGTTCTTTAGCAGTCCCCCTCAGTCCTCCACTTGTGGCCCCTGAAACCTAACTGTTACTGCATAGGGCAAAGGAACTCCTCTTCCCGCTCTAAGAAGATCCCGGGCAAAGACGTGTTGGGTTGGTTGGGGATTGGCGAACAGGTGAATGCCTATGCTCCCACTATCCCATTAACGAATGGGGAATGATTGTATAATATATATTGCGGCACATAACCTCTGCATAAAAATGTAGTTCCCTGTACTACAGTGTTCCCTAATGCTTGGAGTATAATTAATACAAGTGTTGTTATTTAAAAATAATGCCTTCTAGCTATGCCTGCTGTCATTCATTCATTATAAGATGCTCATACAAGTTGGTATAGGTTGAAAATATGCAGCCCTTTAGTGATGCCAAGGGCCGCATTTGTGGCCCTCCATATCAACTCAGTTCCCCACCACTGGTCTAGCACCTGCTGTTCTCTGTCATTTATGCATCTAACAATCTTCTATATTTATTTGCTGTTAAGGATCAGCTATTGCTTACTCTGCATATGTATTCCCGGATCGGTGGGTAAACAGTGCTTTCCATCACTACTTTGTACCATGGGCTGTTTTCAACACTATCATCAGCACAGGAATGTCCTGCTACTCCAGGTATGTAAATTTTACAATATTATAATAACATAAGCTGGACATACACGGTTAGATTTTTCACCCTACCCTAAGTTGATCGTATTACTGTTTTAAACAAAACAATTCCTTTCCTTAGATCTGTACACATAATCCATAGTACGATCGTATACAAATTGATCAAAATACTTAGAAAACATGTCAGTTGCTTGTACAATCGATTGAAAATTACCAACATGTCCAATCATTTTTGCGAAAGATTTTATGTGTGATTTCAATCCAAATTTTGGATCCAATTTGATTTCGATCCATAAAAAGGAATCAAATGATCGACTGGAAAAATCAAAGTGTGTATGGCCAGCTTTAGGTAAAGGAAAAGATGAAAAACAGGAATCTTTTAGTTTGGCAAAGTCAAGGCAAAATAAAAGGGACATTATATAATAATATGCAATAAAGTTCATTAATGAGACAGAGTTGTCAAAGATGTGATAAGCCCAAAAAAATTGCTGCTATTTGAACATTTTACACATCATACACGGTTCAATACCTGTGCAATTGATGACGTCAAGCCATGCGGGTTCGCAGCCATAAATCGCATGGTTCCTTGATTGTGGCCCCCCTGTCTTCAAGCAGGATCTATCGATCTTGCTTAAAGACAGCTTGATCGAACAGGGAACCAACATGTTGGTAAATCAATGTTTGAAATCCATTGCTTTGAATGGGGACCGAGAGTCCCCATCCAAAGCATTGAACAGTATAATCTGTTGCACAAAGTGGTGCGCATAGATTCCTGTTTAATCGATGAACTCATGAGCGCAGTGTGGTGACGTCACCATGCTGCGTGTGAGCGGGTCATTGATTGCACAGGTATCAACCCATGTATGGGCACCTTAAGGTGTATACTCACTTCTATTGCCAGAAGTTTAGACATTGTGTGTTGAGTTGTGTGCAGAGGACAGCAAATTAATGCTGTTATACAGCCTGTACACTGACTACTTTACATTGTATGACAGTGTCATATGTTCAGTGTTGTTACATGAAAAGATAATATAAACTATTCACCACAATGTGAGGAATGTACTTACTTTTGGGAGATGCTGTACACCATGTATTCCTTCAAGATCACAAATAGTTTTGAAGGAAATGATGACATGCAAAGTACCCAAGAGCATTAGACAATGAATATTTGTTCTACAAAAACCATGTTGGCTACAAAAATTCTTTCATATCAACATAGCATTTATAACACACAAACATAATCCAGTCAAACAAATGGGTTGCATTTTGTTGGCAGCCAAAACATATTTCTATTTTTATAGGGATAAATGATAACAATACATGATTATTTCACTGTATCTGCTGGCCCCATCACTGGCTGAGCAGTATTGTTGGCAGCGAATGGGCAGGATGATATTAAGGATAATAATAATTACACAATTGGTTTCAACAGCCAGGAGAACCATTCATTATGTTATGTTTTTTGTCAGCAATGGTTATTGTCCCATCATAAGTGCTACAACTTTCTCAGGACATATTACTGTCATCCTCACTTTGTTACTGTTGCTGACAGGCTGGGTGCTCCCGTTCTGCATTATAACCATTTCCTGGCAGAAAGGTAAATAATATATACCGTACATTTTGGTTAACTTTGGGAATACTCTGTATGTCCTTGCTGTTATTAATTGAACAATGTTTGTGTCCCAAGCTCAGTGTGGTCTTTCAAATTAACATGCTCTAAGGAATGGAACTATGCCTTTAAAGTGCACCTGTCTTCATGTGATCAGTATT
This sequence comes from Ptychadena robeensis, assembly GCA_036250615.1. Taxonomy (NCBI): domain Eukaryota; kingdom Metazoa; phylum Chordata; class Amphibia; order Anura; family Ptychadenidae; genus Ptychadena; species Ptychadena robeensis. Next base: position 124,837,647 of record CM070034.1, on the reverse strand, counting down.
TGTCTCTCATGCTTTGCCTTCAGATGTTTGTTGTGCTCCTTAAATCTTATCCTTGGGCAGTTTGTTAGGGCATACAGTTTATCATTTGACACAGCTCCTATGCTCATTAACTACTCTAAATTCAAACTTTAAAAGATAAATATTTTTTCGGGACCAGCAGATCAGATTGCTTATTTTTAATATTACAGAAACACTTTAAACTTTGCAAATCAATGTTGTGCATGTTTGTTAATTGGAATTGACGCCTCAATTGGCTTATCAAAGTAATTCTGCATCTACTTGTACCTTTTCTGTGTGAAGCATCTGTGTAGCATTGTCATCTTTCCAGTGTTCTGGCCAAACTAGCATCATATAGAGGGGTAGCCTTGTTGTCATTCATTGTTGTCTGTGTGTCTCTGCAGGTTTCCAGAAGAGACGCGCCCACGGCTCAGCAAAGTGTTGCGGACGACTGCCTTTGCATATCCCTACCTGTTTGACAGCATTCCATTGTTCTATCGGGTATGAGCTACAGCTGGGTGGCACAATTGGTGTGAAAGATGTAAATGAACTGTTATTTTGTACCAGGCTTTGTCTGGTGTTGAGTAAATGATTAACTATTGTGTTTTACTTAGAAGTACAAGGTTGTACACGCTAGGTGTATATTATTATATTATTTTGACCTTTTATTCATAAAGGGTAAACATATTATACAGCACTGTACATTAAATTAGAGTTGAGATGCCACACAAGATAACACACAGGTATAGGTGATGATACAGGAGGAGTTGAGGACACTACCCAATCTGGCTTACAATCTAAAGCCCCCCATACACCTTACAATCTTACCATACAATTTCTGTACAACCAAATTTTCTTCTACCAAAACCATGTAATATGAGGACCTTTTTAAACGTTTCAATCACAGAGACCACTATACTACATAGTTGTTAGTAGAGGAAGGAAATTGTATGGAGTGATCTAAAGGTGTATTGGGGGGCTTAAAAGATATAAGACAGAGGTCAAAAAGTCTAAAAGCCAAGAGCTCACTCATAATCGTATGCTCAAAAAAAAAGGAATTTGGGTAGCTATCAGAATGGTTTCTGATATGGATCCAACAAAACAGTACATGTTGATGAAAAGATCAGCTCTATTCTTGTACTTGGCTTTACCCTAAAGCAGTGGTTCCCAAAACTGGGGGGCGGCCCCCCCTGGGGGGATGCGAAGGTATTCCAGGGGGGCGCAGGCCCTCATTCTTAACCTGTGTTTGAATAGGGAGGGGAGGGGAGGCTCGATAATGTTCCTATAATGTCACCTCTGAAAGAACACACTTCCTGCATTAATAAGTATTTTAATATATAGCTGCCCCCACAGACTGCTACACTATTTCCCTCTTTATATGTATATATTTTTCTTTTTTTTCTTTGTTAAATAAGTTTTTGGGTTGTTGAAAAAATTACAACAGATAAGAAAGAAAGAAGAACAAAGCAATATGCCGTGCACAATATCATAATTCCTATCGTGTTTCCCCGAAAATAAGACAGTGTCTTATATTAATTTTTGCTCCTTAAGATGCCCTGCATCTTATTTTGTGGGATGTCTTCTTTTTCCATAAAGCTGAATATGGCACTGGGGTATCAGGGTAGGGGGATCACTTAAACTGACACAGGAGGGGATCAGAGGGTGGAATCAAAATGGCACAGGAGTGTCAGG
>CM070034.1:124812210-124835948 GCA_036250615.1 Ptychadena robeensis | reverse complement strand
GGGCTCTGTACCATCATGTATCAAAGGTATTCCATCTTATAAGGTTTGGTGAAAATACATAGAGAACAAGAAATATAAGTTTTACCAGATAATTTCTAGCATAGAATGTTCTTGGTGTCTACCTATCCCTGAACAACATTGCTTAAAGCGCCATTTAACTATATCCTATTTCTGCAGCTGTTTCTCTGTTCTGGTGAGGATTGCACACACAACGGCTCTTTGACCATGCATGTATGGCACACAGCTCTTGCCTTCCTTACTGGCTTTTTATTTTCTACACATCTTCCAGAAAGGCTTGCTCCAGGGTGCTTCGATTATGTAGGTAAGTGTCTTGCTTTTCCAAAATCAGGACCTATTACTGAGTATCACCCACTGTTCTGAGATTTTTTAATACATTTGCAAATAGATGTAGACAGCATGAATTGCAAGGATAGAAAACAAAATACAAAATCAAATACAGCTAAACTTTAATAAGAGCCTATAGAGACAACATTTACCTGGCAAGGTCAATGCTTCCAGACAGTGCTGGAGTATAGCTGTTATCTGATATAGCCAAGGCGCCTATCCAGTGCTTAAAGGCCCCCAAACACGTACCAAGCAGGGGCCGACAGACGAGTGACAGAGTACAGCATGATGACGTCCTCACACGGCATCCCGTTGCTCAGAGTATCGGCGGGCACTCTCTGTGACCCTTAAGGGGGTTGTTATCTGGAACAGCCAAGGCTCCCTTAGAGGCTGGATAGTTTTTATCTGACATATGCAAATAACCAATAATTGTTGCAACTTATGCCCCCCATACATACACAGATTTTAGCATCCGACAGACTAAAAACGATCAATTTTTTTCAATCGTACAATTGGAGAGTGATTGATGGAAAATAGAATATACTCCACATGGAATAACCAATTTTTGATCGATTTTTAATATTTTTTTATCGTAATTTGTACTCAATTTGTACTCAACCGATCAAAATTTTCCGACATGTCCGATCATGTTTTGATCGATTTTTTTTCACAATTGCGATCAAATTTAGTTGATCGGACCATGTGGGCATGCACCAATTTTCAGTCGACCGATCTAAAAATTTATCATTTTTAATCGGTCGGCCCCTAATATCTGTGCATGTATGGGGGCCATAAGAAGTGTTAAAATTTGTGTGTGTGTTCAAGTATGGTTTGTTTTATTGCTATGGTGGACATACACAAATCACCCTCAATAATAAAATAATAGGATATTGTGTGGGTAGTTTGGTGCCTGTGCATTGTTTACTAGACAATTTGTTGTACTCTATAGGTCCTGTAGAGTCTATGTACAGATGCTCCATAATTGTCAGTAACCAACTGATGCTGTCCACAAATTATACATTTTCGCCCAAGGCTCTTGTGTTGGATAGTCTCTGGCAAACGTCTATCATCTGTAGAGCTGTCTGCATTGCTAAATCACGACTTGCCCAACAGCTTTAATTTCCTATGGGAAACAACGAAGTGGTGCCTGCTCACCTTCTCTCCAAATAACAGGGCAAACAATGTTTGTACACAAATGATTCCTAACATTTATGGGAGTGAGATGCATTTACTAGAAGTGTGTGGCTCATTAATGAACTGCTTGAAGGACACCAGCTTTGCTTGGTACCCACCATTGACTGATCCATGAAAGATATATAATTTATGGTATTATTGAGGTTTGAACAAATGTCTCATGTTTTTCTCCATGTGTTCTTGTTTTAGGTCACAGTCATCAGTTGTTTCATGTATGTGGTATCTTGGGCACATACTTCCAGATCGAGGTGCTAATTCTGGATATGAATCTGCGGAGGACATGGCTACTGGACAATGGCCCTGTTCCCACAATCTCTTTCACTGTGGGGGCCTGGTGCTTAGCGATGGCAATAACTTTACTAATTATTGCTTTTTTCTCATGGGCTCTCTACTGGAAACCCAATCCACCAATAAAGAAAAAGAGATTGTAATCAAACAAGAACAATGAAGAGTTTGCTGCAATCAATGAAGAATACAGTCTTGTATGTACATACTTTGTGTTCTTCTACAAGGCAAGCACACAACAAACACTCCATCTGGAATACAAGGACCAACCAATTTATATGAACATTGCCTTGTAGTAACTCCTAAAGATCCAGGAATACACTTTCAAGAAATGCAGTAAAAAAATTTTTACAAACATTAAACCAATGCAGATCCATCACCCTGCACAAGCATCAGTAACATTTAAGGTCAACAATGCCACAACGTTAAAATACCTCTTTTTTATAGGAAGGAAATAGTGTGTGTACCTACAAAAAGACTTCAATTTGTTGCCAAAGGCCATTGAAAATAGTTATTTGACTGCCTATAGTCTGCAAAGCAACCTCCAATAAATTGGCTGAACCATCTGAACTTCTAAACCTCAAAGTTGGCAGCCATTTTCAGTTGCTGGAATTAGATTTTACATGTAAATTGGACACAAAATACTTAATCTTTTGTCGATATACAAAAACACAACTTCTGAAGAAGCATTTGCAAGTCAGGCTGCTGACTCCAAGGTCTTTACTCTCTTAATGTCTTTCATTTTGACTGTTGCTGGTCCACTGTACAGTCTCCTCTGTAAGAAGGAAAATTTTTATAACTATAATTTAATATATAAATATGATTTATTTGTTGTATACAAAGTGTCCATTGTTCTTTTTGGCTTATTATACATGAAGCGTTTTTGTTTTTTTAATTGTAGAAACTAAGATTGAAAAGTAGAGTGTGAAGAGTGTTTTGGGGGCTTAGGTTAGAAAATGCAAGAATTGGCATATTTTTGCCCAAATCAGAGTAAAGGGTAAAGATATAGTCATGTACAATAGGTTGACACTGGCAAACCCAACATTTTGTGCCTGTTCAATGTCTTGTCTTGTGGGTGCATGCACAGAGCCTCCTCCCTTGGGTATATGCCCCCTTAGAAAGGTACACTGGGCACATGCACAGTGGATTCCTAAGAACAACAGCGTAAGTAGATTTACAAAGTTAGATTTCAGTAGAGACTCCTAAGCATGTTGTGTGTCCACTACCTTTCCCTCTATGCTGGCAGCATTTCTCCTATACCCTTTGAAAGACTTGAGAGAGGTCTTGGTCTAAACCATGTTGTGGTAAGTCATGGCTTAAAGTGCCCTTGGATATGACCATGGGAACTGGGGGAAGAATAGCAGGGGAAGCTTTAACTTTAACTAGAAAGCAAGTGGGCAGCATATTATACACAATAATTCAAATGGGGTCTCCTGTCAATATAGCACTAGTGGCATCTCTGGGTGATAAAGATCTGGCTCCCAATCCATATATATATATATATATATAATAAATTACAGACATAGATGTCCTGGATCCTCACATCCCCATAATGATTGATAAAGCCAGGAAATAATGGGACTGCAATTTATGCGTATGCTCTGTAATTCAATCGGCCACAATTCAGAGGTAACTTAAAAAAAAAATCATTGGCTATTTGTACTGAAGCTTTCCAACCTGATCAATTACAACTCTTTGCATTTTATGCTCGCTTTCTATCACTTTTGGTCAATTTATTCAGTTAACAAATAATACATTTTACAACAGGAAGGGGATCCAGATTAGTTGCTGCCTGGATGATTTCTACAATGACACTTGCCAACAGGGCTAAGGGCATCGCTCAACTACACGCGGTAACTAGTGATGAGCAAGCATGCTCGGCTGAGCATGTGTTCGCCTCGAGCATCACTATGCTCGGAGCATGGAGCTACTTGAACGAGCGGCACATGTATTTTCACAAAAATTTCACAAAAAGAAATCGGGCATCCACATGCAATATGAGTGCAACTTCTACAACACTGTGTGGAGACTGTGGTACAACAGTGGTTGTATTGTTGGATCGTTCGACTGCCGTGCGTGTTTCCGCCAATCGCTCGGACGGTTATCCTACATGCCGGTAACTTCCCGTCCGATCCCTTTATTTGCATGGGGACGGCACAGAAAGAGTACCCGGGCGATTCCCGGCACAAACGGCCGCAGAATGACACGTCAATGGCCAGCTTAACCCAGACGCTTTTTTGGCCTTCTCGTGTGCCATGCTCAAGTCTCCACCCTGCACGTTTTGCAAATCAAGGGGCAGGTAACTCCTGCCCTTACTTTAATGCCAGTAGCCATGTTAGGTGCTGGCATTACTGTTATTGGCTGGCCGGAACACGTCATCAGGTGCTATATACAGTAGCACCTGATGGCATGTGTTCGGCTCAGATAGTTTTAACAGTGTCTCTCCCTGATTCTATGTGCTTCAACAAAGTATTAGTTTAAGGGGGTGCACACTTATGCAACCATATATTTTTATTTTTATTTTTTTTCTTCCCTCTAGATCTCAGTTTGTTTTTCATTTGACTGGTACAGATCATAGGTCACATTAAAGGTAGAAAAGGTTCTGAAATGATAATCAGCTCAACTGCAGGCCCTCGACTCGATTTTTTATAGAGTCTGCTGAACAGCATGCACTCACATCTAATGTTTTAGAGCATCTGCACACCTGCAGGTACTCCCATATCATGTTTTAGAGCATAATTTTTGCTGTAAAATGTATTTCTTTGGGGGTTTTTGGCATGTTTTTATCAGTCTGCAAAAGTAGTGTACAACTCAGACAAACTGGTTCCCAGCAGCGACTTGGGAGTCCAAGATGCATCCAGACATCGTCCGCATGCTGTTCCCAGTCCATTTGGGTGGTGTTTCTGTCAATTTCTGACATTTTCAAATGGACCAGGCACGCTCCTCTCCAGAGCCCGGTTGCCTCCCATTGACATTATGCTCAGTTGCTCGGTAGAGTACTCCAACATCGTAATGTGTTTGTTACATGATGGAAAATCCAATCAGCGACCCAGATGGCGCATGAGCAAGTCCCTCGACTCTCCTCTTCTCCTCTAGTGTTGGCGGGTAATCAGCACACTGGTGAGTGCTCCAACTATGCCACCAATGAATGGGGGATGGTTGTATAATAAATATTTTGGCACATAACTTCAGAATAAGGGCACATAACCTTTTTGAATCAAAGGTAATATGTGCCCCATAGATATCATCAAAGGCTTTAATGATATATATGACACAAAATGAGCATCACCATACTACAGTGTTCCCTAATATTTGAAGTATAATTCAAAACATGTTTTGTTATTTATACAGTCAGTATAGGTTGAAAATGTTAAGTGCAGCCCTTTAGTGATGCAGAGGGCCGCACTTGTGGCCCTCCATATCAACTCAGTTGGCCACCACTGCCCTAGAACCTGCTGGTTATCCTGTTTTTTTTTTACTTTAGGCATACTTTTTTGTCCACAGTCTTTAAGTTTTTCCCGCTGCTGCTGAAATTAAGTTTGTCAGTAAGAGTGGAAAAGTGTCTATCCCTTCTTACTGTAATGTTCCTTTTCTAAATCCACTTACTAAAAGCCAGAATCCCTCCCTGTGAGTAACTATTGTAAAAATGAGGGGGCTTAGTGATGAGGCTGTATGATATGATATATATATATAATTGTTCTATGTAATCATAAGACAAGCGGAGGCTAGCCTTTGTTTCTGCCATAGAATTAGGACAGGAACTAAGGTAAATATGGATATATAACTTTTCAGAATTTCCACAAACCTTATAATCTTCTTGTACAATTTGGACCTTTCCAAACCTTCCAATCACTATGTATTCTATCAGGGAGGACATTATACAACATAGTTGTTGGTAGATCTAAAAATTTTACAGAGATATTGAAAGGTGTATGGTGGGCCTTATTCACACAAGGGTTCTTGGGACATGTAGTCCAAGCAGGGAACCGTAGAGAGCAGGGTGATCTCACCATACAAGAAGTAAGAGGCAGCAAGAATGGAATAAAAGTAATTAATAAATTCTTATTAATGAAAAAAAACACAAAAGTACTATATGGATGAAAAGATCTCCTTTGTAGAAAAAATGCATTATATCTATTAAGTATTACGGTACTTGTATTTTTGTTCTACAAATGTTTAATAACACTTTAGGATCAATTCAAAATACACTTTTCAATTTTTTTGTACATGCAAAGAATAAATAATTTAAAGAAAAGATTTTCATGAAGGGATTTGTTTTTCCACATTTGCATGATGTTTGAAGTATACCCTATTCACTAAAGGTAGCCATACATAGGTCTATTTTTCAGTAGAATATTCAATAGATTGATCACTGGCGAGTTCACATTGATTGATTGGCCACAAATCGAGTGCTGCCCACCCTGAACGAACGAAGAAAAGAAATCAACCAAAAATCTGATCTAACCTTGTCTGGTCTTTCTTTGGTCAATTGTTTGTGAAACAAAGTACGTTGGTGGAGACCATTAGTCACTTCCTGTGAGATTGACCCATAGCTCCCTATGCTGCAGCCACAGAGGAATCAACCTTTTTGGCAATTTGCTCCTGTCAAAATCGACCCCTAATCAGGTTCCCAAGTTAGTGTGCCATCGATTGCAAAAAGATCAATCACTGATTCCTTGATAGCTGGGAATGATCAAATCGAGAATCGAGGGGTCTATGGCTACCTTAAAGCGAACCTACCACCAGAAATTAGGATTTCATGAATGGTACTAGAAGTGCCGTTAAAAGGGAGGAATGCATAAAACCCCCCAGAAAAACTTACCTGTTTAAAGAAATTTAAGAAGATTCCCTGCAGCCCTCCATGGCCCTGATTATGTGTAGCCGAGACGTCATGAGGTTTGTAACGCCAAATTCTGCTCCCTTGCCGAGATCTGCTCCCCCTGTAGCACAGAGTGGCCAGCAGGGGGAGCACATGTAATGAAATCAAATGAGCAAGGGGGAGAGGTGATACCGAGTGGGGAGTGATGCATAGCAGTGGCCGTGAACCTGCCACCTAGGGCGGCTGCTGTGTCCATGACCCCCCGGTGTCCATGGAGCTGTGCTCCCCGGGACCCTTCAACAGCAGTGGCCGCAAAACTGTCACCCACGGCGGCTGCTAAGTCCATGTTCCCCCGGTCTTCTTGCCCTACGTCCACATCTGCTCCCCCTGCTACAGGGGGAGCGGAGGGCAAGAAGACCGGGGTAACATGGAGTCATCAGCCGCCGTGGGTGACAGTTTTGCAGACACTGGTATGCATGACTCCCCGTCGGTATCAGCTCCCCCCCTCGCCCATTTGATTTCATTAGATGTGCTCCCCCTGCTGGCCGTTATGTGCTACAGGGGGAGCAGATCTCGGCAGGGAGCAGAAAACGACGGGACATCGGGTAACTCTGTCATCTTGGCTCTTCATTGAAAGCACATTGTAGAAAATTCCCATAGAAAATCATAAAACGCCCCCAGTGGCCAGCCGCAATATTGCACCTGGATTTAACCCTTGGAAGCCTGGCGAATAACTCATTCACTAAGCCAAATAAACTTTGCAAACAGCTGCTAGTAAATGTAACCCTGTTAAGTACAAATAATTCTTCCAGTTAATCATGTACAAAGTGGAACCATTTGTTTATATGCTGTGAGTGTTCAATATAGTGGAAAACAATATGTCTCACATGGCAAGGTGAGGAGTGACTTTCAGTCACTAAGTAACTTTCAGTTGGTAATTGTGTATTTGTTCTGTCAGGATATAAAACATCTTGTTCAGGTCGGGCTGATTCGGTCTGATGTGCTTGTAGTACGTACACTTTGCATTTCCCTGTAATGCAGGTTCAGACAATTAACATTTCTATGTACTTTCATCTACTTTTCCATTAACCCCAAAACTGACATGTTTTCTTACCATGTTCCAGGTAGGTCCCTTACAAAGGTGTTTTCCTGCAGAAAACCAGGGCTTGTATTTTTTTTCTTCTAGTAGTAGAAAGTAGGTGTTTTCCTAATTTAAAGAGAAGAATGAAACATTCTGTGCCAAGTGTTTCAGAGTTGGAAAAGTTATTTGTTACTTATTTGCCTCTCCCCTTAGTTAATAATGGTTTAACTTCTTCATATGCATAATGTTCTAGATGTGCTAGTGTTGTTCTTAGAATTTGTATTATGTCACAGAGTCATGAGAAATTCTTTTTTTTCTAAAGATGTAACAGCTTACAATGAACTGTCTCATACAAGGAGTCCCTTTACATGTTTCTTTTATCGATTAGGACATGATTCTCCTGTGGACTCTCAATTGTTGTCCAGCGCTATGCATACATCCGAACTTTGTGTATTAATTAGGCTGCTTCCTCCATAAGGATAAATGCATGTGGGCATTCGTTTTGTTGTTCCCCAGATACAGCACAGAGAGGCTCACTATAGAACAGCAGTTCCTGCTACAGGAATGGATCTGCTTTACATACAATTTCACGTAAAGACAGATCCTTAAGCAGGGTACAGACATGAAGATATGGGCCAGATCGATGGCTGCTTCGAGCACGGTGCGCGCTCACGGCCATCTATCTGGCCCATATAAAATGCAGCCATCGCTGTTTTCGAGCGGTACAAATCAATCCCTCTCAAAAACAGCCATATCCGACATGATGCGGGTCTCCATGTAAAGCATCGGCTGAGCTGGAGAGGGCACCAGCTCCAAAGATATCTAAAAGCAGCGTGATTACATCATCACACTGCTGCAGGGAACATCAGACAGCTCAAATGTCGAATGTCGAGCCGCCGGTACCCTGCTTAACCTTCTGGGCGTTGCACACGTGGCACGCTTATAAGGGCAATCGCAGCGGAGCACGACATGCTCCGCTATGATTGCCTGCCCAGCCGGAGGTTCTAAACATAAATCCGGCGTCACTGGAGACGCCAGACTTATGCTGAAAAAAGGCGACGCCTCTCCATTTACATGGAGGTCTATTGCGCCGCCTACTCCCGCCCCCTTTGCGTCCCCGGTGACATGCCCATACATGCCGATGCTCCCGGCCGCCGGGGGAATCCGGCAGTATCTAGAGCGTCTCTCTAGTTAACTGGGGCCAGATTCTCAGAAGGTTAAGGATCATCATGACAGGTGAAAGGCTGAGTTGAATGCTGTAAATACTAAAAGACCTTTAGATACATAAGATTTATGTTTTAAAACAAATAACCACACAGACAAAAGATTTATCAGAAAGAAGTGGATGTTTTATATAAATTTTTGGCCTCTCAATATCTCACTATCGATGTCCATCGACCCCCATCAGCCTTTGAGACCAGCTCGATGGGTTCTTTTGAGTAACATTTAACTATCCATATGTTTATATCAGTCTTGAATACGTCCATCAGCTTTGCAGACCAGCTCGATGGGTTTAAAGATAACTGTTAACCATACTGACTCCGTAACTTTATTAAATCTCAAAATCCCAGTGGGTCATTGACCCTTGCAAGAGCTCAGTATTAAACCAAGAACCTTGTATTTTAACAAAGATTCTACACCTGGGCACTACCAGGACCGCCACAGCATTCAAAGGCCGCTAGACCTTGAATGCAAACGCCAAACACCCCAGGCACCCAGTAGAGCTTCCCGTAAACCATGAAGGAAAACCTCCATGCCCACCTCACTAAGGTGGACGCCATCTGCCCTGAAGTTGCCCAGGGCGAGTTCTAATAAATGATGGCGCACTGCCACTCCACCTCGCTTTTGTACAAACTTGGAGATAGCCCTGTTAGCCTTCTTACGTGACCGATTGATCACCTCGTGAGGGATTAACTTCCCGAATAAATTGAAGTACAGGGATCGAGCCAAGATCGTTACCCCCAGCATATAAGATATCAGGCGGACCCCAGAGTTGAACTAACCACCTCGAGAAACTGTCTCATCCAGCTTGTGCCAACGCAAACCCCGAACCCCTAACCAATGAAAACACAGAAACTCATTGAAACCCATTAGTTGCCGTGAAGTCTGGAGCCGGCCTTCTTTTCTTTCCGCCCAGTACACATATGAATGGCCCAACATCCAGACCACGCACTTTGGGAATCTGCAAGAAAATAACATAAACATGTAAGTCATATAATAAAACGCTCGACGAGAAAAGGAGAGTGGGGGGGGGGGGGGGGGAGTGGAAGAGGGTTAGGTTATAGAAGTAAAGAACACTGAAATGGGCACCTCACACTTAATGGGGCCGTAACATAGCGCTGAAAACACGAAGACTCCCACCTGCCAATCCTCTTAATAGCTTCCCCATTTAAACCCCTGCGTGCTGCTTCGGGTTGCAGCACCAATTCGAAGGAGTGTGACCCAAAGTTCCTGTCCCTCATACCCAGCATCAGAAAGGTTTAGACTAGGGGCATGATAAACCACCACACCCAGTCTGGAATACCCCCTGTAAAAACAGGTGGCAAGGGGACTTTAAAGGCTAGAAAAAATAAATTTGAAAGAGTATGTATTGGTAGTTAATTGAAAAAATAAGCAAATAGACGATTAAGTACTTTAAAAACATATTAGACAGATTAATAGTCCACATGTTGAAACATTAGACAGATTTAATAGACCACAATTATAGCATAGATGTCCTGCCCATTAGGGTGACACAGTATGTGCAAGTTGACGCGTTGTACTGGAGTCACTCATAAGCTGTACGTGCCACCTCTCCATAGACTGTATTAAGGACAAAGACATTTACCACTTAGTCATCCCACCCCGGGATGACTTAATTTGTAAATGTCTTTCCTATAATACAGTCTTGTGGAGATGTGGCACGTAACACCTTATGAGTGACGTCCAATACCCCGCGTCAATCTTGCCATACTGTGTATCCTTAATGGGACCAGGCATCTATGCTATAATGTGGATATTAAATCTGTCTATATGTTTTAAAGAATGAATCGTCTATATGATTATTTTTCATTAACTACCAATTACATACTCTTTTCTTCGAATTAATTTTTTCTAGCCTTTAAAGTCCCCTTGCCCCTGTTTTTTACAGGGGGTATTCCAACTGGGTGGTGTGTTTATCATGCCCCTAGTCTAAACTCTTTCTTATTTATTATGGGATTGTCGGCTATCCATGTGGGAATCGAGACCCAATAGTGGCATGCTCATTCCCCAGCATCATTAACAATTTTCGAAACAACAGCTACAAATGGAAACGCATCAGAAGGACCCTTCTGCGTGAATCAATTAAAGGGCCCGCTTGTCCAGACGACTTTCTATATAGGCTTGTTAACTGCAACCGGGTCACATAAAGGGGAATAGGGTTCAACGCAAATAGTTAATTTGTAAAACCCTTCCAACTTTGTCTGTCTTTGATCCAAAAATGGTTGAGGAACACAGCCCTTCCATTAAACATGTGGTTCTCCTTGCGAATCCCACCAGCGAGTATTCCGTGCAGGGGAAACAAGTCTCCCCAATCTGGAAAGGCCCCAAAGAAGGCCAAGGAAAATCACCAAACGAAACAAGGACCTCCTCAAAAAGGTCTGTTGTTAACGTTACCAAGTCCCCCACCCCAACAAAGCCGTCCTTAGGATATGAAAAATGTAAAACTGGCCCATCCTGTTTGTGATCGGGTACGCAGTGTCTTTCGCCCCGAAAACCTTTAATCGCCTGCGTCAACCCAAAAAATTTTAGTGACGTATCCTCCCATCCCTTGTTATTTTAAAAAAGAAGGCAAGGGCGGCTAAAGCTAACTACAGCCAACCGACGACCCCCCGACTGAAAACAACTGCAGAAACAACATAAAATAGCATATCCTCCTACTCCTCGCCAGTCTGAAACACTCTCCTAGCTGACTCACAATTGCTGTCCATGCCCCCCCAGAATCTGGAATCACGCCTCCCAAGTGGCTGGGCAACGAGACCTCTTTACCCACCATATTCCAGTTCCCAGCACCCAGTCCCACATTGACTCCGAAAAGCGTTGGGTGATATCCAGCTTCCGCGCCAACAGAAAGAACCATTCTCGTTGGAACCGAGATCAAGCGTTCAACCGCTATGCCTGTTGATCCCACACTTCCGGCTACATGTATACCACTAAATTTGATGTTATATGCAGACAAAGGCAACACGATTTCCTCACTAAGTCACAACCGGGACAATTTGGCTATTATGACAGAAACGACCGCCATATGATTGTCCGAATGAAAAACTAAACAAATACCCAGTCACAAAATTCATGCCAAACGACAACTGCAACGACTATGGGAAAAAATTCCAAAAGGCTAAGTTCTTATGTATCCCAGAGAATCCCCATGCGGGCCATCGACCTTGACAAACCATTTCCCATTGAAAAATGACCAAAACCGTGCGACCCCAGCTGCATCTGGTAAAGAGCTCAATGTCTCGTATACAAACAGTAACTCGTCCAAATCGCTGTCCCATAAATGTTCCAGAAAAACTAACCACACTCGGAGTCATCTTTAGCATCCCTATTACTCTAATAAAATGGTGAGGCGCCTTGACCCCGCAGTCAATTGAGCCAAACGTCTACGAAAATCCGTCCCACGGGAATGATCCTACATGCAAAATTCATTTCCCTAGGACTGATTGTAACTGTTTCAGGGTAATTTTCTTAGCCGACCACAACCCTAATAATACCAATCTCAGATCTGTTAATTTCATCTACCGTCAGACGCAACAGCGTGCCAAAGAATCAATTTCGATCCCAAGAAACTTCATGCATGTATGTGGTCCTTCCGTCTTTTCGGCCGCTAGCCGACTCGATGTCTATTTTTGCCATAAGGGCCCCGACACCGACTCGCCTCACCAAGTTCACTGCCGCATCGAAGTTAGCGTAATGTACTGCTGACAATTCTGCAGGAATGCCATCATTCACCGAAAGGCCAGGCGGAAACAAAAGATGATGAATCAGCCTAAATTTGCCTGGCTCTTTCTTTGGGACTAACCCCAAGGGGGATACTACAAGATTATACAACGGCGGGCTGTCGAAAGGGCCAGCCAGCCTACCCAGGGACACCTCCTTAAACAGTTTCTCACAGAGAATCCCTGAGTGTTGATAAGCCGATGCTAGATTGGGACAAGAAAATCTCGTTGTGGAAATCGAGTGCACTGGCGTCGTCCCCTTTTCCAGCTTCATCACTGTGTTTTGTGTTACCGGCTGACCGGGACTTCTTGAAACATCTAAACAGGGGGTGATTGTTACCCCCACATCCAGAACATTCGTGCCGGAAACGGCAAGACGATCCCCACTTGCAGGAGGACTCATTATAAGCCCAACAAGTGCCTTTCTTTTGAGCGGCCGGGGAGCCTGAACTCTGAGCCCCGGCCCCCCCATGACAGGGATAACCACTGCGCGCATTAGATGAACCACTGGACGGCGGCAACGCCGGCAATGGAACCGACAGCATATTCATGAAGCACATCCACAAGCCGATATCTTTATGACCCCACGCTAGCAACGGGAAGACAGACATCCGCTGACGAAATTGTTCGTCATAGCGCAACCATGTCGTGCCCCTGTATGTTCGCTGCGCTTCCATGATCGTTTCAATATAGCACATCATGTGGAAACACTGCTCCGGCTGTTTTTCGCCAATAATACACCCCAGAGTGAGAAAAGCATGCAACCAGTTTTGGAACGTTCTGGGAATCAAACGAAAACGTCTACGTTTATCGTCCTCCTCCTTCCTGTGTTCCTTCCCTTTTTCCCACATCTCTGAAGAGTATCTCTCAATAGGTAAAAGCGTAAAAGTATCAACAAACTCATTACGCCAGATGCGTTCTTTAACCTCCAATTTCACATGTGAACCCAAAACACCTTCAAAGCATACGTAAGTATTCGATTTCGCCGTGTCGGACACTGGCAAACGTTTATCTTTGTCTGCTTTGTCCTTATCGGCCTGCTTGCTTCCCGAAGGCGTACTATCCTGAGGCACACTATTAGGCGCTGGCGTGACAGCAGGCGTTGGCGGTATTACTGCCGCAACCTGCGCATTTGCAACCGCCGGAACGACAGGCCCTGCATTAGGCACGGTCCATACCGCTTCAGGAGCCGTGCCATCCCCGGCAGATTGCTCCCACTGTGTCAGCCAGGCCTTCAAAGAAACCACAAAATCAGGCGGTGGGGCCCCACTCCTCTGTGCCCCCCCAACCTGTGAGACCCCCGAACTGGGAGTATGTCTGTCTGACAATGAAGGCATAAAAGCTTCTCGAAATACAGCTGGGATGCCTGATAAATGTGTCTGTGATGGTGCAGTGCTGAGCTCACCTTGGGACGGTGCAGATCGCCTTGCGTCGCCCGGGGACCGGACCGAACATTCCAAGGCAGCCATCTGAGTAGATCCGCGTCTGCTAGGCTCAGCCGAAGGTGAGGCCGCGTGCTGTCGCTGCTCCGCGAGCAAACCCTCTGAGAATCCGGGCACCTGTGAAGGTAGAAGGTGTTACCATCCAGGCATCTGCATCACTCCGCTATCCTGCTGTGGGGGCCGAATGCTGACTGGGGGGGGGTGTCAAAAAGGGGGGGAAGCAGTAGCCGGAGAGGGGGGAACGCGGCCATGCTGCCCATAGTTATCTGCATTGCCCTTGTGCAGTGAGCGTTGGGCTCTGCTGCGACGGGCGGTACTGGGGGCAGCACGAGTGCGATTGCGCCCTTCCAAGTGGGTGTCCCGCCGGATTTCAGCCATGAGAGCCTCCTCACTCGCGGGATCCATCCTGGTCAGTGTGCAGCTCTGATGATTCCTTTGTGATGAAGAGGCCGATCCTCTTCCGTTTTGCTCTTTTGTAACTTTGCGCGGCCGCGCCGCGTTACTTCCGGTGGGCGGAGGTCACTAGCCCATTCTTCCAGCCCTCCCTGTCAGGTGCCCTCACGCTGAATGCGCCGGGCTTTATTACTTTTCCCCAATTTATTAAGCTACAGCCTTATTCCCAATGTTTTTCCAAAATCCATTTCTTCCTCAGAATTCGACACACAACACCCCATAATGACAATGATAAAAAAAGTTTACTTGAGGTTTTGGCAAATATATTTAAAATAAAAAAAACTGAGAAATCACACGTACATAAGTATTCACAGCCTTTGCTCAAAACTTTGTTGATGCTCCTTTGGCAGCAATTCCAGCCTCAAGTATTTTTGGATATGATGCCACACACTTTGCACACCTATCCTTGTCCAGTGTCGCCCATTCCTCTTCAGCACCTCTCATGCTTCATCAGGTCGGATGGGAAGGGTCGGTGCAGCCATTATAAGATCTCTCTAGAGATGTTCAATCAGATTCAGAGTCTAGGTGGACCACTCAAGGACATTCACAGAGTTGTCCTCCTTAGAGTGCTTAGGGTCGATGGCCTGCTTAAGGTACCCATACACAGGTCAATTTTTTTGTTCGCTTCCCAAATGTTCAATCACTGTGCGCGTTGGTGGCCATTGTTTGGGAATGGATCGCAGCCCATCTGGAGCAATTAATCTTGCTCCAAAGAAATGAACAGGAGTCTGTCATGTCAGTAAATTTGGTCATTATCTAAAGTATTGTGCAGAAATCGATTGCCGAAGCTGGTGCGCATTGATTCGCTCAGCAATCCGTTGCATCACTGCATTTGATCGTTCATTCATGAGTGCACAGGGATCGTCCTGTGTATGGGTAGTGTATATTGAGAGACATTTTAAATGTTACCCATGTAGGGCCTGTGTTGTGTACATTGAGAGACATTACAAATGTAATAGGTGAAGGGCCTGTGTCATGTATATTAACCTCCTGGGCCTTGGGTGCGCTGCGATTTTCTGCCCTCCAGGAGGTCCTGAACACAACTCCGGCATCACCAATGGCGCCAGAGGTGTGCTCGGAAATAGCGATGCCTCCTACATTACATGGAGATGAATAGTGCCGCCTATATGTAATACATGAAGGGCCCGCGTTGTGTATATTGAGGGACATTATAGATGTAATACATGAAGGGCCCGAGTCGTGTATGTTGAGAGACACTATAGATATAATACATGAGGGGCCTGAGTCGTGTATATTGCAAGACATTATAGATGTAATACATGAAGGGCCCGAGTTGTGTATATTGAGACATTATAGATATAATACATGAAGGGCATGAGTCGTGTATATTGAGAGACATTATATATATAATACATGAAGGGCCCACATCGTGTATATTGAGACATATTATAAATGTAACACGTGAAGGGTCTGCGTCCTTGTTGTAAGGAGACACTTCTGTGTCCATGACTGAGGCAGCTGACCTCCCTTTTATTTGTTTCAAGCAGGAGTGACATGACATTCCCATAGATGTGAATGGTAGTGTAAAATAGCGGAGCATAGCCAGCACACGCCAGCCTACATACAATACAGCATGTATGTAGTCCGCCATAATAATCACTTCATGAACTCATCATATACAAGACGCACACGCCTATCCTGTCCACCAGGGGACGCTTTAAGCCACACGCCACCTTCAGATTGGCCGTGTTCGTGGTGGCTGAACGGGTGACGTCAGGCAAGCATTGTGATTGGCTAGATTTAAAAAATACGTCGGGCGGGAAGCGGAAACTGTATAGCTAGGAGTCTGAGATCGAAACCGGGGGAGAGCTCGGCGAAACCGGGAGCGCAGAGAGTGAGAGACTCAGGCCGACTGAGACAGTGCGCCCGTTTAGAGATGATGAAACCAGCGTAAGTTTGGGGCGGGTTGCGGGTGAGTGAGGGCTTTACTGGCCTCCGTGCTGTAGTAACGTCCAACCAAGGTCGACCCCCCTAATGCTGCATTGTATGATACGTAGTAGGCTCAGCCTGGAGCCAAAGCAATCCCGTGCATGTAGTATAACGTGGTTCATGTACTCGTCTGACTAGTGCGTCATGTACTCCCTCTTCAATAGAGGCAGCGAGGCTTCCAGTCCCTGCCACATATCATGGGGGAGATTTCCCTCTGCAAAGTGAGGGCAAATTGTTTTTATTCACTCAGGGTGTTACTAATTCTTTCTCAAATTGTAGATCTAGTCTCACTTCCTGTTGAGCTTATAGAACAGGAAATGAACACACTCTTTCATTCAACCATCACCAAGTGGCCTGCCTGTGGAGCAAATGGAAAATAAATGATCGCTTTATGTTTGGTGATGCATCAACAAATCTGGGACTACACCTGGAAATCATTGCTTATTCCCTGCATTTGTATCTTCCTGGGCAGATAGTGATTCTAGAGAGTCGCATTTCTTGTGTAAATGGTGCTCTTGGTGTTTGTAGTCACTGGGGTTTGCGGTGCGCTATCTTGGTATTTTTTAATATAACATTGCGGCTGCCAGGATGGGCATCTAACACGTATGAGTAAAGCCCCCATACACCTTACACTCTTTCCATACAATTTCTGTACAATCCACTTTTGTTCTACCAAAACCATGTAATATAAGAAGCTTTCTAATCCTTCCAATCCCTATGTATTCTATCAGGGAGGACCCGGCACTACATAGTTGTTGGTAGATCTAATGGAAATTGTGTGGATCTCTCTTAAGGTGTACGAAGTGATACAATGTTGAGTATTGGATATTTTGGCAGCTGCAGACCATGGGATGAGGGCAGCACAGCAGTTCTTGGATGTGGTTAGTGTATCTGTTTAGTTGCGCACGTCAGTAGTCTTTTATTAGGGCAGTTTACTGTGTGGTTCTTGTTGTGTCTGGGATTTTGTTAATACATTCTATAGGACACTGGACTGTTGGAGCTGTCCCAGTTATGCACGCCTTGTGTTCAGACTTCTATGGGTATGTTTTCACATCCATCGGGACCCCTACGTTAAGCGCAGTGCTTGGCGGGGATCCCGACAGATTACAAACACTTTAGCTGGCCGGCTGTTTTGGACATCTGTTGATGCAGGTGTTAACTTACTCCACTATGTTAACCCCTGCATCGGCGGATGTCTGAACAGACTCTACTACGTTAACTCCTGCATCGGAGAAACGGCTCAGCGCAGTGAGAATACAACAGCCGCTGAGCAGGTAAAGTGAATGTGCTCAGTCAGCACCTCCCACCAAGCACTGCGCTTAGCGCAGGGGGTCCTGATGGATGTGGTAACATACCCTATCCCTCTTTCACCTTACCTGAGGCTAGCGCAGGAACAGTTTGGTTGGCAGATTGAACTTATACTTTGATCCAGGTTTCCCATCCCTTATTATTGAATTACAGACACAGGAGTACCCTCATGTGGAACTTTGGTTACCTGGAGCCAAGGTTTCAATATATTAAACATTAAAACGAAAAAAGTTTTTTTAGATTAATTAAAATAAAAAAGTAAGGCTTAATATATGTCCCAACATTTGGAACAAACCCTTTAAAAACCTTCCTAGCGCACCGCTCGTATCGCGCCGTTGATACGGGCGATCGAGGCAGTGTACACAGTACACTGCCTGTCGTTTCTGGCATCTCGCCGGAGCTCTACACGCAGCTGCTGTCATTACTGACAACAGGTGCGTGAGGGGGAAAGCCCGGCGCTCCTCCATTAACATGGAGGTCTATCGGGGTGGTGCCGCCAACCCGGAAATGCTGCAGCGATGAAGACAATCGCTGCAGCTTTCCAGGGAGGCATAGGGTCTCCCCGCCGCCGGCTTCCCCTGCGGTTGAGGCGAGCCTGAACAGCGGACGAGCTGGGCTCGTCTCAACCGCTAGGGAGGTTATAAAACATTGTTGAACTTTAAAATATATATAGTAAGGCTTCCTCAGCATGTGCACATTATATTCACTCCTGGATCTGTAAAGTGCAGAAAAAGGACCAATCGGAAACGAAACATGGCTGAGGAACTTCTAAAAGTGGAGATAGTGGTAGCTGGTCACATCGGTCCCTACAACCAAGAACTGGAGAGATAAGGTGGCCATAAATGGGCCGATTTGCACCAGATTTTTCGTCTGATAAACCAGTGTGCGCTCCCCCCAGACGCCTGGCAGTCTCGACCGAAAATCTGGTGAGATCGATCAGGAATCTCCCGCATGTCGGATCGCACGGTGAATAGGCTGACACACAAAGGGTGCCCGCCAATGAGCTGAGGGGCTGGCTGGATCCCTCAAGAATCGAGGCAGAATTGCCTTTAAGGTAGCACACGGTCTGATCCCTATTTGATACACAAATCGGACTCTCCCACCTGTACAGATTGACTAGGACACCCCCCCCCAAATTCCTTGCCGATTGCAAAAAGGGTGCCTGCCGATCCTCTGAACGGCTGGTTCGCACAAGCCTCTGTTCCTCTCAGTTTTGGCCGCACTACATGGCGAATCCGTTAATGCGTCCCCTTAAAATGAATGGGCTGACCTATAACTAAAGTGCTGGGGCACGTCAGTCATACGCCATTTTGACGTGTCCATTGATTATCAATGGGTGCACCATCCTTCAAGCCTCTGTTGCTTTATGAAAGTGTGAAATTTCCCTCTTGGAATGGTGTCCCCATCACGAGATTTGACCTTTTGTGTTATTTTGACAGCTCTAAGTTGGATTTTGATCTCCCAACTTCTTGATTTAGTTCAAACAGCACTAAAAGCTTCATGGGGATCTCTGCTTCCCATTCCAAATAAAGAGTTTAAACTTGGTTTAGAATCGTTCCAGAATCAGGCCATCTTTTTTTTTTTTTTTTTTTTTTTTTACTAGGTTGACCAGTCAATTTCCCTGTACGTAATTCTCTTGGATTGAGGAAACGAGGGATACATTATCTAAAGTTTCTTTTTAATCATGGTAATCAAAATAACCTTGGTCCCCGTTAGACTGCTTCATTTTGTAAACCTGATTGATGCATAAAGACAACTATTTGTCTATGTTGTGTCTGGCTCAAAGGTCATTGTATATATTCCTCCTTTCCGAGGAGGAAAGATTCTGTGTATCCATTAACCATTTGTGAAGGGAGAATTTCAGATTTGAAGCCAAGGAAGTTACTTTCCTGTAGGCTGTTGTGTATGCCTTCCTAGCCTAAAGTATCAGATTCAAGGAGTGGCAGTAAATAATGAAGTCTCTGAGATTCTATACAGCGTACATACCACACTGCTCAGGAATGTGTCGGCAATGGGGGGTGTGTAGAGGAAAGGAAAAGACTCTGTTCCTGTGGTCTTTGAAAATGTGGAATGAAAAATATACAAAATAAAGCATCATGGGTACTTTGTATGGACGCTCTGAGGTCTTGAACACCATTTTTTTGATCCGTCGGGACCCCTACACTGAGCGCAGTGCTTGGTGGGGCTCCCAACGGATCACATACACTTTTACCTGCCTGGCAGATGCTCTGTTCCCACAGCACTGAGCTGATCGGCTGATGTGGGGGTTTATGTAGTGCAGTACGGCATCCACCGGGCAGGTACAGTGTATGTGAGCCATTGGGACCCGGATTGCTTAACATAGGGGGTCCTGACGGGTCAAACACTGTGGAGACATAGCCTCAATAGGGAGAAGTGTTATTAGGTTGATTATCTGAATACAAACATCATTTTGTATGACCTTTGAACTCTGGTACCCGCCTTATGTTGTTGAACGTGACATTTAGTGTAAACTCCTACCAGGCTCCTTCCCACTCCCCCCGCCCAATTTGTTTGCAGTATAAAATGCACCCACAATTTTGGTTCACAAATTCGAAAATGAAAAACATGCAGTATTCGCTCTATTCCTCCAGCCATAAGACCAGCGCCAGGAGATGGGTTTTAAGGCCCCCATACACGTCTAGATTTTTCATTCAATCATTTTTTTTTTTATTGAAAATCTATGGCAGCTCACATGGTTAGATCAACCTAAAACAATTAATATTGGGAAAATTATTTAGTGAAAAATGATTGGACATGCTGGTAAATTTTAATTGGTTGTATTGAAATTGATTACACTTTTGGTCGATCCCAAAAAAGTTGATCAAATATCTGTTACTACAGTTGGCAAACATACAATCAATCACAGATTTCTCTGAACCCGAAAAATTCATATTTTTAAGTTGATTGAACAGAAAATCTAGACGTGTATGGAGGGCTTCAGTTCCAGCAGTGTTAGGTCTGAAACTGACCGCATGCATAGCTAGAAGACTTTAAGTTTTAACCTCCCTAGCATTCTGGCCGTAACGGCGAATTACAGGCAATCATGGCAGTGTACAAAGTACACTGCATAAAATTCCTTCCCTTCAGGCGCCCCTGTCATAGTCGCCTGTGTCATTAATGGCTGGAAAACTGATGCCCCTCCATTAACATGGAGGTCTAAGGCGCGATCCCCTTCCGCATCCCTGTGACGTAATTGGTGACGTCGCACAACCGTGCAAATGCGGCCAGAGAGAACATCACTGAGGTGTCAGCATGTTCATGGGTACTGCTAGTGTATAGACCCCAGGAGCCCAACCTGAAAAACTCTGGATCAGCTGGGCTCCCCATCTCATCCAGAGTTTTTCAGGTTGGGCTCCTGGGGTCTATACACTAGCAGTACCCATTCTATGAACATGCTGACTTAATTGGGAAGCATTTATATTGCCTTTGAAAGCAGTTGAGTCCCTTTTTTGTCAAGATAACCTGAATTTCACATAAGAAGATTGTGTTCAGGACAAATAAACAGTGGAGTAAACAAGGCCAACTAGCAATGTAGTGTAAACCCCCCCCCCCCCCAACATGCCACAATACAATCTGGATTTCAGCCTCCGATCTTGATAAACGTGAGACTTAAATAGTTTCTCATGTAGACAATTTGGTTTTAACACACTTTTATTTTGACATTTTATAAAATTTGTTCTTAAATTTTTGTAATAACTTACTCCTACTTAATCTTTATACACATTTGTTTCTCTTTGTAGCAGAAGCAAGCCTCCACGGAGGCAGCCTCCCAAGAAACCCTCTAATGCTGTGCAGAAAGATCCTGTTGGTGTGAGTTTGATCATTTAGATTGTTATCTCCTTATTTCTGAATAACATGTATTGAACATCATAGTTTCATAAAGTGAACATGTGCCCTCACTAATTGTGTTTTAAGATGTTAGAAGTTTACTAAAAGCAGACTTTAAATTATTCTGTTGATAGCCCATAAAAGCAGATACGGGAGCTCAGGGTTTAGCTAATTTTATTGTGAATAATATGAAAACTGTTTAATTCGTAGTTGGCACTCGGCTACCCTTTAAGTGTATTTCTGCGCAGAATGTATGTCCTTTCTGGACACTAGAAGAAGCTACTGTAATAGTGGTCACTAGGGTGTTTTATTTTTTTTTTTTTTTATAAATGTTTTTTTATTTTGTTTCAGGTTTACTGTAGGGTACGTCCTCTTAGTCCTTCAGACCAGGAATGCTGCATTGAAGTGATTAATGAGACCACTGTTCAACTGCATCCACCTGACGGTTGTAAAGTCAACAGGAATGGGGAATACAAAGAGGTGAGAACATGTTGCCGTCAACAGTTTAATGTATCCACGTACGCCCAGCGTAGGGAATCAAGGCGCACGCCGGCACATTTGCCAGGCGGATTCCCACGCCCTGTTGCAGCAGGTAAAAGACATGGAAAATCAGTGCCCAAACAGCTTTGAGAAAACTGGAGGTGTCTCCAGCAGCACAGAGCGATGCTGCGTTAAAGATGCTGGCTGCCCCGTCTTCAATTGGCACTACGGGCTGCAGCGTCTTCAATGGGAAGTGTCCTCTCTGCATCTTTTTCCCTGCTGCGGACACGTGTCTGCAGTGGGGTTAAAACAGCATTGGACACAAGCCCTAAGGCAATGTTTCCACTGCATTAAAATATCAAGCCTTTGGTGCAGGTATTGTGGTGTTGTGCTGGCACTGCCCATTGTAAACAACTGTCCTTGACATGCCTGTTTCAACAGGCACATCATAGCCCATCAATGTGAGGTTGTGTATTTGGGTGATGCGTCGAGGGCCTGCAAATTGTTACAGGTCATGTCATAGGTTTAAAGGCGTGTGCTATCATTGCGTGTCCTGAGCATGGGCACATTGGCCGCAAATCGAATGCTTAAACTTTAAATTCGGCCATAAATCAGCCGCTAAATTGATTAAATACATTATGGACATGTCTATAATGTTTAGATCGATCTGCTTACTATAGATGGGAACCAGCATCCTCATCCAAAGTACTTGCACACAAAGGGTGTGTGGCCAATTCTTGGCAGGACTGGCCATGCGTGATGACGTCATCATTCATGGTTGCTCTGCCGGGAGATTGAGGAAATATATATATATGGGGGGGGGGGGGCTTAAGCCTTGGTTAAATGGTAATGTATAGAATTACATCAGACATATGCTGCATTTTTAGGTCCGGATAACTACACTTATGTTCTTCCCTTTTTTTTTTTTAGACTCAGTATACCTTTAAACAAGTTTTTGGAACACAGATCACCCAGAAAGATTTATTTGATGTAGTTGCCAAGCCATTGGTGGAAGATCTTATTCGTGGCAAAAATGGTATGGTATTTTGGTTACTTTTTCATCCCTTTATATTGATGCAGGCTTGCAACTTTAACTTTATAATTTTATTTTTACAGGTCTTCTTTTTACATATGGTGTAACTGGAAGTGGAAAGACTCATACAATGACAGGGTCTCCTGGAGAAGGGGGACTGTTACCTCGGGGTCTCAGCATGATTTTCAACAGCATCAGCAAGTTTCAGGCTCAGAAATATGTAGGTTTATTTTGTCTCCACTGATATTTATGCTGCGAATTTTACTTATTGTTATCCTAATAAGCTGTCAGTATAAGTTGTCGTCATTTATGTTCCTATAATTTTTAGACCTTTACTTAAGGTAAATCTTGATTCCCCCAGAAAATTATATTACTTCTTTAAAGCACCCTAATTGACCCCTCTGGTGTCAGGAATAGAGATGTAAAATTTCCGGAAATTTTGAAGCTCGGAAAAAAACGGAAATTTTCGGGAAAATTGAAAAAAATGCTCCATTCAACACTTCTTTTTCTTTTCCAGTCTGAAAGTCATTCTGTTACT
>CM070034.1:124791716-124812110 GCA_036250615.1 Ptychadena robeensis | reverse complement strand
CGTCTGAAAAGTTATTATGGACGTCATTCATCATGCCATAATATATTTTTTCAATGTTTCCAATTTTTCGGAAAAAAACTTTTTTTTTCGAGCTTCCCATCCCTAGTCAGGAAAGCTAAATTCACATGTCTTTAGTCTTCCGCATTTTACACCTCTGGTAGTTTGCTATGCATGTGCTTTCCACTGGGGCCACAATTTCGCTGCACATGGTGTGCTGATTGGGCTGACAGGATTCTGGTGTCCATACAATTGTACACAGTTACTACACCCACAATGCGAAATAAATACTGATGTCCTAGCTTTGTGAAGACCTCTTTTGGAGAATGTTTTATATTTGCAAGACAGAGGTCTTCGCATAGCTAGGATGTCAGTATTTGTTGGTGTAGTAGTGGTGTCAAGTTGTACGAACACTTGGACAGAAAACTTTTGGAAGGGGGGTTGAGTGTACTTCACAATTGATTTTAAAAAAAATACCAAAGATTTTTAATGATGAAGTTATCTGCTTCTCTGCAGTTTTACCTATGACTAATTTAAACACCTCTGCATTGTTATTTTCAGATTTTTAAGACTGATGATAAAAATGGTATTGAAATTCAAAGTGAAGTGGAGGCATTATTGGAGCGGCAGAAGAGGGAAGCTCAGACAGTCACCAAGACTCCTATGAGGTATGTAGCTTAGTGGGTTGTCAAATCTATCAGTCTGGTTTACTTTTAAGTATATAAAGTACAGTTTTTGTAAATGCATATGTTTCTCACAGGCATAGGATGGAGCCTGAGTTTGCAGATATGATTAACATTGAAGACACTTGCAAGGTGGATGAAGTAGATGAAGACAGTGTATACAGTGTTTTTGTTTCCTACATTGAAATCTACAATAACTACATATATGATCTTTTGGAAGAGGTGCCTATAGATCCCATCAAACCAAAGTAAGTCAAATTACTAAATCTGCAACTTTAAGTTTCTTCTATGAGGGTTTGAATGATGTCTGTACATGTCTTGGTTTTCTGGTGTGGTGAAATGTGTTGATTCCCTCTGTCCTTCCCTAGCCTACTGTTTTTGGTGCAGTTGTTAAGTTACCTGTTTTTGCCGATTTTCTCAGCAGATCATCAGAGCGTAATGACACTGCTGCACACGGCTAGTCATGTCGAGAAGCGGCGGCGCACCTTTTGTGTGTCATCATACAAAGTAATGAGATCGGCCTAATAATTACAGACATTTCTGTGCGGATTTTAAGCTGGGAGCATTAGATTTGTGGCTGATGGTGGTTGATCTGCGGTGAAATTGGACAAAAATCTAAGTTTATGGCCAGCTTTAGTCATGTTATATTTGCTTGCTGCAGTTTTGATGTGAAATAAAGATTAACTGTTTGCTATTCCTTTGTCAGATGGAACACACCGGGAAAGAATGCAGAGTTTATGTATGTCCTTGTTGCATAGCTTTTGCCTTGTTGCCCAGCTATGTGCCTGATTCCCTGGTTATGTAGAAGGCTTACCACCATCATTGTTTTGTGTCTAATCTATACATTTGCATAGTCTGCATGCTCTTCCTTCTTGCTAATATTTAGCTTTTGTGGCTATGTGTTTGTTAAGACTGTAAGATCCATACTTACCTGATCATTCCTTGTTTCAGACCACCACAGTCTAAGATTTTGCGAGAAGATCAGAACCACAACATGTATGTTGCTGGTTGCACAGAAGTAGAAGTAAAAACCACAGAAGAGGCATTCGATGTGTTTTGGAAAGGTGAGCTTTCTAGTCCAAGGAAAGTTTTTTTTATCTAACTACACTATGGATAGTGTACTTTTTTAATGATGATAAATAATTTTCACTTATCTGCTCAGGTCAAAAGCGGAGGAGAATTGCAAACACCCAACTAAATCGCGAGTCCAGCCGCTCCCACAGCGTTTTTATAATAAAGTTGGCACAGGCCCCACTTGATGCGGATGGAGATAATGTGCTGCAGGTAATTTGTTTGTCTTATTTTTTCCCCTCTATTGTTTCTGTCTTGAATGGGAAGTTGGTGACTTCCTGAGGAGCTTTTTTACTTCTGTAATAACAAACATGGGCATGTGCTTTCTGATCACTACAATGCAGTCAACAAAATAACAGGACCAAGATGAATTAAGTCATAGGGTAAAAAACCAATCTTTCAGTTTTATTTGTATGAATCTGGACAATATGGTTTTTGTCAGCTTGTAACGTCTTTTTATTTTATGTGTAAAATGGACATAAGATTTTACAGTTCTGTAAGTGGCTTTGCAAACCTGAAAGTATAAATTCTATAATTGGATCGGTTTATGGAACATGAGAAAATTTAGGAATTTCATGGCAATAGTATGTGTCTAGGCTAAACGCCACAGACCAGGAGGGAAACTATGGAAATGCTCCAATTTAGTTGTGTGGGGTTTTATTTTGTATGTCCTAATTGATCCTCTTTCACCAGAAAAATTGCCTACATTAACTTTGTAATTTTGTGATTTATTCAGGAAAAAGAGCAGGTTGCAGTGAGTCAGTTGTCTCTTGTTGATTTGGCTGGAAGTGAAAGAACAAACCGCACCAAAGCAGAGGGCAATAGACTGCGTGAAGCAGGTAAAAGGCTAAGCTCATGAAAGTTTAAAACTGGTCACAGTAAATGCTGTCTAGCCTAAAAGCAGGTGTCCAAGATACTGGTTTCTATCATATTCTTTTCAGAAGCTGTTCAGACAAGTTAGCTGTGGGTTGCTGTCCATGTCCTGAGCCTGTTGACATGGACTCTGCTTGCCTTGTCTGAAGACTTGTTTTATCAGTAGGCTAGTTAAGCCAGCTATTTTCCTCCTCATTTATGCCCCACCCCCTCTTCAATACTAAAATGTCAGACACTTCTTGCTGTGATGCTGCCATGTCAGACTGATGGGTTGTCATTTAAAATGGGCAAGATGATTGTGACTTGATGCATTGAAAGCCAAGCTTCTAAATTTTAATTTTGTTACCAATATAGGACCAGTCTTCTGTTACCTGCAGTTTGTAGAGAAACAAATTTTCCTCAAACTGTACATATTGAAATAGATTTTTTTTAATTTCTCTTACAGGCAACATTAACCAGTCCCTTATGACTTTACGAACATGTATAGAAATTCTGAGGGAGAATCAGATGTGTGGAACGAACAAGGTAATCGCCAAAAGATTAAAGAGGTTTAAAAAAAACCAAAAAAAAAACGAATACATGAAATAGACACCTTACTTATCTGTCAGCAGTTCAGAACCTGGAAAACTGCTACACAAAAAATAAACAAACCTACTTACCCTACTCACGTTTAAACTGTGGTGGCAAGACGAAGGCACTTCCGTATCCATTCTTCTCAGATGAATTTACTGCAGAGTGACCTGAATGAAGTTCATTGTTGTGTAGAACTATGAATCCCCTGATGTGTGGTTAGAATGAGTTTTGATTTATAAAAAAAGAGAAAATGTTATATGTATTTTCATTCTGCTTTCTATAGTATAAAATTATCTTTAATATCCTCAGATGGTTCCCTATCGAGACTCCAAGTTAACTCATCTGTTTAAGAACTACTTTGATGGAGAAGGGAAAGTTCGAATGATAGTGTGTGTAAATCCAAAGGCAGATGACCATGAGGAGAGCCTGGTAAGTCTGAGATTTTTGGAAATTGATCATCCTGAAGAGTGATTTTGTGAGTTTGAAAAGTATGTGTCATCTAACTTTTATGTTTTACAGCAAGTTATGCGGTTTGCTGAGATGACTCAGGAAGTAGAAGTTGCCCGACCTGTGGACAAACCTATTTGTGGTCTCACTCCTGGTCGGCGCTATAGGAACCAGGCATTCAAAGATGAGCTTACTCGTAGGCTGGAGGAACGTGGAGGTCCTGTAAATGCAGGCAAGTGGTGATCTAATCCTATTACTGACTCATTCATAAAACTAGTATCAGTAGTATGTGTTGGTAGGCACCATGAGCTTCCTCCTCTTTTGTGACAGAACCAATAGTAGCCACTAACAGGTGTTACTAGCTTTCCCAAGCCTTGGCTTGTCATGTTCAATGCAGGGCCTTTTAGTCCTTTTTGGCTAGTGAGGATGTCGATTGCTCAATCGGACTGGAACCTTTATGTTGCTGGGATGAGCAAAGCGGTGTGCCCGCGCCGCTTTGTTTAGAACCCAGAGTGCCCTGTTTTCATTGTGGTGCCAGCGGAGACGTGTTCATTGAAAAATCAATGGATGTGCCTGCAAGATGTGGAAAAACGGCACCCGTACTGTTTGGGCGCTGCTTTTGCGCTTCTGTGCTACTGATCATCCCTGAAATAATGGTTTTGGGCTGCCATACTAATGAAGGCCATATACCTAGCTGATACAATTCACCTAATTGGTCCTTGTATTAGTACTTATGGTGATACTGTCGTCACAAAATATACATGATTTTTTTTTCTTATGATCTTCCCTCAGAATCTGATGAAAATGCAGTTATTGAGATGCTTATTCAGAGCTTTCCTCCTATTCCATCCTGTGAGCTGCTGGATGTGAACGATGATCAGACTCTGCCACAGCTTATCGAAGCCTTGGAGAAACGGCGTAGAATACGTCAAATGATGGCTGAAGAGTTCAACAAGAGCAGTAAGTTGTAACTTATGTCACACATCACTGCTTGCTTCATGCAGAGTTTATATGTCTGTGTTTTAACTGACTTCAGTTTTCTTTTGTCTTCCACCTAAATTCTGTATAATGTATCCATCATACACTCAATATTTATTTCGTTCTCACAGCCGTTTGCTTCAGAGGAATGCTACAAGAACTTAATGGTGCCGTTGCTGCAAAGGAGAACATTGCTCAGGGTAGGATGTCCGAAAAGGAAAGGATGATAATGGGTCAGAAATCTGAGATAGAACGTCTGGAGAAGAAAGTCAAAACATTGGAATACAAGGTGAGCGTTTTACCATGACAATTCTTGAATTGAGAGAAAACCTTAGTAACAGCCACACTAGAGAATGTTGTTTTTCAGTATACTTCGATCATGCCGAAAAAGCAGAGAATTTGTCTCTTCTAATATGAAATACTGGACATCAAAATACTATAACTTTTCTTATTTCATTACAGATTGATATTCTGGAGAAAACCACCAATATCTATGAGGACGAAAAGCGCACATTGCAGCAAGATCTGGACTCGCAGAACCAAAAGTTGCAGCGTCAGCTCTCTGATAAGAGGCGATTAGAGGCGCGGATTAACGGCATGGTAACAGACAATACCATGAAGTGGGAAAAAGAATGTGTAAGTATTTACGGTTTGTGTGTGTGTACAGTGCTGTTTCTAGCTCTTTGGGGGCCTATGTGAGACTGCATCGCACAACCCCCCCTGCAGAAGGGAGAGACACAGCATTGCACAGCAGGTTCAGACTTCAAATTTGACTTTGAAATAAAACTTTTTAGTAGTCTGACCTTTTTAAGAGGGTCTCATTTTAGCAAATTTTATCTAGGTACTTCTTCTTTTTTTTTTTTTTATTCCAATCAATGAAGTGTACTTGTATGCCCCACAGATTTACATAGATGTGTGAGCTTGTTTCTAAAATATATCATAGTGGGTTTCAACAATTTTCATTCCAGGAGCGGCGAGTAGCAGCCAAACAGCTGGAAATGCAGAACAAGCTGTGGGTAAAGGATGAGAAACTAAAACAGCTGAAAGCTATTGTAACAGAGACTAAAGGGGAACGACCAGAGAGACCATCCCGTGAGAGGGACCGGGAGCGAGAACAGAAGGTTCCAGTCAGATCCATCTCTCCTTCACCTGCTCCTGTATGTGTCACTTGGGTTCTATGGTGTTGGTTGGTATATGGGTGTTGAGGCATAAGGTGTTATGCTGGGGAATTCACCCTTTTTCTTGGTGAGGTGTCTAATCTGTCCTTGCGTAGTTTTGGTGCTTCTTAAGGTGCTACACAATATTGACACATTTCTAAACATGTGCGATTCATGTAGACGAGCTGATCTTTGGTTGTGTATTGCTTACAAAATTAATGTACATGGCCCACACAACTTCCGTCAGCTTTTTTCATTAGGATTCATGATAAACCCCAAAAGCGCAGCATATGTTACTTATTATCTTGTATTTGTATATTGCCAACATTATGCAGCGCTTTACAAAGCATATATAGTCATATCACTGTCAGCGGGGCTCAGTGTCCCTACCATAGTCATGTATATGTAACTAACACACGTCACGTGTAACTAACATAAGAGTATATTTTATTGAAGCCAATTAGGCTAGCAGTATATACTTGGAGAGTTAGAGAAAACCAGAGTATCTTAAGGGAAACCCATACACACATGGGGAGAACATGCAGGTTCGGCATTCGAACCTAGAACACTTGCGCTGTGTGGCGTGCTGCCCTGTATATTGTACTGCAGTGCCTGAATGTATGCAAAGTTTTTGTTGTTCCTGTGCAGTTGACTGAGATTGAACCTTAAGACAGGTTGGATATTGACATCTTGGTGTTAATTGTAAATTGCTGGTCCTGGATTTTCGCTCTTGAGTCAGTTTCTTTACAGGTGTTGATCATATGTCTTTGTTTTCTGTAGCTACCTGGTACTTCTGTATCACAGCTGCCACACTTCCAGGTCAATTCTGCTTGGCACAGGCGGTCAAACTCATGCGAAAGCATTTCAGTGGCCTCCTGTGTTTCACAGTGGGAGCAGAAAACACCACAGCACTACTCCGAGGACAAGACCGGCCCCACCCTCAGGCGGCGGGAGCCAGCGACAGCTAGGAATTGTTATACAGCAGAGACCAGAACAGGTTATGCAGCCAGCATTCAGTCAGAGGAACAGACTCCCAGGGTTAGTGAGCTACAATAGCCGTACGCAGTCTATAAATCAGGCATTCGATGCAGCTGCTCAGCCAAACGCTGAAATCTTTCTCGCTGATGAATACTCGCAATTCCAGCTGATTTGACTTTGATGCTGCTGCTTGTCTGTGTACAAGTTTCATCTGCTTGCAGATAGTGGTGGCTGCCACATGGAGCAGGAGTTATCAAAGCTGATTTTCTAAAGAAATGGATTTCTGAAACTGCAGTCAGTGATTTTAAAGTTGGTATCCTAGCTATTAAAAATAGGGGAAATGGTGATTCCACTTTTTTTTATTTTTGACCCTCTAAGCTTTAAAAATCATACATTGGGTTCACCCTCTCCCCTGCTGCAAATGTGCTTGTATTGCTCCTGGTGCAAGGGCAACATATTTTTTTTATTTCCTGAGTTCAGGTTTAAACCTTTCTATAAATTCTACTAGCCTGTATGGTGGTGTCTTTCAAACATTTGATCTAGATGACTAATCATTGGTTAGACTCACTATCTGTTCATAAATCCATTTCACGTTTAACACACAAGTGGCATTATCATTCTTAAGCTGTAGCTTACTTTGCAGTATTTTGCCTTCTGTATCCATTAAACAGCCTTTCTTTCTTAATTTTTGCCCTATGATGATTAGTTTCTGATCACCTTAATCATCATATATTTGTACTTTATTATGCCATGTATGTATATTTGCTGCAATTATGCACGTTTGCTGTAGCATCTTTTGCAAGTTTGACTTCTTCAGATTACAAAGATGGTTCTCATTGCTCCTTTCTATAAAAATGCAAATTGAAGGGAGCGATTTGCTTTCAAGGTAGCCATACACATCAACTTTTATTAGATTGATCTTTGATTCAATAGACTTGTGCAATTTAAATAGCCACTGTTGGTCTTAAGCCCTCCATAGACGGGCTGATTCCCGGCCATAGTTGCGGCCAACCAACCGCCGTTTGATTTCCCGCCGAGCACATGTCGGTCGGCCGGCCGCAACTATAAGGGAGCCCACCTTGAGGATCCGACCAAAAGAGCCGGGAGGTCGGATCGCACACTGATCCGTCCTGCTGGTTCTTTTTCTGCCCGATCCTGCTGCAGGCAGTTACTGTGGATGGGGAGTCTCCTCCCCCTCCGAGTTAATTGGCTACAGTTTAACAGGACTCGCGTGTGTAAGTGGAACACACGGGATTCCTGTCCTTTCTGTAGCCGACTCCTCACAGTGGGGTGACGTCACCACACTGAGGAGTCTGCTAAAAGCCGGCCATAGATCGATGTGTCTATGGCTGGCTTTACATTGATTGAACTAGCATATAATGTGATCAGTTCAAAACAGATTGATACTTTTCAAAGGTCCTGTACAACTGCTCTGTAGTACCATTGTATACATATGCCTAGAGAACCTGTCAGATACTGGAACGATCTACTGAAATTTACCAACATGTCTGATCCCTTCGCAAACCATTTTATGTTGGATTTTCATCACTTTTGGTTTGATTTGATTAAGCTAAAAAAAAAATAATAATTTCGATCCATAAACTTTCTTTTAAGTCGTTAGAATGAAACTTCAGTGTATGCCAGTCTTTGGAGTACTTAAGCTACTGACGTGTCACTAGTGATGGTCTTTTACATTTAAAAAAAGAAAAAAAGAATGTTAATGCAAAATAGCTGGAGGGGATTCTTTAGGGCAAATTCAATACTACCTTTTTATACTGGTGATCACAGTATTGTAAGATAAAATCTTGACAGACCGACCCAGACCCGGGTGTTAGAACCTGGGTCATGTCAAACATATTCATCTCCTGAATCAAGAGCCCTACTTTACAAGGGAGGGGGAATCTGCTGTTGTTAAAACAAATTATATGAACTTGTGCTGATGCCTGTTGATTTACACATGAGGGGGGAAAGCAGCCCAAATTTCTGCTTTGGCTTTCTTGGTGCTGGGATGAGTTGCTTTCCAATGAAGCTGGCATTTTTTTTTTTTTTTTTTTTTGCTGCATGCATCAATTTTATCAGAATTAAAATAAATCTTGTGTAAGGTTGCTTGTTCAGTAGGCCTGGTCATATTATACAGTTTACATTGGGGGGGGGGGGGGGGGGATTGGTTAACTAAAACCGTAATCACACTGTTTATCACACAACTTTATGAATGTGTACGTATCGAATCCTAAGTGGGTGGATATACAAAGTAAGCGCAGGGGAGCATTCGTTTACCTCATCTCGGATACTCTTGTATTTGTATTACTTAAGCAGACGGATGATGACCTTCTACCACTGCTGGGTAGATGAAAGTCTTTCCATTGGGTTATCCCAAATAACGGGGAAAAAAAAATTTGATTCTGTATTTAGTTGATCTGCAATTGCCTGGGGGTTTTTTTTTGTATCTTTGCTCTCCCTGTTTGGAGTTTTTGTGCTGTAATATAACGGAGTATTCACACAGCATCTAGTTTTAGTTAATTGGCTGATGTGCCTCACCAGTAAATTGCTGGAAACTTTTTAATAAATTTTTTAGTTTGTACAGTAAGTGCACCATAGAGGATAGAAATCCTAGGCTCACATACATGAGTTTGTCTTTAAATGACATATACCAGGCCTGTTGACTGACTGCAGCTACATTTGCATGTTTGATAATTAATTGATTCTTCTGTTTTTTGATTTCTGGTCTTGCTTAGACTGTTCCCCCGGTGCACTCCAGGCACCGCCGCTCTCGCTCTGCAGGGGCGGAGAGATGGGTAGACCATAAGCCATCTAGTAGTGTGGAGACCGAGACGGTCATGCAGCCTCATGTCCCCAACGCCATCAAAGTATCTGTGGCTAGTGAAAAGGCGCTGGCAAAGTGTGACAAGTACATGCTGACACACCAGCAGCTGGCCTCGGATGGGGAGCTTGAAACTAAACTTATTAAGGTAACGGCTATTCAAGGGTTAGTGGGAAATGTGGGTCTTGATCCTTCATAGTATGACAAATTGCTTTATACTTTAAAGTATTTTATCGTCCCTAGTTGTCCACATGAGTTGTGCAAGCTGCAACGTTTCTTTCCATGCAGTCTTGTTGTCCATTCTCTGTATATATCCTCCTATTATGTTACTTTTCTATCCTGCACATTTCGGTGAGCACATTGTCACATCTGTTCTTGTCTGCATAATATTGTAGTTTTGTAGCCAACCGTGTGTAAATGTTTCTTTATAGGGTGATGTCTTCCGTACCCGAGGTGGAGGTCAATCTGTACAGTTTACAGACATTGAAACCCTCAGGCAGGAATCTCCTCCCGGAAGCGGGTATGCTGCTCTTCCTGTGCCAATATTGTGTATTGCGGTCTACCCAGAATTGCAGATTTTTGTATTGTGTTCCTAATGGCTTTTGGCACTGCTAGCGAAACCTGTGTACATTTTGTACCCTGGCTTCACGTTAATGGTAATGTGTGATGCTTTTTGAAAAGGACCCTTAAAAGTTATAGCCATTAACCAATTTGATGTAATTTATGTCTTGTAGCCGCAAGCGGAGATCTTCCGGATCTAATCAGCCTCCACAGGCAGAGAGCACAGAATCTGAGTGGACAGATGTGGAAACCAGAGTAAGTATGATCAGATATGAAACCCGAGCGGTATTTGTGAATGTGCATACGCTGTATAGGTGGTGATTGGCAAGTACATTATAATTTGATAATTGATGGTGTAACCTAGAGGCACAAATCAAACTTCTTTTAGCTAAATTGTGTGATGGTTAAAATAAAACACACGTAAACAGACATAAACAATGTTAGATTGTGTCCACTGGGACAGGGATCAAATGGGGCACAAATCAAGTCTAATAAAACACTGGTACTAATATATTTACAAAGCTTTATATTAACAAGCTTTGAAACAAAAAAAATACATAAACCCATCTCTGTTGTGGGAGGATAACGGTTTCTGGTAAAGATGTCATTGTTGGGAGTGGGTTTGTTCTGCATGTTCAGAAATGCTCTGTTACCTGTGTACTCTAGGTTACATAGTTTGCATCTTTCTTTTTCTCCTTGTAGTGCTCTGTTGCTCTGGAAATGAGAGCTGGTTCTAATCTGGGCCCTGGGTACCAGCATCATGCTCTTCCAAAGTAAGTTGGTAATAAGATCTAAATCTGCTAACTCATCTTTTTATTGCAACGATATCTACCTCATTGCTACTTCGTATGACTAATTAAAGTGCATGGGGCTAGCCACCCCAGTGAATTGTCTTTTAACTTGATCTTTAATTAGGCAACAACCTATTTATATAAAGACTAAAGCCCCCCCCCCCCCCCCCCCCCCCCCCCCATACACACACCGATCATTCCATACACTTTCCATTAGATCAACCAACAACTATGTAGTATAGTGACCTCCCTGATAGAATACATAGTGATTGGAAGGTTTAAAAAGGTCCTCATATTACATGATTTTGGTAGAACAAAGGTACCGATTGTACAGAAATTGTATGGTATGGGGGCCTTAACACAGAAAATGGCAGTCATGGAGTAAATGCATTCTTTAGTGTTCTCCACTTCGGTGCCAGTGTATTGAGAAGGTGTGAATGACACCAGCTGCATGTATATTTTCACTACAACTACTCAGTGCTGATCCACTTTTATTGCTAGACTGGTAATCCCATCAATCTTTTCTTTGCAGACGTAGGAAACCTTGAACAGTTGCTGAGGACGAATTGCTGGATCTGTTCCAAGGACATTGGGAGGGTCAGAAGTGTGTATATATGAGCATTTTAAACCTGGCCATCCATATTTACTACCAAACAAACTGAATTGTCCAGCGCAGACTGAAGTGCTGCGTGATTTTTTATGCATTTTTTCATGATCTTCATGGCACCGTACAGCCTCGAGGTGTGCTAGAATCTACTCTCAATAGATCATGAAAGGGTTTTTATCATCCAACTTTATACTGTTTAGAAATGCTACTGCTATTCCTTCAGTGGCAAGAATGCACTTTACCAAAGCTTTTCATTAAGAACGCTGTTTATTTAATGTGTCCCTCGTATTGTACAGTATGTATACATTCTTCTACTAACATCAATGAGAGCTGGGAACCAGTTTCGTGCAACAATGTACTGGCTGGTTTTAGGGAATTAATAAACTTTCAGAAGCTTTCATAAAACAAGCTTTGGAGTTTGATAGTTTGCTTATAAGAAGGGAGGTGATGAGAAGGGAGGTGATTTACAGGTCATTTTGTTGTCTGAGTGCCCCTCATGTAGTTTACTGATGATGAAAATGTTGCTTATTGAGGTAATGTGTTTTTAGACTTTTTTTTTTTTTTTTTTTTTTTTTACACAGAAATGAGCTACACTACAGAGTAAAGCAGGCTAAAGGTAGCCATACACAAATAGGGTGCACCCATCTGGACAGATCGACCAGTAATCTCCCACATGTCGGATCGCACAATGATCCGATCCCATTACTTTGGATAGGGGTGGCAGTCCCCATCCAAAGCAACAGCCGATACACAGAGTGCCCGCTGATATGCTCAAGGTCTGGCTGCAGCATGATGACTCCATCACGCTGCACTCTGAGGGAGAATCGCCTCATCTATGGCTACCTTTTTAGTGATGGTTTGTACATTCTAAATATCTAAAGGGCGTTCTATAGAGCTGCTGTGCCTACAATCATGAGGCTTAACTGGGTCCAAGGTGCCAGTCTCAAAGATGGATATTTATTTTAAATGAGGGTTTCTAAATATTTTCCTTGAGTAGTAACTTCGGACATTTAGGGAAAGTGTAAAAGACGGCAGCCATGGGGAATCTGTCATTACCTTCAAGTTTCCCTGTAACAGAAAACCAGTTCTGTCTCTTGCATATACATTGGATGAGCAGGACTAGTTTTAGGATAGAAATGTATAAAGGGTTGCTGTGCAAGGCTCTAGATTTTCTTCCCTGAGGTAACCATGAATGAGCATCTAGGACAAGACGTATCTGCTTAAACCAGTAGGGTGGCATAATGCTTTATAAATAGGATCCACCTGCACGAACATTGCAGTGTTCTCATGTATAGCCAGTAGGTGGCGCCATGTGATTCTGCTGTCCAGTCATGTATTTAAAGCTAGATGCACAAGTGTTAGTAGAAAGTGCTCTCACTCCTATTCCATAGCTGATCCCTTTTATATACTTCCTGTTACTTTTATTCCTAGAAGTGTTTTATAACCCCACTGGTGTATGCTCCATTCCTTCACTGAGTCTGGTGTGGAGTGATGGCATCTAACATACCCCTCCAATGCCTTGAAGCCATTTCCATACCTCCCTAATAGTTAATTTTTTATTATTATTGAGAAGCCCACTCGCTATCCATTTGAGGGTTATGGGATTTGTACATAATGTTTAACTTTCCATTATTGTAAAACTATTTTGTTTTTGCATAATAACTTGTGTATCTGCTTCCTGGGCAATCACATTGTGTAAATAGTATCTCGGCCAGCACACAACTGTATGTATTTGCTTTTTAATATGTAAAGTTGGTTATTACTGGAGATCCTTGCTCTGCTGTGTACGCCACATTACAGTAATAAACATACATGTGATAGTGTTGAAGGATCTTGTATTTTCTGAGATGCCACTCTACATCCATTTCTTATCCAGGAATTACTTCAGTGGCACAGACAGGAGCTGAAGGGACAGTGTTGTCCTGTGTAGCCCACAAGGAATATTTCAGTCACTGGAGACAAATTTAGGCTCCTTGTGTGGCCAGCTCAGCTGTGAGCAGAAATAGGCCAGCCATGTACAATGGTTTATCATCAAAGGGAAGAACTGTTCTTTTAGTAACCTAAATGCTGACATGAAGTCCCAGACAAGGCTTATATGTTCACGGGAGCCGACCACTTTGCTTGTTGTATCTCTACCTGGACTTTTCACTTTCCACACATACTGTGCAGTAGGTGTTTATTTTCTAGTGAAACTAATGTATTCTTTTTACATAATTTGGTGTTATTGTCAGTGACTTATAAATCTTTAGGAACTATCAAATACAAGGTTTAGCTACAGGCATTTGTTTTTTAGTTCCTGAGATGAGACTAGTAATTTATCGGTATCATAGTCCTATTGTGCAGACAATAAAGCAGGGCATGCAATTATGCAAAATACATATAATTTATTTACACGGAATAATAAAAACACTGAAAATCAATTACATGTCATGTTATAGTTCATTCTGTTTAACACCAGAACCCACCACAAGGTGTCGCCAACACACCTATACGCGGTAATATTACACCAAGTATTTGTGGTATGCAGATAGAGATAAACAGGTAGTATGGATGTCACTTCTACAAAACTATGCAAAGACTCCTACTACTAGGGATCAAATATCCCGACATAGAGGTTTTACTCAATTAAATAAGTTATCTAAGTTTAATGTGCACTTTTTTTTATCAAGCACTGAGTGGCGACCGGCCAGAGAACGGACATTTCCCATATTCTGTGGCCGATGCCGTTAGCTTCAATGGAGATTGCCGATGCTGTCATCTCTGGAGAGCAGCGTGGTGATGTCATCATGCTGCACTCCAGAGCTGATCTGACCTGCTCTGTCGGGCCCCCACTCGGTGCATGTGTGGGGGCTTTAAGCTCTGCAAACAGGCAGACGTAACTAGGTATCACCTCAGTGTTTGGTTTGGAGATATAAAGATAAATATTCCATACCAAGACCCAGGATCGCTTTGTAGAAGGAAGCACCTGTTAAGTTTTCTTCTGTTCCGCCTTTTTTTTTTTTTTTTCTTTCTTTCTTTCTATTCTTTCTTTTTTTTTTTTTATACATACATGGTGGTAGATCGGCTAAAAAATCGGGTGAACATCAGCTCGCGTATTGCATCTGGAGTTTACTTTGCGGCCATCGAAGAGCAAAAGGCTATGTGTGACGCAAACCCAACACATCATCCAACACAGAACACCATCCCCACAGTGGAACATGGCGGTGGCTGCATCATGCTGTGGATTGTTTTTCCGCAGCTGGGACTGGGAGTTGGGATAGTGCTGGGGGCTATGTTCCCACTTAGGCGATTAATCATCTGCGCTCGTAATTTTCAACCGCCTGCCCTAGTTTCAATGGGCTTATCCCCATTGATAGGATCGCTTGCGATTGGGTCCGTGATCCAGTTGTGGCTCCCCGTGTTCTGGCGGTGGCCATTATTTTCCTCTAATCGTGTCCATTCTCTATGGAGGTGATTTTTTTTTTTTTAAATCACCTGGTCAATCGCCTGCTGGCTTGAGCTGGCGATTTAATCACCTAAGTGGGAACAGCCAGATACAGGGATGTTCTTGAGCAAAACCTGTACCACTCTGTGATTTGAGGCTTCCAGCAGGACAATGACACCAAACACACTGCTAAAGCAACACTTGAGTGGTTTAAGGGGAGTGGCCTAGTCCAGGGGAGGGCAAACTAAGGCCCAGATATGGCCCGTTTAGCTTTCTATTGCAGCCTGTTGAAAAGATGCTCCCCTCCACTTGTTCTCTGCAATGAGTGCACATAATCCAAACATTGCCTTGGGGATGATGCAGCGGCGTGATCATGACACTGTGGGTGCATCCTCATAGCCACAACAAGCGGTCTCTAGGAATGATCTCTGCTCAATTTAAAAAGAGAACAATGTCTGTCACACATCGCTTATTAAAACCAATATCATTAGTGATGCCAGCGGTGCATGGAATTGGCACACCTATGTCGGGCCGGCCAGTACATGCCAGCGGTGCATGGAATTGACACATGTCGGGTCGGCCATTACATGCTCTTGATAAATTTATATCTTGATAGATTTGGTAAAGGTCCGGACCCTTTATCAAATCTAAGAAGCCGATGTGGCTCACCAGTTTAAAACGAACCACAGATTTTCTATTGGATTGAGATCTGGACTTTGACTAGATCAAGGGTGGGCGAACGTTTTAAGATTGCTACTCACAAGTGCAAATCGTCTAACCTGAAGGAGCTGGAGCAGTTTTGCAAGGAGGAATGGGCAGAAATGCCAGTGGTGAGATGTGACAAGTGCCTAGAGACTTATCCAAAGCCACTGTGAGCTGTGATTGTGGTGGCTCTGCAAAGTATTGATTTTGGGGGGGGTGAATAGTTATGTACATTGAAGTTTTCTGTTATTTTGCCCTGTTCGTTGTATCATTTACAGAACATGCCCACAACTTTGCTTCACAATAAATAAAAACATCTTCCAACAATCCATGTTCATTCCAAGTTGTGTGGCACCGAAATACAAAAAAGTCCAGGGTGATAGGATCGAGGCGCTGTAGATCACCTCTGCTGACTTCTGTGACTGATTGGTCACATTGTGATAACTGGGTCAGGACGTCTCATTCTCCTTGTGGGGTGTGAGCTGGTAGTGGGTGCAGTCACATCCCAGTGTTTGTCTGGCTCAGGTCACTGGAGAGCCGCTTTTTTTTTTATTTTTTTTTATATACGAATTGCTTATTTATAAATGGGTTCTGTGTAACTAACCATCTTCAGGTGAAATACTTTTTAAGCAGGGTACAGATGGCACGATATTCGAGCCGTTTGATGTACCCTGCAGCAGCGTGATGATGTCATCACGCTGCTGTCAGATATCGGAGAAGCCGGGGAGAGCAGAACTGTCTCTCCCCGGCTCCTCCTCCTCAGCCGAGCTTTGCCTGGAGACCCAGGCAAAGCATCGGACATTGGCTGTATTTCCAGTCATGTCCGATAAAGCTGTTTTCGAGTTGGGTTGATTTGTCCCGCTCGAAAACAGCGATGGGGGCAGATTATATGGGTCAGATAGATGGCCGTGAGCGCGCACGACGCTCGAAACAGCCATTGATTTGACCCATATCTCCACGTCTGTACCCTGCTTTAGTAGAGCCTAGTGACAAATGTTTATCTATTTGCTGACAAGAATGCATCGTTTACATCATTAACATCACCCCCGGGTGGGCATTTGTGATTTGTAAAGCCTCCCAATGAAACTTGAAGCCCACCCATCCCCTATTGCTAACCTTGAAGGTGCCCATACACTGCATGACAGGCGCATGATCGATGTTGATGGGTGCCTGATGCCTGGTCATTCCTTTGGATGGAGATCCTGATTTGATCAGGATTTACAGACATGTCCGTTACCTGTCTGACAGACCTGTCTTTGAGCGTGATCAGCTCATCCCGCTCGACGACAGGGGTGGCCACATTAGATGGGCGCTAGATAAATTTGCAACGAGCGCAGCGCTCAAAGCTATCGATCTAGTGCATATCAATGTGTGTATGGGGACTTTTAGCGTTAATATAGCGGTAGATCTGCCAATTTTGCATTAGAATGCTCTGGCCATCTGATTTTATTTAAATTCTGATCAGATATGCTCTGTTTAGACTGCATGGCCACTGGTCAATGTTCACTTTTGAGACAAGTGCTGAATTCCTTTGCCTGGTCTCCGCAGGGCGTCTTGGATGCGTGCGCTGGATTAGGGATAGGGCTGGGTTCATCGCTGCATATGTCTTGGTTTTCATATCACTTCATTGACAGCTTTGGGCAGTGGTTCCCAGTTTCGCGAAAACTCGGCCTAAAGCTTCACCTTCCAGGTATGAAAGATCTGAGCGGCTACAAAATGATCTCAATGTCCTTCTGCGATTTCTGCAATCATCTGAAATGAAAGTTCAACTGAGAGTGAAATGTCCCCGATAGTCAGCGCGCTTTGATCCTGCCAAATTCTCCATGGCAGGCTCTTCTGTCTGGAGATGAAGAGGGAAATGAGTGTTTGGCACAATGTAGAGCGGGTGGCGTCCTCATCTACCCCCCAAAGACACTTTCCATTGAGAGAACCGGGTGTCATCTGGTAAGGCCGAACTTGTCAAAGTATTAGAAAAACATTTGTCACAGCAGACTGAGACTTTGGATAGAACATGGAATGGGTTGCTCACCCCAAATTCTGCCGAGATTAGTTCCTAGACGAATAGTCTGTCCCTCGGACTGTGTGCGCTGCTTCGGGGCTACAAGACATGCAGACTGCGGGCTTAGCTGAAGCCAGCTAATTACTGCTACTGGATATTCTGGGGACCAGAAGGTCACATGCCCATCATTCCACAGCCAGCTCCCAGTTCTAATGGGTCTAAGCTAATTATGGGATGGGGGCTCCAGTCTGCTTCTGTCCACAGCCCAGTTATTTACACGGGCTTTAGCTTCTGAGCTGGAGATACACAGCAGATGTGACATACTGCGCCGCCAGTGTTTATCGTTTTCTATCGTCTGGCTTCCAGCACATAGCTGAGTGTGTACGAGATCTCAGATCTGAGCCTCACAAGTCACTAGAGATGCTCACATTCTGCAGAATTCAAATCTTGGGGCTTGTTTCCATTATACGCCCCCCTCTGCTAAGCATATTGCTTAGCGGGGATCCCGACGGTGCACATAGACTTTACCTGCTCGGCCGATGCTGTTTACACATCTGCCGATGCAGAGGCTCAATGTACTTGACTATGTTGAGCCTTGTCGGCAGAGTGGCTCAGCGCCGCGAAGACCGAGCAGGTAAGTGAATGTGCTACATCGGGACCTCCCACCAAGCAATACGCTTAGCAAAGGAGGTCCCGACGTATAATGGAAACATAGCCTTAGAAACCAATTTCAATCACAATTTCTATTGGGCAGCAAAAGTTTCAACCACTCCGGCAGAATTAAACACCACCACAGACCACTTCCTATGCTTTCTGGCTGATGTTTTGGTCACTTTTGAATGCTGGCAGTGCTTTCACTCTAGTGGTAGCATAAGACGTCTACAACCCACACAAGTGGCTCAGGTAGTGCGGTTCATCCAGGATGGCATATC
Organism: Ptychadena robeensis; assembly: GCA_036250615.1. Taxonomy (NCBI): domain Eukaryota; kingdom Metazoa; phylum Chordata; class Amphibia; order Anura; family Ptychadenidae; genus Ptychadena; species Ptychadena robeensis. The sequence goes on along the minus strand of CM070034.1, from coordinate 124,793,516 downwards.
AATGCGAGCTGTGGCCACAAGGTTTGCTGTATCTCTCAGTGTAGTGCCCAGAGAATGGAGGCGCTACCAGGAGACAGAACAGTACATGAGTAGACGTGGAGGAGGCCGTAGGAGGGCAACAGCCCAGCATCAGGAGTGCTACAAGGAAGGAAGAACAAAATGACCTCCAGTGGGCCACAAATGTGCATGTGTCTGCTCAAACGGTCAGAAACAGACTCCATGAGGGTGGTATGATGGCCCGACATCCACAGGTGGGGGTTGTGCTTAGAGCCCAATACCATGCAGGATGTTGGCATTTGCCAGAGATTGGCAAATTCACTGTGCTCTTCACAGATGGAAGCAGGTTCACACTGAGCACATGTGACAGATGATGTGAGTCTGAAGATGCCATGGAGAACGTTCTGCTGCCTGCAACATCCTCCAGCATGGCCGGTTTGGAAATAGGTCAGTAATGGTGTGGGGGTGGCATTTCTTTGGGGGGGCCACACAGCCCTGCATGTGCTTGCCCGAGGTAGTCTGACTTCCATTAGGTACCAAAATGACATCCTCCGACCCCTTGTGAGACCATATGCTGGTGCGGTTGGCCCTCGGTCCCTCCTAATGCACTCATGTAGTTGGAGTGTGTCAGCTGTTCCTGCAAGACCAAGATGCTATGGACTAGCCGTCCGTTCCTCAGACCTGAATCCAATTGCGCACATCTGGGACATCATGTCTCCCTCCATCCACCAACACCTTTGCACCACAGACTGTCCAGGAGTTGGGGGATGCATTAGTCCAGGTGTGGGAGGAGATCCCTCAGGCGACCATCCTCCACCTCATCAGGAGCATGCCAGGAGTTGAAGGTAGGTCATACAGGCATGTGGAGGCCACACACACTACTGAGCCTCATTTTGACTGACTTTTTTTTGACATTACATCAAAGTTGGATCAGCCTGTAGTGTTTTTTTCCAGTTTAATTTGAGTGTGACTCCAAATCCATACCTCTGTGGGTTGATAAATGTGATTTCCATTGATCATTTTTGTGTGATTTGCTGTTGTCAGCAAAGTGTCATCACCTAAGGCTATGTTTCCACAACATCAAAACCCCTCCATTTGATGCACGATGTTGACACATTCCATTATACTCAATGATCCTATTCCCACATGCGTTGATATTAACGCAAGGGAGCACAACGCATCCCAACAACATAGAGCCCTGCATCAACATTAATGCAATGGAGACCAACGCAAGTATAGATGCGCTGACGGACCCATAGACAATGGACATAATTGTGTGACATCATAAATGTGTTGACGGAGGGACCTTGGCGAACTGCCAAATGTTGTGTGGAAACATGGCCTAACAGGAAAGTAGGTAATAGTCTAGTCATTGCCCAGGGTACCCACATCACAGCCACCATCACTCGGTTAAATCCAAGTCCAAAGAAACATGGCCACCATGAAGGAGGATCCTCTCCTCTGGCCTATTTATACCTAAGCCCATTTTGGGTGAAACACATCAGAGGGAAGAGCCTTATGCATGATGTCCACGTTTCGGTTTTTTTGGACTTGGATCTGATTCAATGAAGTCAATTTGAATTGTCTCTCGAGGGTGAGATATTTCATCGGGCAGGGTCCTCAACTCCTAACCTGTGCCTGTGTGTTATCTTGTGTTGTATCTCAACTCTAATTTATTGTACAGCGCTGCGTAGTATGTTGTTGCTATATAAATGATAATATTTCCTATTATCCTAAATGTGAGCCTTGTAGCTTAGCATGACAACTAAGGCTGGGTTTCCACTGCTTCAAAATCCCTCCGTT
>CM070034.1:124777009-124791616 GCA_036250615.1 Ptychadena robeensis | reverse complement strand
TGACAGAAGCTTAACGGATGCCTGACGGATGCTTAACGCGTGCCCCCAACGCATCGTTGGGACCTTGACGGACTGAAAAACGTAGTGGAAACAAGCCCTAACAGTCTAAGGTTCTCCACAGTGTGAGAAACTAAGTGCGCCCTTACCACTTTCACTGGCATTAGCAGGGTAGGTAGCAGAGAGGTGCTTATGAAGTGACTGCTCCATGCTTCAAAAACATTTATAGAGATGTTTACACTTACTGACTAACCATTTGGCTATGTGTTAAGGCCCCCATACACCTTGAGATTTCTCTGTCAGATTTCCTTTAGATCTCCTATTGTTTTACCAAAACCATTTAATATGAGAAACTTTCTAACCAATCAAGTCTACCTGTGTTCAATCACAGAGGACCCGGCGCTACATAGGTGTTGGTAGATCTAAAGGATATCTGACAAAGAAATCTTAAGGTGTATGGCCAGCTTAAGCAAGGATGTCAGCAAATACTCAGCAGTTAATACTGCTCATCAATATAGGAAGAGATTTCCCAAAAATTGTATTATTCTACAATTGGCAACATGATTTCATATGACAGCAGCCACCCATCCCAATAGCGGTTGTCCAAGAAAATCCGCCCCAGGACAGAACGTGTATTGCTCAGAGAAATAACCACCTGAGAGCTACACCTCAGACTCTACAGCTCTCAATATGGTGCAATTATAAAACCACTGAATGCGCCTTGATTGACTTGCTAGTGGAAATGTTGCCAGGAGTTCCTCTATATAGAACATGGCAGCACGGCTTAGGTTGGCAAAGTTGAACAGACCCTTTTTAAAAAAAAAAAAAAAAAAAGTATTTTGAGCAGATGAGATCAATGTGAAATCCTAAACACAGACACCTTATACTCCAAGGGGGGGGGGGGTCCAAGCCGGATGCTGTGGGGCACTGTGTGTGAACGATTGCGCACGACCCTCAATGATCTGACAGAAAGAAGATATTTTTATGTTCTTGCAGAATTTGTATCGAAAATAAAAATGTTTTAAGGGATAACAGATGGCTCTTCTCCTGTCCGTTACAGAGAGATAAGACCATACCCTCACAAGGGCTGCATTTCTCCCACAGCTCCAGAACTCATTGCACAAGGTTACAGATCTTTTAAAGTGAGATGTGTCCCAATACATAATGTAATCAGACTCCAGAAATGTATCGGAGCCCCCGGGGAGTTCAGGCAGAATTCTGGTATTTTAATGATTACGAATATGCTCATTCTGAAAGAATGTTATTTCAGCGTTAAGCTTATATTCGCTGTGCTCACATCAGCTTTCTGCCATTTCTAGACTCCGCAATAGTGTGCCAGTGTGTATGTATATAGATTTCATTTATTTATTTTTTTAAGAAGAGGAACTCTATCTTAAGCCCCCCATACACGCTTAGATTTCCACCTGATTTTTCAGCCGTTGGACCGCCATATGCGCCGATCTAAAGCTTCAAAGGGCTGAAATCGATCTAAGCCATTACGGCATAATACTTTAGATGGGGACAAGTGTACAGGTATGTCGCCTCAGCTCCATCGGGGATCCCACGGGGCTGAGGACACAGAACCTGTTTGCAGCTGCCTGCTTCTCTGCCTCAGAAGCTGTGAGGAGGTGATGGTTAGCAGCTCCTTCCTCTCCCTTCCTGCTAGGCTGCCAACTCACTGACATGACAGTCTCCGTGACCTTTCAGCCTCTCTCCAGGGTCGGGTTCCTAGATGCTGCCCGCCGTGTCCCCCTAGCTGCTCGGACCGCGACGGCAGCCGAAGCAGCCAGGGGGACCTGACGGACAGTGCAGGCACACAAAGGGTGCCCAGCTGATTGTGACCCGTTGTTTTGCCCAATTGGTCCATCAAAACATCAGGTCACAATCTAAAGGTGTATGTGGGAGGGGGGGCTTAAAACAGAAAAGTACAATCATGTTCAGTACGGAAGTTTGTAATTATAATGAATCCACAGGAGCCAATCAGAAATAAGCATTTTCAGAGATGTACATAAAACGAGCAGCATTGCAACTTATTTATGGTGTGACCAGAGAAATACAGGGAAATACTTTGACATGGAGCCATGTGAACACAGCAAACGCTGTTTCAGCAGTACAAAGAAACCTACACAATACTTGGCAGATGGTTTGAAGATTTTTGCCAATTTTCAATACATATAAAAAACCACACACACAGATTTAAGTAGAGTCTCTTTATTTTAGCTTATATGAATCCAGTTCAAAACAGTGAACACGCCGCCCCTCACCCTGTACTATGCCATGCACGTAGGGAGCACAGATGTCCACAGCTAGGAGTCCACCTATATATAGGCCACACTGCTGTGTAGAAGCATTGGCAGCTCTGGAACAGACACCGCTATTAAATCAGACTAGACAGCAATAAAAGTTTAGTCAGACAGCAAATCTATAGCTATACAGGCATACTGTACATGTCTACCACCCCAAAGACTATGTGCTACGAGATTAGATAACTAGAATCAAGTATCAGACCAGCTGATCTATTCCATGTTAAAGAGAAGTCAGTCAAAATATCCATACAAAATATATATATAAATATAGATCTCTATGTACTGGGAGTGTAAACTTGTATTGAAAAGTGTAAACTGGTATAGAACAACCTAAATCCTATAAAATATACCTGGCCAGCCAGGTCCGCACTTTATGACAGAAGGCACAATGTGATGCTCTGCGCGGCCTCTTCCCATCTCTCGGGTCTCTACATTTGTTTATACTCTACAAGCACAAGAGATTGAGGCCTTTGTCCCAAAAGGTCGGAGGTCAGAAAAGGACTTTCTTCCACTTGAGCAAAACCAAATCTATTTCCAACATGTTACACAGTAACAAACTATTATTGTTAAATCAGCATACTACAATGTCTCCAAGTAGAGCCCCGCTACAGGAGTCGTCTTGGACATCACATGGACCAACATAAACCTTGTGATGGGACAGACAGACAGACAAAGCATTATAGAAAAGAACCAAAAAGTGCCAATCTGACCTCTTCCATCATCTGAACGGGTTGAACTGGTTTAGACTTTTAGCAAACCATCTAAATCAGAGAAAACCCCTAATACAAAACCATGTAAAAAGCCAGTTCTACTACACTATATCTCCAAGTAAGGCTCTTGCCGCATGGTTTAGCGTTCCTGAACGTACCCCATCTTCAGGGTGGTGCCAAGCAGGCAGTCTGACGGCCATTGGTAGGATTCAGACTAACCAGGCTGAGGAGCAGCAGTCACAAAGCTAGTTGCCTCTTCTAGAGAAAAGCACACAACTACTTGGCCATCGCGATGCACAAGAGACAGGTCTGTGGCATGTTTCCAGTACTAACTACAGGTTCATTAAGTTTGCTGGTTTTCTGGTTGTACGAAAGTACGTAGGTACGTACATTTTATTTGTCAGTTTGCTGGCTGCCATCAGAGCCAGATGTTTCTCAACCCTCTCCCCCTACCTATGTAAATCGGTACCGTGGCGGCACAAAGGCCAATTATCCACTCTTATGCCTAGATCAGCAAGCCCCTGCCAGGATTACAAACAGATATTATCAAAATGAATAAAATAGTGATAAAACAACCAGATAAATCATAAGAACTAGAGCAATTAAGAACAATTACCCATCTAAACCCAATACAAGACATATCACATAAGCCAGTTCAACTGTTCAGACAATCACCGTACAATCGGCCAATCACTTGTGCACCAACAAATTTGACTTTTTGATTGCTGAGACCTTTGACTGGGGACCTCCAATAAAAATATATAGTCATAGGTCCCTTCCTTATTTTCTTCTCATATACTACTTTTATCCCATCAGTATCCAATATTGACATCAATTCATCCCCCAATGTTCCCACCAGACTTCCTACGTTCTGTTGTCACTCTTAATGCACTTTCTGCGTCAACCTCACATATCTTGGTCCGTTCCCCTCGTCTCATTATTATACCATCACATCCTCCTCTCACCTATAATCTCATTGTCACATTCAACGCTTTCCAAGATTCACGTAACTGTACCACCAACCTTCTGTATCACATCCAATATTCTTTAAACCTGTCACATCGCCTCCCACCCCCCGTGTTAGTGTATCAACTTCCTTTTTTTTATAAAACCAGCTCTCTGGTCTGCAAATATAACACATAACATTCTTTCCTATGTCTGTTATCTTCCGTACTATATAAAAGCAGAGCTTGTGTTGGCTGTGGGTGATTTCATGGAGGGAAGTGTAGCACCCACGACTAGCATACAGTGAACGTTGGGTTTTTGTAGTGTACTGCCAACTGATCAGCAGACAAGTTCTTGCCGCATGTTGATAATCTGTAATAAAGTGTCCTGTACGTCTGCATCCATGTGACCCTGTGAAGAGAAGATAATTATATTAGTGGCTGAAACAACGTCAGTACTGACAGATACCCAATCACCCACGTTTTCTCTAGAAGAGGTATGAAAAAATATAGGTCACAGCACTGTGCATTTTAAGGATTTGAAATTTCATACATTTTAATGAATTTAGGCTTTTCTGTCTCTCTCTTTCCCAAGTTGCAAATTTAATTAAGGGTTAACTCATAGCCTCATGGAATACACATGCCACATATACTAAGAGGAAGCAGTGTTTTAGCCAAAAGTGGCATGGCCTGACATCGATTCTATGCTACTAGAAAACAAAGTAATTTATTACAGATGCCATGAATGATGCAGCACATCAGACAGGGGTACGGCAAAAAGAAGTGAAAAAGAAAAATTGAGTGACAGAATGGTAAAAAAAATAAAATACTTATTATACATACAAATATAAAGCAGCAATGAGTTACATTCCCTCCAGCCACTGCTAAGAAGAGATCTTATCCGCATTAGCGCTAGCAGTACCCATCTTCTGAATACTCTGACCAACTTATGGAGAGACACATTTTACAATTAGATAGCATGAGCTGTGTATTTACATTAACATTCTGCATTACAATAAATACATTATGTGACACAGACTCATATCTCCTTCCATATGTAAATAGCTAATAATGGGTAAGTTATTCAGTGCCAGATTGTAAAATATGTCTCTTCATAAGTTGGTCAGTGCGCTCAGAGAATAGCTACTGCTAGTGTATAGACACATGCTAAAGTTTAAGCCCTGCAGCCAAGACCTTCCTCCTGGCACTGGCCTTTTGGCTGGAGGAATATAGAGTGAATATTGCATGGTCCTGCTGGAACATTCTGTATATTCACTTGATATCTGAATTGCTGTATCTCTGTTTTTTTTTTACCAAATTCTCTGTCCAGACATTTGGGTGAATCTTATGGTCCAAAAAAAAAAAATACGGTAGATGGACTGGTAAGTATACAGTATATTTAATTCATGTCCTAACATATTACTTACAGTAGCCTTCCGTAATCTGCATTTTTAATTAAAAGACACACTTTTCCTCCGGTGACCTGTGCGTCTTATAGTGTGAAGGCATGACCCATGGGTTGATCTTACATCCAACTGTCAGCTTTGTGTATGTGGGCTGGGAAGCGTGATCCCAGCTCACAGGCACAGTGTGTATGCGTGTTGTCTTTCAAGCTGCCCAGCTCACACACACAACTGGTGTATGCTAGGAGGCAGCTGTTGTTGTGTATGTGAGCTTGAGAGACAGCTTTCCCACCGAATGGTCAGAAAATTTTTTTTTGCGAAAATCTATTCCTCTTCAATAGCAATAATATACATATTGCAGCATTCCTTATATTTAACACACACTCCAAAAATAGGACCTACCTGCAAAATAACCCTGAGTATAATCAGGAAGTAGAAAATATTTTTAGGGTAGATATTTGTAACAATTAATATGCATGAAACACAACCATACACATGTGTTTTATTTGATTAGCAACAAGTTGAGGCAACTCACATGTGGTAAGGACAACAGTTTCAAAGCGGATACCCAGACAAATAGTATATGTCACAATGTATTTCGCTTCTAGCCAGGCGGCAGAATTGGACATCGAGTACATTTTATAAGTTCCAACACAATCATAGAATACTGTATTTTTTGGACTAGAAGACGCACCGGACCATAAGACGCAACAAGTTTTCAGAGCAGGAAAACCAGAAAAAAATATTTAATATATAAGTTTTCCAATCGATTGGGTTAATGCAATGGATTAAATTAAGCCAGTAGATGTCACTAGCAGCAGTACTATCACAGCACATCACGTCATCCTCCTCACTGATCTGGAGGAGGGGGGGGGGCCACAGGGGGAACTGCTGCAGATCTCCTCTCCCTCTCTGGCTGTGCCTGTGTCCGTGGAAGCTACAGAGTAACTGCAGCTTCCACAGACACAGAGATAGCAATTCATCAATCTCTCTCTTCATTGTTTATATCAGCAGGGCTCTGCTGGCATAAGCAATAATACAGTTCAGATGGGAGATCCGGCCGTGGCCGCATGTCTCATCCGATAGCTCCCCAGCTAATCTCCTTGCCGATCTGGCGGGAAGCCAAGGAGCGGGGGTTGTAAAGTGCGTCTTATAGTCCAAAAAATACAGGAAGTGGAGTGTAAAGAGTTTTACCTGCACAGCATTCAGCAGATGAGCACGATAGATGGAGATGATCTCCTGGTGCTTGCGATGTGTCTCCTGTAATAAATATAATGTCTGGTAAAAAACGACAGAAAGTGTTCAGGTAGACAAAGGAATACATTAAACAAAACACTATAACAGATAGGTGTAATGGGCATACATGCACACAGACGTCATTGTATTGTCATTACTTACATCCAGTTGACACTGCAGGGCTTTGATCTGACTCTGCAGAGACTCTGCGGACGTGCTCTTCACAGGGAAGTGAGACAAGGACTGCTTCAATCTCTCTACATCCTTCATGAGGACAGAGACCTAACCAAAGTAAAAAGGATAAACATTAGTGATACAGAATGGAAAGACATACACCAGTCTAAGATATTTCCAGTAGCAGAGGCAATAAACACACAGGTTGGTATGAATCATTTGCCTTATACTCATTAACCACTTGAGCTCTTGTGCCTTAATACTTAAAACTGGAGTGCTTTTAACATTTCCGCCATTCCAAAAACATTTCTTTATGTAGTTAAGAGACAAAATGACATTTTCTGTTCTTTTCTGAAAGTCACAGCTAAAGTTCATAGTGAAGTTAATCTGTCCGACTAGGCTGGCCCACCGGGGGTCTTTGGATCAATTTTCACCTCCATGGTGGTGACCCTACTCTGAACTTAGTATTGGACTAGGACTCACCAACAAAGATCTGAGAAGAGACTGCAACAGACAATTAACACAAGTTCATCCTCTAGAATACTAGTGGCCCTATGCAGATGGGAGGCTGCTACGTCCACCATAGAGACAGGTCACATCTAAACAAAGTCTTGCTTAAACAAATCTAGTGCTTGCAATTGGTCGGCGGTAGCAAATCTGGTGTTTCCATTCTTTGTAAAGGAAAGCATTCTACAGCTTGCGTATAACATCATAGAATTCATACGAGCTCTAAAAGAACTTAAACAATAGACTCAACTAGAAAGGGCAGCAGGCTATTAGACAAAAGGCAGACCACAGAGGAGTATGATCATCTCTGAAAGAATGAGGACAAAATCAACAACAAGAATTACCAGAAGTGGCTCAGAAACTATGAACTCTTCAGGCAAACCAGATACCTATTGTGCAGACATCAAGGTCTATTTCTGGTTCCTGCAATCAGCATCACTGATCAACTGGGTGATCTGGACCATAACTTCATGCACTACAAAAGACAGACTGTTGCAGACGAGGTAAAGAACAGAGCCACAGCCAAAACAACCAACATTCTGATGACTGATAAATCTCATAAAGAGTCCCCCCAAATCCCAGTGGCTAACCTCTGTCCGGTAATTGGGAGGCATAAATGGAGCATGAGATGGTGGCATGTGCTATATTGGGACGTTACCTCCTGCTTGTAGTTTTAGCATCTTCTACTTTTATCATTAAAATGAACAGTAATAGCAGTGCTGGGGTGTATGGCAAGAAAAAAAAAGCAGGGCACATGAAACCTAGGAGATCTTCTTTCCACCAGGCTGGATCTCCTGGGTGGAGAAGTAGGTAGATATATGACCGTAAAGGATACAGATAAAATATTATCTTGTTACAGAGAGTATAGAAAATGACGTTATTGTATTCAGAATAGAAAGCAATCGCACAGAATGTCTCACCTGCTTTTCTTTGATGTCTAGGTCCTTGGCAGACTTGTGAATGACCTCCTGTAACTCTTCAATGGTTGTCAGACCCTGTTCATGCTTTCCCTTAAGCTGAGAGATTTCTTGCTCCTGACTGTGGTTCATCTTTTTAACTCTCTCGCACTGGGTCAGCGCATCCTGCAGCTTCTGTGCCATCTCTTTGTTATCCTCTCTGTACTTGGTACCAGTCTCTTCCAGCAGAGCCGCTCTCTGCTCCAGAGCGGTTCTCTGGTCAATAAAATCACTCTTCTCTTTCTGTCTGTGATTCTGCATTTCCTCTAACTTTTCATGGGATCTGTCCAGCTCCTCTCGTAATCTCTTTATTTCCTGCTCAGCCACAATGAGAGCCTCCTCTTTCTCCCTCTGCTTACGTTGCGTTGCAGCATCCCTTCTCTGCCAATCCTCCCTCTCCTCAGCATGCTGTGAACTAGGGATACAAGACTTCCTCTGTGCCTCCAGTTCCTTCTCCATGAGACGCACTTCTTCCTCCATCTTCTCACACTGGCTGACCTTGGCACTGAGTTCAGCCTCAAGACTAGCTCTGGTGTTGTCTAGTGTGGTCTTCAGGTCATTATGATTTTGTATGGGAATGTATTGACTGCGGAGACATTCTTGCAGCTCATTCAGCATCCTGGTGGTTTGTAGGTTTTCTTCTTGCAACGCAAGCTGCTTTTCCTCGGCCTCCATGCGTATTCTCTGCAGATCCTGTAGACAAGCTCTGAGCTCATCCAATTCTTTGAGCATTGCAGCCTCCTCTTGTTTCCGAGAAGCCTGTTCCTGAAGAAGGGTTTGCTTTGATAGTTCCAGCTCTTTCTTGAGGTCTAGGGTCTCCTGTTGTTGCTTTGAAAGATTGTCTTTTGCCTCTTCAGAAATCTGACACTGTTTCTGTATCTCGAACTCCATTTCTTTCCTAACCGCCAAGAAGTTCTTCTCCTTTTCTTCCATACTGCTAAGTGGAGCATACTTCTCAGTGATACACCGTTGTAATGTGTCCAGCTCTGTTCTTTGCTCTTTTATTGCCGCCTGCAGTCTCTTCACCTCCTCTTTTTCATGCTGTAATTTAGCTTGTGTTTGTAAATATTCTTGCTTTACCTTGTCTTCACATTTCTGCAGCTCTGCTACCTTCTCTTCATGTCCTTTTCTAGCTATATAATGTGAGCTGATCTGCTCCTTCAGCTTCTGCAGCTGTGACTGCAGGTCAGCCCGCGTCGCAGCTTCCCCGGATGCTCTTGTCTGCAGTTCTGCATTTTTGGAAACCTCAACTCTCAGTTTTTCTTGCAGCTCTGCCTCCTTTGCAGTTTGAGACTTTAGCTTGGTCTCCAATTCTATCTTTAGAGCAGACTCGCTGTTGAGCTGTGCTTGTAGTCCTTTCTGTTTCATAAGCTGCTTCTCCAGCTCAGCCTGAACAGCCATCACCTGTTTGGTCTCATTCTCCAGTTGCTTCCGGACCATAGTGATCTCAGCTTTACATTTCTCTAGCTCTGCAGTCAGTGAGGCGGAGGCCTGAAGGTGCGTGGCAAGAGGTATATGATTTTCCTTTAGACTGGCATTCTCCGAGAGAAGAGAACAAGATCTCTTTGCTTCCTCCTCCCATTTCTTATTCATATCAGTCAGCTGTTTCTCCAGTAGTTTGATCTTTGACTGCATCTCATTAATCTCGGTTTCATGCTCCTGGTGGGACTTGGCAGATGCTTGGAGAAGACTCATGCCTTCCTTCAAAGTCTTCTTTTCCTCCAGCAACTTCTCTTGCTCCAGTTCAGCCTTCCTGTGACTCTGCTCTGACTCGGATAACTTTTGGCTTAGCATGGCTATGGTTTCTTCACATGCCCTCTTAGTCTCTGCATGCAGCTGTGCCGGAACATGCTGACTTCTCATCTGCCCTCTCAGCTCTTCTATTTGCCGCTGCAGCAAGAGCTTCTCTGATTGCAGCTTCTCACTCTCACGTGCAAGGCTGCTGTTTCTTATTTTAAAATCATCCAATTCTTTTCTTAGCATGTCCAACTTGGGATCAAACTTCTTCTTCTCCTTATTTACAGCTTCAAATTCATCTCTAACACGACTCAGCTCCTGTTCAGCTTCTTCCAATCTTCGGGACTTCTCGTTAACCTCATTAGTTAGGAGACATCGCATGTTCTCAAACTTGTCAGAGGTGACAGACAGTCCTAGCTGCTCTCTAGCCTCTTGAGCTCTTCGCTCAGCTTTTTCCTTTTCCTCCTCACAAACAGCTAGTTCATCTTGCAGACGCCTGTTATCCTTACGCAAGCGTACATCCTCTCTGCGCAGTTCTTGTACCAGGAGCTCATTATGGCGCAGCTGGTTGCGCAGCTTTCCAACTTCAGCGGACGCTCCCTCATATTTGCCTTTTACCTCTCTCAGCTGTTCTTGGAGTTCATCTGCGCGTGAACTGCCATTTAGAGCTTCATGGGTCATGTGATCTTTTAGAGCTAGAAAGTGCGTCTGCATTTGCTTCACTTTACTCTCAGAATCCAGCATCCTCTTCTGCACATCACGGAGGGCTTCTTCCAACTGCCGAATCTGCTGATCGGACTCCGCTTTGCTTCGATCTCTCTCGGTGGCCAGAGCTACACACTCCGAAGATCTCCTCGCTACCTCCTGTTGCAGCCTAATGGCCTCTTCCCTTGCCAACTCATAGTATCTGCGAACCGTTTCCATCTCTTTCCGTTGATCAGAACTCTCCCCTGAAAGCTCCAAGGGACGCAGCTGAGACCTGGCCGGCAGGTGAGCAGCATGCTAAGAAGACAAAAAAGGGATGAGAATTATAGCAAATATATAAAATGTCAGATGTCAATATAAAGCACAGTTGATTTTAAATATAAAAAAGACACATTAATGTTAAGTGGCCACAGAAAAAATTTAAATGACGTCAGTGGAGTATAGAAAAAAAAACTTGAAAAGAATGTCATCTTTATTTCAGAAAATAACCCCCTGGTACACAGGAATGTTATAATTTTATTTTCTCCTGGCTGACACTATGGCTTTGCCCCATTACAACTGAGGGACGGGCCAAACACAAGGCTTAGGAGGTGTGCCAAGGCATTCTGTGCCACTTGATGTTAAAGAATGCAAACATGAACCTAGATACTTAACCATCATCAACTGTTACTTTACAAACAGAAACTAAATTATATATAGATCATACTACCAGCTGTTATTACAGTACTTATTACTTTTACCAAGAACATACATTTGTCAGGGTTTACAAGCAGCAGCTTTATAAACCTTGAAAAACTATAAAACTAGGAAAGAAAGATTAATCATGACAGCTTTATCATTATGAATCAGACATTTTGGCTCCATTCATAACACTCTGACATTGTGATTTTATATATATATATATATCACACGCACACACACACATAAGTGGTACTCTGGTTCTGAAAAGGGGCCAAAAACTAGCTATGCATACCTGCATTATTGTTACAAAGCTCATATGTGTACCAACAACTTGGAAGCACTGTCTTGGCAGTTGCAGCTAAATGTTAAATGTATACAATGTGTCAATTGGATACTAATAAAAAAATAAAAAAAATAAAAAAAGATTGGATTTCTAAGGGTGTTGGAGATCTGGAGGATGAGAGTCAGAGTAGGCATATGTAAGGGTAAAACCTGACAAGAGAAAAGCCCTGTGTGACAGCTGGAATATGACTATGAAAGGATGACATTTGGACTGCAGGTAGTCTCAGGGGTTAGTTACTACCAGAAAATGTCAGGGTCACACTACTGAGTGTATGAGATCTGGGGGTTCAAACGCTGCTGTACTGTGAGTTACATTTGACCCAAAGCCAGCTGGTGACCTGTGGATACAGGCAGGTAATTGGATGATCAATCAGGAACAGGGAGGTCCATCTGTAGCAGAATCTACCATGCAGGAGGCTGATGCAGATGAGTGAGGGAGACAGTGAGAAAGACCATCCTACATATGGAGTGAGTACCACACACCATCTCCTGGTACTCATCTGAGGAGCTCACTAAAAAAGTTATGTGCACCCTTGTGTGTGTGTATATATATATATATATATATATATATATATATATATTCAGATTAGTATACAATAGGCATCTCTTCTACAACAACTCGCATATACATTAGGGAACAATGCAGCTAACACTTTCGTTCAATTATGTGTCAAATGGACTTCTGTCAACTTTAAGTTCAGCATTTCAAGAAACTATACCTAGCTTCGCTTTTCTATTTGAAGTTTATACACAAATGGAGAATTTAACATATATATGACATAAGATATATTATAACTAAAAATATATGTATAAATGCTATACCCCTATAAAAACGCCCGACAATTATCATCTGTGGGATATAGAAAGCAAAACATACATACAAGACACAAACTGTATTATCATTCACATAAAGTACCTGAGGATCTGCGCTGAGAACAAGGTTCTGTTTCATTACAACCTCTTCTTTAGCTAGAAAGCAAGAGAACAGGATGAGAAACCCCTTAAAAGGTGTAATAATGACCGTACATTCGTCTCTCGCTTTTCTACTCACCAGGGCTGAAGGGACTACTTGGGGCGGAGAGGTTTTTCTGCTGCAAAACAAAAAAAGGTAGAAGACAGCTTTAAGGTAGCCTTAACATGGTTCCATTTTCAACAAATCGATCATCAATTCGATCAAAGTATTCTACCATTGAATCGTATATCGATTGAAATTGAATTGAATGATACACCACATTGAGTGTTCAATCTTAAACATTTCCATTACTGCAACAGCAGCCTCAAGATAACCGAACCTATGCATAGTAATCATAGTGGTCTGACTACAGTCAAAGTGGCGACTGAACGGATTGGGGTTTATTTCTTGGGCGGGAGTATGTAGTCTCTCTATGCAGTCTCCACTGCATCACACATTCAAGCACACTGCCTATTATGACAACTTTATTTTCATGGGTAAACATTTCCATTACTGCAACAGCAGCCTCAAGATAACCTAACCTATGCGGAGTCATCATAGTGCTCTGACTACAGCCAGAAAAAGCATACATACAAACTTATCCTATTCAACCTACCAGTAGAGAGAACAGTATGCTAATTGATTGGATCGAATCACAATTGGTTGGGACAAGGAATAGTATTTAATTTACACTCGATGTGGTAGCAATCAATTAAAATTTTCCAACTGGTCTGATCAAATTTCGATCGAGCAAATTTTAACTTAAATTTTATTCGGATTGAAACTATCGTTCAATGGGGACATGATTCAATTTTCAATCGATCGACCAAAATAAATCGATCGAATTACATGAACTGAACAGTCAATTGAACCGTGTATGGCTAGCTAGCTATGGCTAGACTGCATGGGACTGTATATATCCCTGACTTACCACTAATGTACAACGTCTAATATATATCATGCATTACGAAGATTATTTCACTTTCGGATGACACAACCATGTTATGAGGAGGATCCTCATAGAAATCCTTTTTCTTATTACAAGAACTAAAATGTAGCTGTATTCAGATTAGAAACATAGAAGAGTGAAGGCAGAAAAAGACCAACAACTGATCTATGAAGTCTTCCCCAGATAAATAACTGAACTTTCTTTGTGTCAGTATCTAGCAGTGGATTTTGGAACCTTTTTTCAGTAAAATAATTAATTTGCCTTAGCAACGGTCTTAATATTTTTCACCAATTTTGTCGTAGAAATTATTCCACTTTTTTTGGACCATGCTGTATTATGTAACTATTTAGCCTTCGAGGCATTATGTAAAGTACAATACAATTCCATTTTTGTGCTAATTACAGGATATGTTCAACCTGTCAGTAACTGCAGTTTTTGACAACTGACTGGATTGAGTATGTCTACATATTAGAGGAATTTCTGTCTAATTATGGTTAGCTTAATTATTCTGTTTGTGAAGTCAGTGCTAGAGCTTTGATGACCATTTCTCTGGGCTAAATAACTGTCCTGTAACTACAGAAGTAATGGAGGTGGATTCTACAAATACCTTTAAGGATTATGTACACTGCGAATGTCCTGCTGGGGACTGACCTAAATGCTTTTGTTTAACTTTTCTCTTATGAACTAGAAGCAGTATGTTCATAGTTTCCAGGTAACACCAATCATTTATACTGGTTTGGGGGTCACCCCTATGAAGTCTCAAATGCCATGTAAGCTGAACTTCTACTGTGAAAGAGTAAATGCATGTTGAATTATAGTATTTGTAGCAAAAATAGTTTAGCCTCCCTGGCTTTATGCAAAAATATTTTGGAGCAAATAACCGCCGTACGGGCAATCGTGGTACAGTGATTCCCCTCCCCCACCTCTCTACACAACACTGGAGTCTTATTCATGTGGGCTGGGAAAAGCGGCACCACCTCCATTACCATGGAGGTCTAAAGCACTGCC
>CM070034.1:124756770-124775432 GCA_036250615.1 Ptychadena robeensis | reverse complement strand
TGGTGCACTTTTGGTACAGAAATCTGGACCTCAGCAGTGCGCTAGGGAGGTTAAGTCAATCATGTTTGTGATCATCCATTAAGGGGACAGTAAACCAGGAAACACACACGATATGGGCCAGATCGATGGCCGCTTCAAGCACCGTGCGCACTCACAGACCTCTATCTGGCCCATATCAAATGGAGCAAACCCTGTTTTTTGAGCAGGACCAGTCAATGCTGGTCAAAAACAGGGATATCGGACATGACTGTAAATCCCGGTCAATGTACATTGCTTTGCATGGAGACCACGGGGTGCTGTGTCTCCAGCTCCTCAGATATCGGGCAGCAGCGCGATGACGTCATTGCTCTGCTGCAGGGAACCTTGAATAGCTCCTATATCGAACCATGTGTTCCCTGCTTTATACAGTTCTGATCATCCATTTAAAAGGTTTGCATTACAAAAGTTGTGATAAAGCTCATAAAAAAAAAAGAAAAAAAAAGTGTCAATCTGTTCAATCTAATTCCTCTGGAGTATTAAAGCCGGGTACAGACATACAGATATGGGCAAGATCGATGGCCGCGTCGAGCACCGTGCGTGCTCACGGCCATCTATCTGGCCCATCGCTATTTTCGAGCGGGACCAATCAATCCCGCTCAAAAACAGCCATATCGGACATGACCGTTAAATACGGCTGATGTCCGATACTTTGCATTGAGACCACAGGTCTCCAGGCAAAGCATTGGCTGAGCTGGGGAGAGCAGAGCTGTCTCACCAAGCTCCGCTGACATCTGACAGCAGCGTGAGGACGTCATCACACTGCTGCAGGGAACATCAGACGGCTCAAATAACAAGCCATCTGTCCCTTGCTTCAGCCCACTGGCCATATCCTTTCAGGTTTTAAGATGCAGTTTCACTACTCTGGTTGTCCTTTTCATTCATTAGAGAGTACAAATCATACAAACTGTTCCTTGTTGTGAAAAGGAGCATTAAGATCATTATAGTGCAGCTACTAAAATGCCACCCATGTGACCTTGCTGCTATTATAAACATTTATATATTCTATATAAACAGACAAGTTGATGAGCTACACACATACATTTCTTTACACACCTGTATATTAAAATAAATGACATCTGTAATTATAATCTAGCCTGTAATTATCGGCCTATAAAAGGATTGGCACCTGGTTGAGCTGCAGCTGTAAACCCCCCACTTTGTCCAGCAATGTACGCTGCTCCACCTGCATCTTCCGGAGTTTCTCCCGCAAGTCTTCATTCTCAGCTTCCAGGTCCTGAATGATGGAATGGTGTGTCACACAGGTTACTAGAACACATTAGCCAGTGTCAACACACTTTTAAACCTACATGCACCCACCTGTGACTGCTCCTTGGACTTCGAAAGAGTTTCTTCTCTTGAGTTAGCCTTTGCCCATTTCTGTGTGGACAGAGAACATGTAATAAGAAAAACTCCCATCACAAGCCAAACATCAAAAGCAAAGTCCAGCAAACTACAGGGTGACACGCACTTCAGGCTTATTAACACACAAGAGAGATGAACAAGGATTAAATTAGCCAAAAGTAAGCATCTGACTAAGTGATGTCACTTCACTGCCAACGGCAAAAATTAAGTTGTATGGAATCAGAATAAAAGCCCATTTCAGTATAGAAAACTTGCAGGCAGACAGAACATAACTATACATAAAACGTAAAAGTAAAATCTAGAACAGGGGTGGGGAAACTTTTTGACTGGTAGGCCACATTGGCTTCCTAAATTTGATAATGAGGCCGGACCAAGAGCCAGCAATGGCCGACCAGTCATATGTGTGCCAATTCCATGCATCGCTGGCATCACTTATGATGGAGGTGATGTGTAATAGGTGACGTGTGACAGGAACTTCGTTATCTTTTTTCATTTCCTGCACTTTCAAAGACATGCTCATTCATTGCAACAAGTAAAGATAAATTCTAGAGACTGTTTGTTGCCACAATAAGGATGCACCACACTGCATTGTCCCCAATGCAACATGTGGACACCTCTAGGCATTATGTGCACTCATTGCAAAGAAAAAGTGGAGGGGAGCATCTTTTGAACAATGTGACAAAGGGACGGAATAGAAAGCTAAATGGGCCGCATTGGCAAACTTTATGACTCATGGTCCACAATAGGTTCTTTTTTTTTTCCATATTCCACAATAGGTTCTTAACCTCCCTGACGTTATGCCCGAAGCCAGTACAGGCACAGTTTGTTCGTAAAAAAAACTGCACCCATACTGGGCACACACGCTTGTGTTTTACCGGTGCAGGCTTGCCGATTTCTTCTTCGGCCCCAGTGTCTTCAGCGTCATCAGTGAAACCAAAGGGGCGCCATAGGCCTCCCTGTTAATAGAGATGGTGCCACTTTTCCCGACCCACATTGTCGGCGTCTCGATGACACCGGTGATGTGTATAGAGGCAGGGAATTGCCCTTACAGTGCCTTTTTTACGCCAGAAAAGATGCAGCCAAAAGTCCCTAACCCAGGAGGTTAATGTGGACAGAGGGGTCGGATTTAGACCCTGTAATGACCGCCCGGCAAAGGTGTCACAATTAATTATGTTCCTGATGTCATTTATGAAGCTTGAGAGGTGCAGCAGGGGCATTGTAATTTTTGTAGGTTTTCTTTCACACAAAATAATCATCATACTGCCAGGGAGGTTAAAAAATAAAAAAATATAAAAATATATATTTGATAATAAAATCAAGTCATGTATGCTTTATTTACATTTCAACTTACCGCTCGTAAAGACACTTTGCTTCTTAAAGGATCAGGACCTGCGGGGGGGGGGGGGGGGGGGGGGGGAAGCACAGTTTTTAATGAGCTTAAGGGTGTAAAACTATGTGGTTGTAAAAAAGTTCAGGAATGGGAAATAAAAAAAAAAAAGCCTGACCTCGTGGTGAACTTTCGATGGCAGTCTTAATTAAGGACAAGATCTCAAGATTATCTCCGATCCTGCTGTAATAAGCACAGTCGTGTCCCAACGAGTCTACCATCCCAACATCGGCTCCGGCTCTCAAAAGGACCTCCACAGCCTCCTTGCAGCCATACTCACATCCAAGCATCAGAGGTGTCCTAAACAAAACAATACAATGACAGATGTTCTACTTCACCCTTAAACATCGATAACGTCATTTCTTTATATACTACTGAAAAACACATACTTATTCTGCTTGTCTCGAGCATTGACCTCTGCACCTTTGTCTATCAGAAGTTGGCATAAAGCCGGACGGCACATTTGAGTGGATAAAGCGAGCGGCGTCCTTCCATCCTGAGAAGACAGAAGATCAGCATATAACTGTGTCTGAGCGCGTGATCAAACAATCACTGGTAGGAGTAGGAGCAGAACAGACATAGAGAAGGAAAAGGCAGCTGTATGTGGGCACAGGAAATATGAATGTCTGAATTCTTACCAAGTCTTTCGCATTTACTAAAGCCCCATGATCACAGAGAAGCTGCACGCTGGAACTGCAGTCTGACATCGCTGTAGGAAAGGAGAATTGCGTTATGCATAATGAAATGGCATACAGACCAGATCCATTACTAGGAGATGGTACTTCTCTACACACTTAACATTGTGAACTTTCATATAGGTTCCACTGCATGTACTGAATGCCATGTTTGTCATTAAAATATAATTAAAACTGAAAGTGAATGTGTAATTAAATTGAAAATGTAGCTGGAACAACATTGTATTACAGACAGAACCAAGATCATTTACCCTTCCTGTCACTATACTGAATAACCTAGCACTTCAATCTTCTTTATCATAGTATTTATGTTTACAAAGTGAACAGTTTTTATTTTTCTCTTCACACAACACAAAAAGTACATCAATCATTGAGAGTATGGGCATTTCCCCACTTGTGTGGTTGGCCATTCATTCTCTATGGGTGCGATAGGGGGCGGTTACACCAACATGCACTATAAAGAAAAAACATGCACTATGAAGTGACAAAACGTCCACGGTCACCGCAGCGCCATTTAAAACCGTGCCGCATCCAACTGCCAGAGTGGGGACAAGCCCTATTATGGAAGAAACATTATTATCCTTTAAGAAATGTTTGTTGTTCATATGAATGTCCAGCAAGTGAAGTGAGGAGCTGTTACCTGCATCATGCAGTGCGGTCCTTCCCTGCAGATCCACATTTTCAGTTGGGCAATTAAACTACATACAAAAACACACAAACACAGAAAATATAAATGCAATGTTAATTAAAAATATAAAAAAATGGCTTTACTATTATATCTAATTCCAGATGTTTTGTCAGAAGGTACAAGTGGAAGAACTATTATAAATCCAGGGTCGCCATGAGGCAGGGACCACGCCACTACTTTCATACGGATATTGCTTACATTCTACTCTTATGACTTGTAAGAACGTGATAAGCAGAGTAAATTCTTAAGGTGTAAGAACTTGATAATGGCCTCTAATAAGACAGGACTGTTTACAGCCTCGTCTCCAGTCTAATTACAAATACTAATAGCCAGTATACACAAAAAGCATGGCATTTTGTACTTAAATATGGTGATAGGAAAAGGCCATCACCATACCAAAGCTAAAAGACTTACCTGCAGAAGCTTCTGGAGACATAAAGAATGGCCATATTTTGCTGACAGATGCAATGCATTCCGACCTGGGAGAAGAGAAGGAGGAAACATAAATAACAACGGTCTGGTGAAAACGGTGTACCAGGCAAGGAGGGGGATGCCGGATCTGGCACATACCACAGGCTTTGTTCGTGTTGTTTATTGGCTTTAATTGGGCAAAAAAACATCTGACATTTTCCAGACCAATATGCTCAAGAGGAATAAAAGCAAAGGGTCCAACATAGATATATGTCAACATACAGATTTCCACTTCAAAGCATTCTCCTTAAGTTTCCTGAAAAATGTATATATAATGGGCCTAACATGATAAAACAGTCGGTATGATCCACAAGTTGAAACATTTCCTTTCAGCTTCTTGTGCAGGGAAGAAGAAATTGAAGGATTGGTGTGTATGACAGCTCTGTTCAGACAGCTTCTTACACAAGTCAGGCCTGCCAAGTTATACATGTGTGATAAGATTACAGGAGGGGGAGGTCAGGTTAATGTATTTCTATACTAGTGACAGATTCAGCCCAAATCCTCTGACTTTTGGTATTATAGGGATAGCAATAGTAATACACAAATAAATTTAGAGATAATGGTCGGTATGGCTCAGGTGTCACACCCCAGTAATATTAATATTACTGAAGACCAAGGGGGAGAAACATGTTGGAGCGATGATCCTAACAACTCATTACCACATTGGCATTGAAGAATCATGCATATGTCATATTCTGGTCTATCTCTGCATGTAGTTTGGGTCATTATGTACTCATGTGCAGAATGCCTTTTTTTTTTTTTTTTTTAACATTTTAAGTGAATGACTTTTTTAATGTTGATGTATATACATTAGTCCTGATATTTCTTCATAAGGATGGTTTTAACAGTAATATTCTAGCTTACACAATGAATGAATAAGTGGGGGCTTTTCTTCTCTTTTTTAGCTATAGGATGTAGGTGGTCTTACGCCCCATATCCAGGGTATTATTACTATTAATACACAAATTAATGTCCAAGTGGTAGATGGATTCTTGTGGTTTCATAACCGACTAAGACAGTTGTATGATCTATATATACACATTAGGGCTTTGTCTCCACTCATAAATTTAAGGAAGATGAAGGTGAAAAAATCAATGTGCAATGCAGTACGTCAGACATTACTAGGGACTACAAGCACTTAACATTGTTTTGGCACTCTAAAGAAAAATTCATAAACACTATTACTTTGGTCGATAATCCCCAAATTAACGCTGCAGCTCATATTTCTTTGTTTGAAGTTAGAAGGGAAGAAGTGCAACCTCTCAAAAGCATTCAATCTGTGTGTGTGTGGGCCCCAGGCCACCAGGCTGCCCAGCAAGGACAAGATTAAAGTGCTCAAAGAATGCAACAGAGCAAGACCACAAAGCCATAATGTGGTTGACATTTGTCCATATAAAAAGCAGACAAATGTTTCAAGGGGGGGGGGGGGGGGGGGGGGGGGGGGGGTGCAAATAAATGGACATTTCCAAAAGCTATGTAAAATATCACTTTTTTAAATATAACATAAATCAAAAGAATTTAAACTGGCATGATGTACTTTTGGTGATAACATGTACACATGGGCATAATCTGTGATCTGTCTCTACATAAGTATATTTCACTATGTACAAGCTAAATTCCTACCTAAAGAGAGACTGCTTTGTTTTCAGACTTTCAGAAAGCATCTAGTCATAGGTGAGGCATCTGCCACATACAGTTCATAGCTTAGTGTAAACATTGCAATTTTACAATCTTTGGTTTTGCCTGCTAATTGTCTCTGTACAAAGACAAAAACAGCCAACGTACCAGCAGCATCAGGTGCGGTCAGATCCACCCCATGTAACAGGATGGTATTTAAACACTCCAGGTGACCTTTAGAAGCAACAATGTGGAATCTGGAAAAAATAAAAAAACTACTATTATAAAAACAGTGAATTACACAAGGGTCATAAAAGCTCTAATCCAGGCACCCCTCCTACAAAGCCATTCTATACTTCCCAAATGTAACTCCAATTAATCTTCTAACATAAACAAATACATCCATCCAGCCCAGTTTAATGGGCAAGAACCTCCCATAGCTTGATGACAAATAAATGACTATTGTGAGTGTTATGAATCTGTGGATACAGAGGAGGAAGCAATGTCATTTACAAAAACACATGTTGTACAATTAACAGTGAATCATCCTAACAAACAAACTAATAGCAACCCATCAGGTTTCATTCACTAACCCATGTGGGTAAGTTGCCTCTTTTCTTTGACTATTCTCTTGATCCTTTAACCTCCCTAGCGCACTGCCCGTACTGCGCCGTTGTACACTGCCTCTCACTTCCTCCCTCCCGCCACTGCTCTTCACACAGCCGGTGTCATTATTGACACCAGCTGCATGGGCGGGAAAGCCGGCGCTCCTCCATTAACATGGAGATCTATGGCTGTTTTCAATGGTTTGTCCACTACGAAGACAATCGCTGCAGCTTTCCAGGGAGGCATCGGGTCTACCCGATGCCCGGTTCCCCTGCGGTTGAGGCGAGCCTGAACAGCGGACGAGCTGGGCTTGTCTCAACCGCTAGGGAGGTTAAAGCCTGGATTGGAAAATGTCACTTGTATAAAAGGTGGCCATACAAGGGTCGATTTTTCCCAGACCGGCGATCAATCGAGTGCTGCCCACCCTGAACGATCGACTTAACAAAATCTTAATCGACTAAAACTCGAATCGGACATTGAACAGTCATGCCAGTTCTTTGTGGTCGATCATTTGGCAATTGAATTATGTTGGTGGACCAATGCAGCATCCTTTCCGATCGATGGATTTTGTGGAATCGGCCATTTTGGTGATCGGCTCCTGTCAAAATCGACCACAAATCGGATTCCCAAGGTGGCGTTCCATCGATTCCAAAACTATCAATGGAATGATCGAATCGGAAATCGATTGATGACAAATCGTCCCGTGTACGGCTACCTTAGAAGGTGAAAATGTCATACAGGATAAAGCCGGTTGCACAATAGGGCACATTAAGCGGATGTTGAACCCAGTGCTCCTACCTGGCATATTTTGGGATCTGTACTGGTATACAAACAAGTGTTCTAGATATAGAGAACGTTCATCTTCTGCTGCCTCTGATTCTAATCACTCCATAAATGGCCAGAAAACAAAGCCTGAATGTGATGCAACACATTTTCTAACACTGGCAGAAAACAAAATATGAATATCGAAGCCAAAGGTTAAAGCTCCTGTCCCTCTGCTCGGTGTATATTACATACCAGGTACATCATACATATGCTAAATATAGCTTGTTTCTGAGCATGTAAAGCATGAAGCAAACTTTTATACTGTTTGCACACTGTTAGAACATGTTGAAGCCAAAAGATTCAATTAAAACTCATTTGACTGTGTTTCAGTGCATCACAGATGAGATGCCAGGATCCATGCCATACTGCTGAATTGTACATCTGCTAATTATAGCTTCATGTTTGTTTCTGTACAATGTAAAGCACAGATTTGAAACTGTAATGTGTGGGCTGAGTTAGCACAGACTCCAGAGAATAAAGAAACTGTAATGGAATAAGTCTGATAACAAGGCAGGAGACAGACATACACTAGATATGAAGAGGAGAATACACAAAGAACTTTTAGATCAGAAAAACAAAGTGTAAACGTGATATAAAAGTTTATGTACAACTTTTTCCAGATGGGCTTATCTACATAACTGTAAAGCATTATTAGACAGTAATATATAAACAGGAAATCTAAGCGCAGTACTGCCCTTTATTCTGGCATGGATTTATTAAAAAAAGGCCAATCTTTGGAAGAATAAGAGACCATTAAACTGAAAATAGGATTTTATATAGTATATGGTTTAACCAACTGATCCCATTCGCCTCCATCCAGTGCGCCCGTGCACCCTCCTGTTTCGTTTGGTTTTATAAGATTCATCACATTAAGCTTGACAACTGGTACAAAATCCCTTAATCGTCACAAACAGGTATGTCACGACTGTCACGGTTACACACTCGCCCTTCTCCCCTATCTCCACGCAACTACATACTCACTTATAAATCTTCTCTTTCATACAGATTCATCCATATATACCTTCTAGGTGCTAATGGCTTGAAGAAGCTTTTTTTTAAAGGCGAAACATGTAGCCGCAGGCACCTGATTTTATTATCTCAATATTTCAACGTGATTGTATATATGTATCACCACCACACTCTGTGTATGGTACAGTGTGGTTGGTACGTTGTGACGTTGTGTTTCTCTAAATATACCTTGACCACATGATGTGACTGGATTTTAACGATTAATAAAATCTATTAAAATTCTTCATTCCATTATTAAATCGCCTCATTATATATATATATATATATATATATATATATATATATATATATATATATATATATATATATATATATATATATATATATATATATATATATATATATATACAATATACACGTGATACTGTTCCATTCAAAGTCCCAAGAGGGAACCTGATCCTTTGTTCTTTTTATATGATTTTAGGGATGGGGACAGTATCAAAACCTACCCTCCAATCTATTCATCTTTCTGTACAACTGATCCCATTGCTTACTTCTGTATATACTTTTCAGCTTTTTAATGGAGAAAACTACAAAAAAAGAAAACTAATGCAGTTATCGCGTTTCAGGACTGGTTAGATCCTTTGTGCCATGTTGTGGAGCAACTCTAGTGATGTATAAAATCAATTAAAAACATATATCCTGCGTTATTACCATGAAAAAGATCAACAATTACAAATGTTTTATCGACTCACCAATGAGTTTTATTGTGAACCGTTTAAGTGTTTTCAATGGTTTGTCCACTGAGGAAGTGAAAACTTTCAAAAGGTTTATGAAAAATAGAAACTTTATATTATTAATTATCAATCTTCTGTACAAAACAAAAAATAGATAAAACAAACACTGCACTTACGCGGAGCGTCCCTCTAAGTCCAACTTGCTGGGGTTCACTCCCTTCTTGGTGAGAGTGGATGAAATTTTCTCTACATCTCCCCTCTCTGCCGCTTTCATTAACCGGTCATCATATTTGCTCCAGTCGGCCGTTTGCTGAAAAGTATGCAGAAAGTAGAAACAATTACAACAGAAAATTAAATTAGGTACCATGCTATGTTAAATATAAGTTGCGTTACCAACTGTGTGGACTGCTACAATAGAACAAAAAAAATCAAAATAACCCAACTTGATTGCTTTGTTAAGGCTAGGTTTCCACAGCTTGACAAGGATACCCACCCACCACACCAGCTTTCTCCATGGCATGGAGCCGGTCTGCCAGCCGGAGGTTGACGTAATTGCATTACATTAACCTTCCAACCAGCGGACCAGCTCAATGTTTTGAAAACATACTCTTAGGGGCATCCAAAAACAAACTGTAATCTTCTGTCTCCATAGAATATAAAAAAATCAAGGACATGAAGTACACAACCTAGTGGTAAAGATAAAATGTTCTCACAATGGAGGTATAATGCAGGTATAGCAATCAAGTAGTGATCTCCTACAGGGACAGGAGTTGCCATGTGTGCACTACAGCCACGTGCATAGGTAATTGTATAATACCCTGTAAGATTTACCCGATTCCAGACACCACCTAATGCTCTCCCAGGCCACGGACATCACTGTGCTGACAGTTGTGCACAACTATTTATTAATTTTTTTACATTATACTATCTATTGGAGTTCTTCTTTTGTGTTAACCCAATCTGTGCTTTATCATAGAATGATAAATATTGTGTTCCTTCTTCTATTTCACACCTCATCATGTAAATTATGGTTACTTGATGGTACCATTAATAGATTATATGCTTTTACCCCTATGATAACCATTTCCCATCAAATAAGCCACCCACTTAATTTTTCTTTAAAACGTTAAAATAAGCCCCCCCCCCCCCCAAATAAGACACCTACCAATACCTGCCCCTGTCCGATTTACCCATTTGAGTGGTACAATGGGTAACTGTATGCCTCCGTGTGACTCCATCAGGGCTGGCTGCAGTGCAGAGCGAAGCAGGAAGTGACTACAAAGGCCCGCGCACGTGCCCGTGCCTCCCCGCCAGGAAGGACAAGCAAGCTGCTGATCCCTGCTGTAACGGAGTCTGTTAACCGGCTGTACCGGTAGAACCCAAAAAAAGTGAGTCCGTGAAGTAGAAGGGGACAGTGTATGGCACAAAATGATGAGAAAACGACATCTCCCTGAAATAAGACCTAGGGCATATTTTAGCGTTTCAAAAATATATAAGACAGTGCCTTACCATTGGGGAAACAGGGTATTACAAATCTCATTAGGATTACCATCAATTCTTTCATTTGTGCAGAATAAACGTGTTAATTCTACTCCCACATCAACATTATGAATTTTCTTTCATACTTGGTGTTCCTGAACTTTTTTCAAGTCTGGTAAAATACTACAAAAGAGATCTCAAGAGAGGATGGAGCATTTGTAACAAATAACACGTACACTAGGCTATATTATATTGCTGCCATTTTATTCCTTCCCTAGACGCCAGTGTCATTGTTTTTCGACAATTTAAACGTGGAGCTCGAGAAAACTGGGGGCATTTACAAGGTGTGACATCTAAATCACATAGTAAGCTTCCATTGTTAATAGTTTGGGTTTACAGAGAATGTTAAGTGAGGTACAAACAATTGTGTTCTTTCTCAGCCATTAGAACTACACTACATTACAATGATGGAAGGCCTTGTGTTTCCACCGTGTCAAATTCAGCGATTATGGAGCGGTGCAAATGCTGCCCATTGTAAGCACGGAAATGCTTTAAGCTGAGCCAACTTTGCATCCGACTTCAATGAGAAAGCGTTTCCAACAGTAGCTCTATGTTCCCCTATCACAGTGCCTCACTAACAGCTCTCAAAACTTCAGAGACTTCAACCAGCTTACACTGCAAATAATAATATCATCACCAAAAACAAGTAAAAATTATGACAACTTCATGTATGCAAAAACTACAAGTGAAGACAAATACATTTAATGTTACTACAACCCTTCAACAATTTTGGTGAAAATACTCAGGGGTTTTGCAATTCACTCACAAATACCCAAAGTTGATATTTCTAGACCACATCTACTCACTAATATTCCTGCCCCAAGTAATGGGCAGACCAGTACTTCCATTGACATGGATTAGAATGGTTATTCAGCTTTAACCGCGCACCTGCCTATGAAAGCACACTACAGAGGCACAAATATCTATAATCAAGGATGTTTCAGTACGCAAACACAAAAAGCGGTTTCAAATTATGAATATTGATACTGTACATTCAATATAATTTACATTAAATTCTATCTATGAGGCAGGTAAAACACCAGGATGCTGACTATCATATATCCTGAAGCTACCCACAGACTTCCAAAGGCAGGCACACAATAAGGCACTGTATTTGGGTGCTATGCACAGTAACACAACACATTTCCTTGAAACCAATGTTAAAGCTTATGGCTATGGAGTAGAGGTAAAAATGGAAGCGCACTTAAGGTACCCACACATGGGTTGTTTTTTTGCTCAATTACCGGATGATGTGTGCATTCGATCGTTCGAGAATCCAATGTGGCCACCCTTTCTGAACATGTTGGTAAATTCCTGTTCGTTCACCAAAGTATTGCACAGGAACAGATTGCACAAAGTGGTGCGCATAGATTTGCTGTTTGATCGACAAACATTTGAGCGCAGCATGATGACATCACATATCGACCTGTGCAAGGGGACCCTTAGGGCTTGTGCCCACTGGCGAAGCTGGCCGTGCGGTTCGGAGCTGTGGGTGGCCGCTTCCATAAATTTCAATGGGCTTGTCCCCACTTGCGCAGTTGCCCACAGCTGGTCATGGCCACAGTCATCATAAAGTCAGCGTCCACATCAAACAAATAATCAAATACACAACACAGTATGTTATAATTGGGCCAGACATCCTACATCTTAAACAAGAACATGCGCTAATAAACAGGTGCCTCAAAGATGTGTAATGACAATATTAATGATTGTAGAAGAAGGTTGACACTACCATTGGATCTTTGAAATATTCCAAGTGAGATTTGGTCCTTTTGTTTCGCACCAAAATACACACACACACACATATACACTCCCAGGGGTGCCTACATATACTCATGAAGGTTCTGGGCGAATAAGACTGGATATTGGTCAGAATGTTTGATAGAAATTTATATGTATTTTATAGAGGAATAAAGGCTAACCAAATTTACCCAGACTTATCTAATGAACTAACCATTCATTGAATTAACGAGCGGATTTACTACATAGAATCAGCCACATGTCAGGCAACGAGTAACCATGCAATGTTCTTCACACCAGCCAACAAGATGAATGATGTAATGACAAAAGACCTTCATCCTATGACATGAAAACTATCTCATGGCTGTGACACTTCCCAGCTGTTTTATGTTAAACAGTTTATTATGTTATGTTTTTATGCTGTCTAAAACCCAGACTGCAAAGACAGCGTCACAGTTCTCCGCATGTTCAGGATAGAGGAGTCAAATGGCTGCCATACACATGCCGATAAGCGGCCGATTTTTAATCTGACCAACGGGCGTGCGCACGCCGTCGGTCAGGTTGAAAATCGGCCGCTAATCGGCATGTGCCCACACGGGGCGACAGATCCCTGTCGCCCCACTTCTCGGCCGGCCAGAGAACGGACATGTCCGTTCTTCTCTGGCCAATGGGAGCCGATGAAAGCCGCTGCCATAAGCTGCAATGAAGCGGCGTCTTCATCGCAGCTTATGGCCGGCACACAAAGGGTGCCCGGCCGATTGAAGGGGCCCCAGAATGCAACGGGAGGCTAAACGTGATGATGTCATCACATTTAGCATCCCGGAAGATATCGGCGTGTGTCGGTAAGTGTATGCCTAGCATAATGGGTATTGTGGCTGCTGATCTAACTACAGATAAAGTAGTGTTCTCCCCAAAGCAGATTGGCCGGGCGGCCCGCCCGGGAGATTTTGGTCCCCGCCCGGCACACAAGTCCTCCGCGGCGAGCAGCCCGACAGGCGGCACCTCCCATTCTTCAGGAGCGCGCCACAGCCACTGAAAGACTCCGGCCCGCGGCACACTACCGGAGCCGCGGGCCGGAGTCTTTCAGTGGCTGCGGCGCGCTCCTGAAGAATGGGGAGGCGCCGCCTGTCAGAGGACTTGTGTGCTGCCGCTGGCCGGCAGCCTATCAGAGAGGCCGCCGGAGCGGTGCAGGCGGCGCGATGACGTCATCGCGTCATGACGTCATCGCGCCGCCCGGCTGAAAAAAAAAATCTGGGGAGAACACTGTAAAGCTTTTACAGATAAAGCTTTTACAAACTCCAAGACGCATACTCCTAATAATATATATATAGTGAGAGGGTTAGCAATAAGCTTTCAGTTCCATCGAATCCATTTTGAAAAGATAAAGATATTGCTTTGGTATCATCCCTTTGAGTTTATGTGTTTTCTCTAAAATATCCTACTGGTTAAATACCAACCAAAGCATTTTGGTAAACCAAAGTTATCGATTTAGCATGCTTTACCTTTCTATGTGTTGGCAGCAAATAGGTGTGTGCTAGAGAGCATTTAAAAGTTTAATTGATGATGAAGGTACAGAGTATGAGTGAAATAGTACCTAAACACAAGCTTTGGACAGACAGGCAGAACGGGAAAAGTTTCGAAACTTTGTACCATGGAACAGGTGTCAGAGCAACTCTGAGAAGACAAGGAGTACAGAGGAGGTGGACAACTGAACAGGTAAAGGAGTTCTAGAACTACAGTATTTCTAAATATTCAGAATGTAAATGCAGAAAGCACAAAATATATGTAAACAGTGCAAACTGAATATTTGAAGCCAGATTTACACTGTAAGATGACACAAGATGAGTAAGCTAAGCAAAATAGGGAAGAGCAAGGTATAAAAATGGAAAATAGCTAATTAACAAAGTTAAAATGTTATAAAAAATAAATAAATCACAATCAAAACAGTATGGCCACACATCCCTATATCCCAATACTCAACTCACTTTGTGCTTAGAAGAACAGGAGAACCAGGGTGTCATCCTGGCCCCGTGCTGGGATCCGGTCACAGACACCAGGTTTTCTGAGGCTTGGGAGCCCACGTAGAATGGTAGATTTTCAGAACATACCGGCTGCCATCTACCCCAAAGAATGATGCCCCATTGCCTGCCCTAGGACAGGGCAGAACAGGCAGTCATCTCCAGGTCATTGCTAGTATGACTCCTCTGAAACCTTCTCCTTCTTTTGTGATGTTGGGTTCCCTCCCCCTCAGCGTTATGCCCCCCTCTTCACTTTGAGTCTCTGTTCTTCACACAAATAGTGACTTCTCCCCAAACGCTCTCCTTGTAAACACAGCGTCTCTGGCCCTGTCCCAGGGGGAGGGCTGCTCTATTTTTTGCCCAGGAGGAGGTTAATAACAGCTGAGATAGTGAGGAGGATCTGTACACACATGTCCTGCATTCCCATGCACTGAGCCATCCGGCCTGCCTCGTAACTCAGGGAGCATTGTAATAACAATTGCAGCATTGACACAGGGCCTCCTCGCTCCTGTCACTTCCCCTTCCAATATCTGATTAGGGAAAAATCATACTTCCTGGAAAAATACTTTCTGGGAAAAAGGCAGACAAGTGGGCTCTTTTTTGTGTGTATGTCAACCATCTACACCAAGTCATAATGAATTACTTTGGAAAACTATACAGATGTCAGATAAATAGTTTCAGATTTGAATCTTAAACCGAGAGCATAGTTAAAAAGTTTTCCATTAAAAAAGATTTCCATTAAACGGACATAAAAAAAACACAGACAAAGGCGAAGTAGAAATATATATCAAGAATCTCCTATGTTAGACTAAAGGGGCCGATACATGCATAGATATGTGCTAGATCGATGGCCGCTTCGAACAGACATCTATCTGGCTAACATATCATATGCGGCCATCCCTGTTTTCGAGCAGGATCAAGTCCTAAACAATTGTTAAGCTGGGCATAGACAGGCAGATTCCTGCTAGATTCGACAGCCGATCGGCCACCGTGCGAGTTTTTCGCAATCGATCGGCAGTCAGGTTGGCAGAGAATCGGGTGCGCTCCCTTTTCATATTGACCAAGAATCTGTGCGATCCGACATTCCGGTAAATTCAGAACCGTTCCCATCCGAAGTAATGGCCAGCACAAAGAGGGTGCACGGCTGATTCTCGGCACTAGTGGCCGTGCGTGAGGACGTCCTCACGCCTGGCTGGTCAGCTGGGCAGTCGACAGGAAAAAGTCCCATCTATGCCCAGCTTAAGGTATTGGTTTTGGTTTAAATAATAAATTTTCTGCAACACCAATAGTAAAAAGATTGCCAACAACTGCACTGACCTATATCAATTATATTGACACATAAAGGAACATGGGTAGAAAATGAGCTTTGAAATTGGGTCATGGTAATGAGAGTTACAAGATTTTTATTTCAAGAATAGAACAGATGTGTGAATATATTAAGTGATTTCATGTGTTCAGCTATTCTGACCCAAAACTATGTAGTTCCTGAATAATTCTTGCGGATATCTTAAACGGTTGAAACTTTTTCCTACCTCTAATGCAGGAGTTACAAACTCAAACACAGAGTGGGCCAAAATGTAAAATATCACAAAAAAAAAATAGATAGAACGATGAACCTTTTCCATATGGCTATGGACATACCCAGTAAAACTTTCAAAATACAGTGAGGCCCGATGACATAATGATGTGCACAAGGGAACATGGGAGGTTCTACCTTTGCATGTCATGATGTGACCACAGCCAGCCACATCGGAATCATGTGACTGAGGGGCGGAGTGTCACCAGATTCAGATCCGGAATAGTGGATGGCTGCTGACCCAAAACTATGTAGTTCCTGCTGCATAGGGCTGTGGGTCCATCAATGTACTCCGATTGCCAAACGATCGACCCAAAAACACCAACATGTTGGTTCATCTATTCATTGTTCGATCCGATTTTTAGTCGATTCAGATTTTTTGGGGTCGATCGGGCAGGGTGAGCAAAACCCGATTGATTGCTGATCGATTGCCGATCAAACTCGTGAACAAATATCAAAAAGACACATCTGTGTAATTCATTTCTAAAAATAAATATTTTGTTAACATCTTGTGGGCTAAATAGAATTACACAGAGGGCTGGATTTGGCCCCCAGAGCAGATTTCGACCCCTGCTAATGTAAGCACAGTGTAAACTGCTTTCTTTCTACTGGGTGTCACTCTTTGAATAGATATTATTTGTATTTTCAATTTTTCAAACTTTAAACATGTAATATTCTTCAATATGTCTTCATTGCGCCGATCCGATCCGCCGGTGTAAGGCTGAACGTAGTTGAGAACGTTCAGCCTTTACACCGGCGGATGTGTAAACAGACCATCCGCCGGCAGGCAATATCTATGGGATACGTCGGGACCCCTGCTAAGCGTATAACGCTTAGCGTAGGGGTCCCGACGTATAATGGAAACAAGCCCTTAAAGGTGGGTTTACACGTGTAGATTTTTACTTTAATCAACTGCCAATTCGATTTTTTGTTTGATGTCATTGTCGAACATCGTCTGTTAATTTATTGAATAAAACATTAGATTTTTTGTTCGTTCATCGCCGATATCAAATAACAATGCATTCGAAATTACAACGACAGATAAAAATTAACCAACATGTTCGATGACCTTTCGAATGATTTTTTGTCCATCGAACAAATTGGCCATTCTAGATTTTTGTTCAATCAACCAAAAAATGTTAGTTCTTCGTTGATCGAATGAAAAAAATCTACATGTGTAAACCCACCTTTGCAGAAAAAGAAAGCCTGGCCCTGGCAGAGGGACTGTAATATATAATCATCTGGTCACCAGAGAATGAAGGGTATATTTTGTGTGCACTGCAGGAAATAGGAGACGCTATATACAGCATTTCATTAGGCCGGTTTTGGCTTAGATGTAAGCACAGAAGAGGCTTCACCATGGGGGTCACAAGAAACAAATCAAAGGATCTGGTGACAAGTATGAAGGACGAGGGAAAGAGGAGCTGTGCATACCAAGTGCCTAACGTACATGAATATTAATGCCTCCCGCCAAACATCACTGCGCCATCTTCTAACTTCACCTGAAAAAAGAAATCGTGGGCATTGAGGAAGCGTGAGAAAAGTAAGAGCTGTGATTTGATGTCTGGCTGGGAGATCACACTGAATGGACATTGTACTGGAAGGGAAGCACACAAGTGAATAGGGAGGGATGAGAGGGCACACTCGCGAGCCAACCATCCCCACCAAACTCCGAGGGAAACAATGGCTCATTACATGGTCCGATATCAAATCAGAGAGCCAGGAAGCAGACGCAGAGCATTTCCCATGGCCACAGCGCAAAGCAACCCCACACAATCACACAGTGTGAGCGAGCCCATTATGGGATGGGGTACTATGAATGCATCTGTTATTTCACTCCCCCCCCCCCCCCCCCCCCCCCCCCCCCCTCCCCTCTACACAGAAATAAGATTACAGAAACATACTGAATACAAGACAGTGCCATGATGTTACAGCCACACACCTCTACATTATGAATATACTTATTAGAAATGCCACAGTTATCTGAAACTATACATTGTATACACAGTTACTGGCGCCATCAAAAGGAATTGTGATGCTTAATGTCGCCAAATCATACAAAGTATGGTTTCAAATAAAGAGCTATTAAAGTAGTAAAAGTAAAGTGGAATAAAGAAAACTCCTGTTTCACCTACTTCTGAAAAGGTAAAATTTATCGCATATACAACAGTTTTTAGATCGGCAACAGAGGCAGCATTATGGCATTGCACACTGTTTCTGATCCAACATGGAGAGCTGCTTGAGGAACCTAGTTCCTTCTCTCTAGTCAAGCGGCCGGCTGTATTACTGCAGTGCAGTCTGCAGGGGTCTCAAGTTACGGATTGAATACTTAAGCAGTGTTCTCCCCAAAGCAGATTGGCCGGGCGGCCCGCCTGGGAGATTTTGGTCCCCGC
>CM070034.1:124674778-124687850 GCA_036250615.1 Ptychadena robeensis | reverse complement strand
AGGATGATGTGGTCAAAATACTCATTTGCCTAATAATTCTGCACTCCCTGTATATACGTTGCATTTAAAAAATGTATATTTGTGAATGTTATATTGGTTTCACTGGTAAAAATAAATAATTGAAATGGGTATAAATTAGTTTTTTGTTACGTTGCCTAATAATTATGCACAGTAATAGTCACCTGCACACACAGATATCCCCCTAAAAGAGCTAAAACTAAAAACAAACTAAAAACTACTTCCAAAAATATTTAGCTTTGATATTAATGAGTTTTTTGGGTTCATTGAGAACATGGTTGTTGTTCAATAATAAAATTATTCCTCAAAAATACCACTTGCCTAATAATTCTGCACTCCCTGTAGTGTAAAATGGCCCGTTAGGCTGCCATGCACGCAGCGGCCGTATTTGCAAAATTGGCCGCCAATCAGGGGTGCCCTCAGGGGGCGACAGATCGCTGTCGCCCCACAGCTCGGTCGGCCGGAGAACGGGCATGTCCGATAATCTCTGTCTTTGAGCGGGATCAATCAATCCTGCCTCAATGTCTCTGCATGAGTGTAGCGTGAGTGTCTCTATGGAAATGATAAATGTATGATTGGTGTGTGTATATATGATACATGTCTCTGCAATATTTGTGTGTATATATAATACATGTCTCTTCATGATTGGTGTGTGTATATATGATACATGTCTCTGCAATATTTGTGTGTATATATAATACATGTCTCTGCATAATTGGTGTGTGTATATATAATACATGTCTCTGCATGAATGGTGTGTATGTATATATAATACATGTCTCTGCATGATTGGTGTGTGTATATATAACACATGTATCTGTATGATTGGTGTGTGTATATATAATACATGTCTCTGCATGATTGGTGTGTGTATATATAATACATGTCTCTGCATGAATGGTGTGTGTATATATATTACATGTCTCTGTATGGTTGGTGTGTGTATATATAATACATGTCTCTGTATGATTGGTGTGTGTATATATAATACATGTCTCTGCATGATTGGTGTGTGTATATATAATACATGTCTCTGCATGACTGGTGTGTGTATATATAACACATGTCTCTGCATGATTTGTTTATATATGATGCATGTGTCTGCACGATTGGTGTGTTTATATATGATGCATTTCTCTGCATGATTTGTGTGTAAAAAAATAAAGTCGTATGAGTTGTATTTTTTAAATAAAGGGCAATTTCACACTAGTACTAGTACACAATACTGTAATACAAACAAAGCAGATGTGAAATGGTCCTCCATCTGAAACTGTTTAGTCTGAATGGAGGGGGGGGGGGGCTTGATAATGTTCTTAACTAGAAAAGGGGGGCCCTGCAGGGAAAGTCTGGGAACCATTACTATATTGATACTATATTGTACACAACTGTCCTCTCCTTGAATCCCTGCCATATCCATTCTATATCGTATCTGGTGTACACAACTGTCATTTCATCCAATCCCTGTAACTTTTCCATTCTATATTGTATCTAATGTACCCAACTGTAATTTCCTACAATCATTGTCCTTTCCATTCTATATAGTATCTAATGTACCCAACTGTCATTTCCTCCAATCATTGTTCGCTCCATTCTAAATTGTATCTAGTGTACCAAACTGTCATCTCCTCCAATCATTGCCATCTCCATTCTATACTGTATCTAATGTGAGTATTGAGGATTCCACTTCTATGAAAAAGGCTCGATTAGAGGTGCCCGTGGTTAAAATATTTCTTAAATGTTTTTTATTTTTATAGTTGGTAAAAACATCAACACTTCATAGTTTATTTATAAAGCATTTCATGACGCCCACGGTCACTTCATCGGGATAAGGCAGGGTGGATTTGATTTAAGATTTAAAACACAATTTAAATCACAACTTAAATCACTAATCAATAAGGCATGATTTAAATAATAGTTTTCTACATAATTCTTGCTAGTATAACTTTAATATGAAAGTAGATTTTTAGAATAACAACTTTTCCTATTAGTTTCCTATCCCCAGTTTAGGTTAATCATTCATATTTAAACTTTTCTGTTGTACTTAGGAAGGAGAAAAATAATCATTACCTTAATAATAACAACAATTTAAATAGATTGCCCCTCCCTCCTCACACTTAGTTTCACTTTCTTCTTGTGCAGATCTATTCCACTCCAAACAATCAGAAACATATTGTTTCTATTCACTCAACTTCTTGAAACTTAGAACTGAAGGGATTGATTCTGTATTCATAGGTTTGTAGAACAATAGGATTAAGGTCTCTTTCTCAACTCTTTCATGTTATAACATGTTTGCTGTGAAGAAGAGGCATGTGAAACTCTGCTGAGTCAAATTCAGTTTTGAGAACTGCAAAAGTAAACTAAGCATCTGTGATAATATCTTGTAGGCAGAGAAACTGCCCAATAATCTTACATAAAACCTCTGGAAGGGCATTGTGAATGGATTAATTAAATTTATTTAGCAAAAAAAGAAACATATACAGCCTTGTTCGACATAAAAAACAAATCTTTATTTCACGATGGAATAACCTTTGGATGGTAAAAAAAATGTAAATAAAAAAATTCTGATTTAAATAATCATAGATTTTTATCCAACCTGGGATAAGGTGGATGTGTGACAACTTAATATCTAAAAAGTACATAAATAATCGTCCTATTTGCTTAACTATTATAGCCAAACAAATTTAAAATCGCAGCAAAACACAAGATTTGTACATTAGTTTGCTGATACATTTTTCTGGATCCCACAGACTACGTGAGAGTGACCAAGGACAACCACACACTGAGTGGTTACAGAGAATAATGCTAGCCATACACATGCCGATAAGCGGACGGTTTTTAACCTGACCGACGGGCGTGCGCGCTCGCACCGTCGGTCAGGTTAAAAATTGTCCGCTTATCGGCATGTGCCCACATGGGGCGACAGATCCCTGTCGCCCCACAGCTCGGCCGGCCAGAGAACGGACATGTCCGATAATCTCTGGCCGGCGCAAGCCGATGGAAGCCGATGCCATAAGCTTCAATGAAGACGGCGTCTTCATTGCAGCTTATGGCCGGCACACAAAGGGTGCCGCCGACTGAAGGGGCCCCATAATGCACCGGATGCTAACGTGATGACGTCATCGTTAGCATCCTGGAACATATCGGGACAGGTCTGCCTGCACACCATCGGGGTGTGTATGGCAGGCATAAGACATAGTTTCCATACACCCCTTTGGACTACAAGGGACTGCCAAGAAGTTCTTTGCCCCACAAGCAAGTGTCCACCAAACACCCAAACTGAACTTTACAGTACAAGCTTTTTGTGTGTTTCAAGCATAGCTAACACAATCATATTGTATCTACTGTACAGGGGTGCACATAACTTTTTTAGCAAGCTCCTCAGGTGAGTACCAGGAGATGGTGTTTGGTACTCGCCCCATATGTATGTGCTCTTCCTCACTGTCCTCTGCATCAGCTTCCTGCATGGTAGGTTCGGCTGCAGATGGACCTCCCTGTTCCTGATTGAGCCTCTGATTATCTGTCTTCATCCACAGGTCACCAGCTGGCTTTGGGTGAAATGGAACTCTTACAGTACAACACCGTTTAAACCCCCAGATCTCATAACTCAGTAGTACAACCCTAAAATTTTCTGGCTTAGTAACTAACCCCAGAGACTACCTGCAGTCCAAATTTCATCCTCTCATAGTCATATTCCAGCTGTCACAAAGTGCTTTTCTATTGTCAGATTTTACCCTTACATATGCCTACTCTGACTTTCATCCCTCAGATCTCCAGCACCCTTAGAAGACCAATCTTTTTTTTTGGATTATTAATTTACATTTCCAATTTCCTACCCCTAACTGCAACCTTTAATAGTTATTCATATTTTCCTGCAGTTATCCAAGTGACGTTAATTGTGTACATTTAACACTTAGTTGCGGCTGCCCAGACACGGAGGTACGCATAGCTAGTGTTTGGCCCCTTTTGAGTACCAGAGTACCACTTATTTGCACCCCTGCTAATGTACCCAACCGTCATGCCCTCCAATCATTGCCACCTCCATTCTATATTGCAGTGGTTCCCAAAAATAAATTAAGGGCCATTTCACACTAGTACTACTACACTATACTGCAACACAAACACAGCTAGTGGGAAATGGCCCTCCATCTGAAACTGTGTAGTTTAAATCAGGGCTGTGGAGTCGGAGTCGAGGAGTCGGAGACATTTTTGGGTCCCTGGAGTCGGAGTCGGCAAAAAATGAACCGACTCCGACTACAAAATTTAAATGGGAATTAAAAAAAACTAATTTACTTCAAATATCGCAATTATCAAACAGTCATAATGAACGACTTCTCTGCTATAAGAATACATGCATGCAGTGCTTAACATTACAGCGCCCACTGTGACCCGAGCCTAAAGGCCCCCACACACGTACCGAGTGGGGGCCGACAGACCAGCTCAGATGAGCTCCAGACTGCAGCGTGATGACGTCATCACTCTGCTCTCCAGAGCTGACAGCATCGGCCGTCCGTTAGCTTCAATGAAGACGCCGGCCTTCATTGAAACTAACAACATCGGCCAGAGATTATCGGACATGTCCGTTCTCTGGCCGGCCGATCTGTCACCCCATGTGGGCACCCCCAATCGGAGAGCGTGCACGCCCATCGGTCGGCGGC
This sequence comes from Ptychadena robeensis, assembly GCA_036250615.1. Taxonomy (NCBI): domain Eukaryota; kingdom Metazoa; phylum Chordata; class Amphibia; order Anura; family Ptychadenidae; genus Ptychadena; species Ptychadena robeensis. Next base: position 124,683,177 of record CM070034.1, on the reverse strand, counting down.
AAGATCGGCCACCGCTCGGTGCGTGTATGGCAACCTTAACTGTCGCTGATAATGAAGTCAATGTTTGTTGCCGGACTAGAGACACTTGTATAAGTGAAGGGAATGGATCGCCAATAGTTCAAGACTGAAGCTGTAAAACATTTGAGAAAATGCTGTCATTCAGCTGAGGCAACAAATACTTAGATTGTTTGCTTCAACTTTAATCATGACTATGGGATTCAAGGGAAATCATGAATCATGTTTGAAGTGCCCCTTCATTCTGCCTCTTCTTCCACTGCCCTATCTTCAGCAGAAGATCAGAGCACTAAGCTTGGCACACACGGGTAGAGCAATCAATTAACTTGCGTGCTCACAGTGATTGATTGTACTCTAATCTGTTTACAAACCTACCCGTGTGTGCCTTCCTTTGGGCGGGATCAATAGAGCCGGCTCGAAGGAACTTGATTGAACGGGGTTCCAACATGTGGGAAAGTTCAATCTCCAATACTTTGCATGGAAACATGAGTCTTTATGGAATGTATTGAAACAGCTGCGGCTCCTGCCTCCTTCACAGCCGTCGGCTGTCAGTGTGAAGGGGCTGAGCCAGCACTCAGAAGCTGTGTGAGTAAGGCAGCTGTATGAGACAGGCTGCTTCTCCCCAGCATGTGGCGTGTTGTAAATCACACACTGCAAGCTGGAGATAATGGGTCCCCATTGAACAGGAATCGATGTGCCCATGTGGTGCACATTGATTTCCGTTCAATTGATCCCCGATCAATGACATTGTGGTGCCTAGCTTAAGGAAAAAGCAGCAGCATCTTCTGCCTAACTCCCTTTCTCTGCTTTAATTGGCCATTACAGTCCAGTGCTGGTTTCCTAGCCAGTAGTTCTGTGGTTAATGTATGTTGCCTTCCTTTCCTTCAATGGATGGACAAACTACATTAGCATATTACATACAGAGGAGTCGGAGTCAGGGAATTTATCGACCGACTCCACAGCCCTGGTTTAAATGAAGGGGGGGGGGGGGGGGTTGATAATGTTCCTATCCAGAAAAGGTAGAACCTGCAGAGAAAGTTTGGAAACCACTGAACAATGTAAAGTTTTAAGTAACCATATTCTTGAGCCGTTACCATGATGACTTTATGCCATTTTCACAAGACTGTCACCAGATGGCAGCAGCATGCAACACTTAGGCATCAGTCATACAATGGGACAGGTTGGACTTTTTAGTGTGAAATTGGGACTTGATAACTGTAGGTTGTCAGTTACAGACAGTAATAATCAGTTTGATATACCTAGAAAAAAAGCATTTTAAAGGAGAGGCTTGATTACAAATCAGACGGAAAAAAGTGAGAATTGTAAAAGTGAGGAGTAGGGTAACCAATAAAAAGGGGGCGGTAGAGAGGGACACAGATGAAAGACAAGAGGAGCAGGGAGAGTGTGGGAAGGACAAGAGGCAGTACAAGAGGAGAGCCTGGGGGTGCAGGAGGAGGGTCTCAGAACTTCACAGTCCCAGACAAGAAACAGATGACAAGAGACAAAAGAACTAGAGAATATCACGGATGGTACATAGCTGTGACAAAGAGATGCATAATACCAGGCAGGAGCATATCAAAAGCTAAGCCTTCCCACTGTACACTGACCACTGCAATCTCCCAGCACATCGCGGCTCTAACAAAAGCATCTATGTATAAATAGCAACTTCCAAAAGGATACCAAGCATTCCACACACATAGGGATACACATTGCATCCAGTCTACAGATGACACACTGCACACAAAGGACAGGTCCTGGACCACTTCTGTAACACACTTTCCCCAAAACGCCCACAGTGACAACGTGATCAGATTTCAAGATGTGGCCACCGCTGCTGCTGCTTCTCCTCTGGACTCATCTGAAAGAGGTGACATCTCTTCTAACAGGTTGGTGATTCTTCCTTGATTCATGCCTTGACATGGAAATGATTTACAAGGCAGGCACTGCACACACATGCATTGTAGTTATACAGCAGAGATTAATCTGCAGCGACAGTTCTTTTAGCTACAATAAAAGTCTGTGATTGAAGTTTGCTTCTTATGTCTATAAATGCTTAACAATGTAATAGTTGAAGGGAGGACGTTGTATCAGAAAGAGTTAAGATCAGGATTCCCTTGTACACATCATAGCTCTGCCCACTCACTACATGGGACTGCACTCACTTAACCCTTCCATCTGTGGCTGTCATGTCTATTCACAGGCTTCTGTACTATACTACCTTACTATAACATTCAATCTACGGCTCATTCTTAAAATGCCAATTGACTGGCTGTCATATTGACCTTCCAGTTGAGGACCAAGTCTCTTGAAAAAGTATGCAGATAAAGTGTTATCTCTCACTTTTCCGATAGTTTTGTCACCTTACCAACTCAGACAGTGAAAGACAGCATTCACAACTATCTGTTTTCAACATGTTGACAGGCATTTTGCTGTGAACCACTGGATATAATTTGTGCTTGATGGACATTGCCCAATTAACATTCAAACGAGTAGGACCTAATGGAATAATAGGGCCAAATAGTATAGTATCTTTAAGCATTAGAGGAAAAACTCCTCAACAGTTTTTTCTCCATATGGGTGCTTCAGGATTTTAAAGTCCTCCAGCTTCTATTGGGAGAAAAAACTGTTGAGGAGTTATTCCTCTAATGCTTGAGGATATAATGTTTGGGATGCTGGCCAATTAAAGACTATATCATCCACTCTCTCATTCTTCAATATTATAATACCCAGGGAACTGGAATTGTGAGAAGGAGTTCAGGAATGGCGATCTGGCCATTGCCCTTAGAAAATGTTTAGCCAGGACAGGGAAATATGGAGTAAAGTTCACCAGTGTTTTGTATGCAGAGGCCAGGTGATATCCCAAGTACAGGGGAAAAAAATAAAAATCAATTCTGCAGTCCAAAGCCATGTAAGTACAGTCACTTGACTTGGCAAATTTGCAGAACATTATCCATAAAAGAAAAATAATGTATTTCCAGCATCTACTTCTACATGCACTATTAATACAATGAGGTTATTTAGAAATGCAAAAGAAGATGTAATGTTGATTCTGTAGTTTTCACTCTTGAATGCTGCATTCTGAACCCATCTCTTTTATTTATAATAGTCAGACGAGGTCCTTCCCAAAACGGTGCAAAATCTGATATATGTTCTAATACACATCATACATAATTGTAATGCACTACCATGCATTGTGGTGTGCCTTGTGGCACAAAATTATGCATTTTCTTTTTCGAACATTTTTATGTTATGTCACAAACCCATTCATTTAAATATCCACATCCATTGGCATGCAGTTTCATGTAAATTCTTAAGGTTGCCATACACGGCCTAATTTGCACCTGATTTTTTGGGCCGACCACTGTGCGTGCTTCCGCCAATCCTGTGGCCCCACCTGGTGAGATAGACCAGAAAACTGCCCAATGTCGGATCGCAAAGTGATAAGACATGCCAGTAAATTCCTGGCCGATCCCATTACTTTGAATGGGGTCGGGAGTGCCCATTCAAAGTAATGGAAGGCACACAAAGGGTGCTTGGCGATCGCTAGTGGATCCCTCATTTATCGAGGCAGAATCATCTTGTGTATGGCCACCTTTAGTCTTAGCATATGCAATGGTTTGTATGAGAGGCTAGTACTTGTAGTTCAACGTCTCTTGGCTGGATCAGCTTTTCTTTTTGATTTAAAAAGACAGTATATCGGATTTTTGGGACTATAAGACGCACTGGACCATAAGACGTACCCCAAGTTTTAGAAAGAAAATTATGGGGAAAAAAACAGCCATTCACATATCAAGTGAATATACAGAATGTTCCGGCAAAGTAGGCAGGACTGGACCATGCAGTATTCACTCTATATTCCTTCAGCCAAAAGGTCAGTGCCAGGAGGGAGGTCATGCAAACATTAGCATGTGTCTATAAAGTAGCAGTACCCATTCTCTGAACACATGGACCAACTTATGAAGAGACACATTTTACAATCTGGCACTAACAACTTACCCATGAGTGGCATTTTACATATGGGATATGAGTCTTTGTTACAAAATTTATTTTTTGTAATGCAGAATGTTAATGTAAATACACAGCTCATGCTACCTGATTGTAAAATGTGTCTCTCAATAAGTGGGTCAGTGTGTTCAGAGAATGGGTACTACTAGTGCTAATCCAGATAAGATCTCTTGTTGTTTTACATATTCGGACCGAGCAGGGACATTTCTCATTGATTTTATTGGTAAAGAAATGTGCGTCCTAAAAATATGGTATGTCTTCTTATGGACAATATTGTACAATGTTAGCTGACAATTTTAGAGTATGTTCTACCATGTCAAGGAATATACCAACCATTATCACTGATAGATGCTATTGGCTTTGTAACGTCATATTTAATGTTGCAGAACCTTTACCCTGAGTGTCTACAGAGCAATATGGTCACTTGGCTGATAATGCATTCAGGATGTTAATCATCTTATGAAATCAAAAAGCTGTTGTAAAGTTGTCTTATGTGGAATACGGTTATCCTCTGAGGCTAATATTTATTATCATTGTATCATTCAGATGCTATGGCCTTGTTCACATCTATCCACTTATAAAATTACTGGAAGCAACAGTGAGGACTATCAGGAGTGGTGCATTGTGTTTTTGATCCATATTATATCCATGAGTTTATGCTAGATGTTGTGTGTTGATTGTGTGTTTTGCAAACATTGCGCATTGGGTTGGCTCACAAACCCAATCTGTTTTCATAAACTGCCATTGACACTAATGTTAGCTGTTGTGTATTATACTAATGTTAGCTGTTGTGTATTATACTACCTTGCATAGGCGTGAACTGCAACATATGAAATAATGTCTCCACGTTTCATACATTTACATTAATTGGAGAACACAAATTAACACATAGATGTGAACAAGGCCTGAGAGTGGACAGCCATACATGTTATGTTACATCATAACATCTTCTTTTTGTCAACGCTCTTCAATCCTTTCCACTAGTTACTGAACTGAATGGGATGGTGAAAGGGTAGGGACCCTTTAAGGAAATGGGACTAAACTTAGGATTTCCAATTTATTAGCTGTTCACAAACTAATTTCCACTAAAACAATTTGTAGTCTAAAGTCAATACATTCTGCATTCTGTTAAATGACTTTTCTGTCACTTGCACTGCAAACATAATATAAAAAATGCAGATCATATACAAAAATGTGTCAGGCCTATACTATTCTCATCACTGTGCTTTTAGTCACTAGACAACCATGGGCCGGCATTCACATTAAGGTTCTACAATTACCACACAGGTGCCATTGTAAATCCAAGCAGTATTGTTGTTCTCATTACTCTGGACTAGGACTTCTATACTTGGTACCAAAAAATCTTTTACCTCCTGGGCATTACGCCCGAAGCCAGTACGGGCGCAGTGTACTCCGCCGCGATTGCCCGGGCAGCAGCTTTTTGTGCCATAAAAAATGGAGCTAAAAGTCCGTTACGCCAAGGAGGTTAAAGAACTGATACAGACAGCAACTTACAAAATTTACACTGCTCAAAAAAATAAAGGGAGCACAAAGATAAGACATCTTAGATCTCAATGAATGAAATATTCTTTTTAAATACTTTATTCTTTACATAATTGAATGTGCTGACAACAAAATCAAACAAAAATGAACAATGTAAATCAAATTTATCAACCCATGGAGGTCTGGATTTTGAGTCACACTCAAAATAAATTGAAAAAACATATTTTGCAGGGCTATGGCAGTGTTCCTTGCAGAAAGGAGGAGGTAGTGGTCCTGATGCTGTTGGCCTTCTCCATGTCTCCTGATGTACTGGCCTGTCTCCTGGTAGCGCCTCCATGCTCTGGACACTACGCTGACAGACACAGCAAACCTTCGTTGCTTTAGTCCAGGTGTTGGAGGAAATCCCTCAGGAGATCATCCGCCACCTCATCAGGAGCATGCCCAGGCATTGAAGAGAGGTCATACAGGCACGTGGAGGCCACACACACTACTGAGACTCATGTTGACTTGCTTTTAAGGACACTACATCAAAGATGGATCAGCCTGTAGTGTTTATTCCACTAATTTGAGTGTGACTCCAAATCCAGACCTCCATGGGTTGATTTCCATTGATAAATTCTGTGTGATTTTGTTGTCAGCACATTCAACTAAAGAACAAAGTATTTAAAAGGAATATTTTGTTCATTCAGATCTAGGATGTCTTATTTTTTGTGTTCCCTTTAATTTTTAGTAGTGTATTTATTCATGCTCCTTCTTCCAGTGACCAAAGACTTCATAGCAGATTAATCATTGTGGGTAATAATAAATAAGTTGTGTAACTTACAGGCAGTCTGGTGTCCTTGGCTCACTTTTTCACATGTCTGCTTGCAGCAGACTCACTCATTCCACTCCATTCTCTGTGAATAAAAACACCATAATAAGGCTTTGTTAGAATGGAGCAATAAATGTCAGTGATTGAAATTGGGTGAAGAAACATTTCAAGTTACAATTCTCAATCATTGTACAAGTGCAGTGGGTCCCATACAGAGACAAATGTCTGCATATCAGTTTAATGTGCCCAGTATAAGAGGAAGGATGGTGAGAATTACCCTAAATCAGCCATTCCAATTAGAAAAATGTTAAATGTTGGGTGGTCATTGCACTGCACTCACCCATCAGTACCACCACCCTGTCACACTTGTTCAACAGTGTTTTCATAGGTAGACAACTTCAGAAACCCCCAGAAGATACTATTCAGTCTAAGACTCACACTCAGGATTTTAATCGCATGCGTAATCACGGGTGGGCAATTGTGGACGATTGCACACATGTTGGGGCGAGCGTTCAGACGTAGCAGCCTGCAGATTCAAATTGTGTCCATTCATGTCTATGGGCGTGATCAAAAAAAAAATCGAGACTGCCCATGATCAGAACACGGGGAGCAGCGATTGTGATCACGGGTCCAATAGTGGTAGATCACGGCCATCAGTTGAGTGGGGACAAGCCTATTCAACTGAATGGATGCGATTAACGACGATTTACGTACACGATAAGAATCACGAACACGAGGCGATTTATCGTCTATGTGGGAACATAACTTAAGGGCTTGTGTCCACGTACATCCAGAGCAGGGAATCAAAGCATCCTGGCACATTTGCTGGGCAGTCGCTGCTCACAGGAAGTTTGCCCTATTAATGAAGCAGGGGAAAGATGTGGAAAATCAGCGCCCGAACAGCTTCAATGGAGGTGTCTCCGGCTGCACCTCACAGTGCTGTTTTGAAGACGCAGCAGCCCGCAGCTTTAAAACAGCACCGTGAGCGTGCAGCCAAGAATGGGAAGCATCCTCTCTGCGTCTTTTTCCGCGCTGTGGACGCGTGCCTGCAGCAGAGAAAGAGACGTAGTGGAAAGCAGGGCTGTGAAGTCGGAGTCGGGAGACATTTTTGGGTACCTGGAGTCGGAGTCGGCAAAAAATGGACCGACTCTTTTTTAAAAAGAAATTAACTTCAAATGTTGCAATTAACAAACAGTCATAATGAACGACTTCTCTGCTATAAGAATACATGCATGCAGTGCTTAACATTACAGCGCCCACTGTGACCTTAGCCTAAAGACCCCCAAAGTGGGGGCCGACAGATCAGCTCACCTGAGCTCCAGACTGCACCGTGATGACGTCATCACTCTGCTCTCCAGAGCTGACAGCATTGGCCGGTGTCCTGTCGTTTTCTGCTCCCCGCCGAGATCTGCTCCCCCTGTAGCAAATAACGGCCAGCAGGGGGCGCACATCTAATGAAATCAAATGGGCGAGGGGGGGGAGCTGATAACTGTAGCAGGGGGAGCAGATGTGAACGTAAGGCAAGAAGACCGGGGGAACATGGAGTCAGCAGCCGCCGTGGGTGACACTTTTGCGGCCACTGCTGTTGAAGGGTCCCGGGGAGTCATAGACACAGCAGCCGCCCTAGGTGGCAGGTTCACGGCCACTGCTATGCATGACTCCCCGGTCGGTATCAGCTCCCCCTCTCGCCCATTTGATTTCATTAGATGTGCACCCCCTGCTGGCCTTTATGTGCTACAGGGGGGGCAGAATTCGGCGTTACACCGGCACCCTTTGTGTGCTGGCCGTTAGCTTCAATGAAGACGCCGGTCTCCACTGACACTGAGGGCATCGGCCAGAGATTATCAGACATGTCCGTTCTCTGGCCGGCTGAGCTGTGGGGCGTCAGCGATCTGTCACCCCATGTGGGGCACCCCTGATCGGCGAGTGTGCACGCCCATCGGTCGGTGGCAAAATCAGCCGCCGCTTGGTGCGTGTATGGCAGCCTTAACTCTGATAATGAAGAAAATGTGTGTTGTCGGACTAGAGACGCTTGTATAAGTGAAGGGAATGGATCGCCAATAGT
>CM070034.1:124649140-124662931 GCA_036250615.1 Ptychadena robeensis | reverse complement strand
TAAAATTATTCCTCAAAAATACCACTTGCCTAATAATTCTGCACTCCCTGTATACTAGATCAGTGGGCAACTGAGTTGATATGAAGGGCCACAAGTGCGGCCCAGGGCATTGCTAAAGTGCTGCACATAACTTTTTCGATCTTTACTGACTTGTAGAAGCATTTTTTAATGAAAACTTGACAGCAGGCATAGCAAGAAGACATTATTTTTAAATAAAACTTTTTAATGATACTTCAAGCATTAGTGAACATTTTGTGTCATATATATCACTAAAGCCTTTGATGATATCTCTGGGGCACATAATCTTTGAGAGTCAGATTGTAGCCAATTAACTCGGAGGGGGAGGAGACTTCCCCTCCGAGTTAACAGCCTGCAGCACAGTCAGGCAGAAAAAGAACCAGCAGGAAGGATCCGTGTGCGATCCGACCTGCCAGCTTTTTTTCTACGAAACTCAAGGTGGGCTCCTTCATAGTTGAGGCTGACCAACCTTTATGTGCTTGGCGGGAGCGAGCACGCCGGTTGGTTGGCTGCAACTATGGCCGGGAATCGGCTGTCTATGGGGGGCTTAACGAAACACATTCCCTTCATTAGTTAGTGGTCAGCCATAATCTGTATGTATGACCCAGCAGGGAATGACATCACAATTTCAGCCTAATAACAGTGTATAAGGTTATTTTAAGTATAAGTGTACTTTAAAACTAAACATTCCTTTCTTTTTAGACTAACCTTCCCTAACCCATCATCTTTGTTTTCCTATTCAAAGTTATACCCTTTCCCACAGTGCTTTGCTGCTGCAATGTGTTGCGCCTGTGTGTGTCGGCTGAGGTTTCAGCATGCGGACCATTACTACATCTGCATACAGTACTAACCTGAGTAGTGGTGGTAAATCGTCGTCTCACTGATTCTTTATATGCCATAGCTAGGGAGCGTGACAACTGGGAGAACTAAATGTACCAGCATGGGTCATCTAGGGTCATCCTTCATCAATGTTCTGGCAGTGAATGGCTAATGCTTAGCAATAATAATGGCAAATATGTGTGAAGGAAGAGATCTGTGTCATAGTATGCTGTAAGTGTTGCAGTTATCACCTTATGCTGTGGGTACAAGTGGCTTTATTGCATAACAATGTGACGGACCATCCCTGAAGTATGTCAGCAGTAACTGACCATTCCCTGTACTCTGTCTGCTCTAACTGATTGAACAGGCCCTGTAGTATGAAAATAGCAACTGACCATATCCTTTTGTTTGTTGACTTAAGGCCCCCATACATGCAGTGATCTGTGGGCCATTCGCAGCAAAGCGAAATCTCGATTGGCCAGAGAACGGACATGTCCATATTTCTATGGCCAATCCCATTACTTTGAATGGAGTCCCCATCCAAAGTAATGACCAGCACAAAGGGTGTGCTCCAATCCTCTGGACGATCGGTTGCAGCGTGATGATGTCATCACACTGTAATTGGTCTAACGAAAATGTCACAGCCATCGCTGCATATATGGGGGTCTTTAACCTGACTAGTACTCACATGTAGTACATGTAGAACACATAACTATCTGTATCATGTCCACGTCACCATCACCTTTATCATCATACACTCTTTAAGTCCCTCCCACTGTTTGCAGCATTTGGCCACACCCACATTCTGCTACTTTGCATTCAGTGTTCCCCTCATCATGTGACACCAAACCTAGTGATGGCGCTGCATACACAAGCCTTAAGATTTAAGGGACCTCACGGGCACTATACGCGCAGTGTTGGGTTTTTGTAAACACTTGCGTTTTTACTATTCACACTGCATGCGTTGTTTTTTTCAAATGCAGTGTTAGTGCATGCGTTCTTTATGATGTCCTGCTGCAGATGGTGTGAAAGAGCCCTAAGTATGTATTTCTAGAGAAGCAAGGTTAGTTCAGCTCTCTCCTCATTGCTCCTGTCTGATGACTGATGTCTAGTCATCTATGGATAGCTTAAGGATATATCCGTGACTGACAGAATCTGTAACTTCACACGGCCGTCTGTGTAGTCTCAGGGTGGAGATATATCCTAGGGATAGTAAACATTCATTTGTCTTGCTGTGCGCCATTATCTGTGCAAGACAACCTAAATTATGTGACAAAATCTCTCCGAAAAAGACCGCACTCCTGGTAAAAGAGTTTTCTTCAAAATCTTTATTGTTCACTCAATAAAATCATAAAGCATATGAAAGGCACAATCACCCCTGGGGGTCTCATACTCTGACGCGATTCATCCCATTAAGATTTCGGGACTTATTCCTGGAGATATCAAGGGAGACAGGGCTCGGCTATCCACGCACCTGGTGTTGATCTACAGAAAAGTTTGCAGCGAGACCAGAAAGGGAGTCTGCTTATGGGTATTACTATTCATGTGAAGAGTGCGGGTCTTAACCCCAGTGCTATGAAACCTTATGTGACAAAATGCTGGAAGACCTCATTGAGGGGTGAATGTGAATTTTTCATCTGATGGATGATGCTTTATTCTTTTTTTTTTTTTTCCTTGGAGAAGGATAAAAATATGTGGTGTTTCACATAGGCAATCACTAATCCTTTGGCGAATTGATGATCCATGGCCGATACTTTCCCTTGATCCCCACCCTAAGTAATGGCAATCGAACAGGGATTTACTAACTTGTCTAATCCCTGTTTGATTTCACATTTTGTTTGAGCAGGATCGAACGCTCAAGATGGGCAGCGTTCGATTCCCGACTCGAGTGCAAAATTGAGCCGTGTATGGGTACCTTTATATATCCCAGTTTCTCATATACCAGTATATTTGAACTCTTTTGCTAAGCTTTTGTTCTTTGTTTCCCAAGTAGGTGAGATGGAGGGCATGCTTCAAATGGGAAAGTGACCCTAAACACACCCAAGTCTACAATAGAATGTTACAAAGAAAGGCGCTCTATGCCTTAGTATAGCCCAGTCATAACCCGGACTGCTATGCCTTCTTATATATTTATATATACTATGTATGCAATATGTAAATCTAATTTCTTTTCGCATTGAAGTTGTTTGAAAAAGGTGAACAAAGTCTGAATACCTTTTTTTGAATAGTTGGCAATCGAACATGAATTTACCAACATGTTCGATGGAGCTTTCCTCGAGCGGATCAATCGAAGCAAGGCTGGATGCAATTTGAGCGCAATTGATTGCCTTGAACGTGCACGGTTATTGATTGTGCTCAAATCGGTTAGAACATCGAGCCTTGTATGCCTAGCTTAAATCACTTTATTGACTTTTTTCAGTTATCCATTCAGTAAGTTATCCATTATTTTCTCATTACAGATCTCCCTCTCAGCTTTTCTCTGGATTCTGACATTGTTCATCCTGTCAGAGTGGATGAACATGGCTCTTTCCTGACCTTCGACCTAACTCCTCGCACCCTGCAGAAGAGAGGACTTTCCTCCAGTTCGGTTCCCACTACTTATTATGAAATCAGATACCAGGGAGTGGAGCTGACATTCAACCTTAGCCAGAACCACCAGTTACTGGCTCCTGGATATGTGAGTGAGTGGCGCAGTGGAGGCCTAAGAGAGACGAGGCTTGTCAGACGACCTTCCAACTCATGCCACATGCTGGGGGCAGTCCAGACACACCACCATCTTGTTGGCAATGCTGCAATAAGTATCTGCAGTGGACTGGTAAGCACTGACCATTGATATACCGTATTTTTTGGACTATAAGACACACCGTACCATAAGACGCACCCAGTTTTTAGAGCAGAAAACCAGCAAAAAATATTTAATAAGTGTTCACATAAATTGGGTTAATGCAATGGATTAAATGAATGCAATATCAAATTCAGCCAGTAGATGTCACTACCAGCAGTACACTCACGGCACAGCACGTCATCTTCCTCACTGACTGGGAGGAGGAGGGCCAACAGCTGCAGAGTCTCTCCTCTCCTCTGCTCTCTCGATCTTGCTGTTCCTGTGTCCATGAAAGCTGCAGTGATTGCAGTTTCCACGGACACGTGCTTATGCCAGGGCTCTGGGCTCTGTTGGCATAAGCAATTATAGAGTTCAGATGGGAGATCCAAACTTGCTGGGAGAGCTGGCGGAAAGCCAAGACATGATCACCTGTGGGGGTCACACATTCCGATTTCCGGGGGGGAAAAAGTGCGTCTTATATAAATACGGTAATCAATTATAATTGTTGGCAACCGTTTAAATATCAAAGGGTGGTTGACACGGAAGGAGTTCTTCCCGTCTGCCCCCTATCCCATCACCAATAGGTGGCCCCACAGACCTCCATGTTAATGGAGCAGCATTGCTTTTTTCCCAGCACGATTCCGACCTTACTGATGACGCCAAAATCGTGCTGGGCACCTCCAAGTGGGCTACAAACCACGGCGCCATTTTATATGCTTCGTTGGGATCTACCGAAAAGCGTGCCACATGCGTTATGCCAATGAGGTTATTGAAAATATGGGCGGGGAAAGCCTGCAGTGTCAGTGTGTCAGTTCCTCTGTGTGCATGCCCTATAATATGATTGGATACTAATCCTTTAAAGAAAACTTGAAAATCTGCTAGATACTTGTACGATATACTAAAATTTACAGACAGAAACAATCAAGGCTCGATCGATTTCTGTTTGAGTTCAATAATTTTAGTTGAAACAGGTATGCGGAATCGATTTCCGTTATGTTTATTTTTAACTAGATCGAACAGAAGTTTTACACTGTGTATGGGCACCTAATAGAAAATACACTGCATTGTTGCAGTATCCATTATGCTGCCTAATGAAGCTCTCATCTGATCACAAATAAGGGTGTTCAATAATATGGAATATATATATATACTGTATATATATATATATATATATATATATATATATATATATATAAATATAATGGGTAATGCTGTCTGCAGACATAAAAATGGGCCTGTCGTCCATATGTGGCCAAATTGTGTCTTTTTTATTCGTTAGGATAGCAAACACAAGATCATTGACACACAGAACAGAGACAAGGATGCTCTGGCTAAAATGGAGTGCCTGAGATTTGGATGTCTCATAGGGGATTGCCAGGTGTGCAGTCTGACTTGTCTGAGGGATGTGTAATTCCAGGTGTGCAGGCTCATATTTGGTGTTTGAGGGCTGGCGATGGTGCCAGGTGTTTTCGGACCTCACAGGGCTCAGACATCTGCTTTAAGGTGATCAGAGGTAGTGCTAAGTCTCTGCCTGCAGGCCAGGAGAACGTTGATTGTCATATAACCCCTTCATTGACCCAGTGACCAGTAAAATATCTGACATTAATCCTCTTTTTTTCTTCTCTCAAGAGAGGTGTCTTCCAGCTGGAGCATGAAGATTTCATAATAGAGCCAGTAACAACAACATTACCACCAATGGGGGAATCAATGCCTCATCGGATCTACAGGCGTCATTTAGCAGAAGGGCAGCAACCAGGGTACAGGAGCTGCGGTGTGAGGGGTAATGTTTGGGGAGGTCACATCTCTCTTGCACCTTAATCTTTATCCCCCCCATTATATAAAGTGACATGCTCAATGAACGTTTCAGGTAGGAATACACGGGTCTATTTTTCCCAGATTTCCGCACAGCAGCTGTGCAGAAATCTGGGAAAAAATCTATCTGTGTATGCCGTTTTCCGATCTTGCTCTGCCGAATAGGTTACCAACATGTTGGTAAACCTTGTTTGATATCCTATACTTTCAATAGGGAACCGTGGTTTCCCATTCAAAGTGTAGACAGGCTGACAGCTGGCTCCCGATATCGGGAAAGCCGGGCAGTAGCATGATGACGTCATCATGCTACTGCCGAGGTCTGTCTGTTGCCTCAAAAATAGAGCCGTGTATTCCAGTCTTTAGCTTCTCCCTCGAAAGACGAGGGACAGACTGCAGCGTGATGACGTCATCCCGCTGCAGCTGGCCCCTGAGGGGATCGGCCGGCACCCTTTGTGTGTCGGACGTTACTTTGAATGGGGACTGCCCATCCAAAGTAGTGGGATCAGCCGGGAATCTACCAACATGTCGGATCACCATGCGATCTGCAATGCAGGAGATTCCTGGTCTATCTCGCCAGGTGGGCGCACCTGATTTTCGGCAGAGCGACTGTCGGCCAATTGGCGGGAACATGCACAGCAGTCGATAAAAAAAAATCAGCACGTGTAAGGGCTTGTTTTTTCTCTAGAGCGACTTTTTTCTGATCGCATCCATAGAAAATTAATGGACGTGGTCAAACATTTCTGACTGTGTCCATTTACATAATCAGGCACGTTTTCCACTAGGGCATGCGATCGGGGGTGGCACGCAGTTAAACTTGCGGTAGGGTAGCGTTCACAAACAAACGCCACCTAAATAGTGCCCTAACGCGCACATCCACGTGCGATTGCATGGAACTGTGCAATTATTTTCAATATGAACATTCATCCACAGACACGGCAACACACTTAAAAATGCGTCCATCCTTGGCTGAACGCTCTAGTGGAGACAAGCCCTAAGGCTACCTTTAGTCCGCCAACTGTACAGATACCTGATATTTGTCTTCTGTGATATCTATAGATCTTCTCTGGTGAATTTTAATCTAGCATCTGTACACAACTTAAGACTTGTATTTCACCATCTCTGGGACTCCCATGTGTCTAAATCTTCCTGACTATGACTTCCATCACAAGGGGGTCTCAGTTTTCTTGGTGGATGTTTCATATATTTGACACTCTGCAGCCACGACCTGAAACTGCCTCTATGAGCTATGGGGTCGTTGTCAGATATTGACATCCTTCCCCATATCACCTTTATGGGCGTATGCCCGTAAATCGCATGTGGAACGTCTCATGTTGTGTTCCCTAGAAGCTGTGGATAGTAACCACTCATCTAAATAGGACCTTACTGATCTTTGTCTAGAACACACCAGTTGTCTGTTTTGTGTTTTTGGAAGATCTTTTACCATAATGCCATAGGGACGTGATACTAAAATAACCAGAAAGCTTTCTCATAGAGTATATATTTTAAAAAATGCTCAGTCAGTAGCTGGCAGTGTTCCATGTTTAAAACAAAAGGATGCTGCAGTTTCTTTTTTTATTTGTAAGTGCACTCTCTCAGGAGTCAATTTACATGGGAAATAGGATGTGGCTGCTTAAATGTTACATATATACAGCTAACAGAAGCCAAAGCATCAGTATAGATCTAATCTGCAAAATGGTCTTGAAGTATTTAAATACCAAAAATGCCAAGCTATTTCCTGCAAAAACAATGATGATATGCAACATATAGTTATCTAAAGAAACCAGTTAAAGTTTCCGATCTTAAAAAATTTGGTGTTAATGTGCTATGGATGCTGTTCTGCACAGCTTCAAACTAGAAAAGATCATTTTTTTAAAACCTTAACTCCAGAAAGAAATTGAACTGTGCCTTGTGTTTCCATCATACATCATGTGCCACCGTGTTTTTCTGGCCACTGGGTGGTCCGGAACACGAGAAGCCGCAGGTGTGCTTGAAAAAAGAGATGCCTCCTCCATTACATGGAGGTCAATGGCGCCGCCCGCTCTTCCGGCGTCATCAGTGACGCAATCGGGGCAGGCACTGAATGCACAGGATGTTGAGTAAATAGTGACCAAGAAATTTAAATAGTGATAACCCCCATCTAGTTAAATAAATAAATGTTTATTTTATTGCATGTAAATGGGCCCATTGGATGCAGGCCATAACCCAAACCCACATCATGAGATCTAAATCCAGTGCCTCAGATTAACTTGTTTGGTAACATCTCTTATCTCTCCTTCTGTTAGAGAATCCTGACTCACATAATAAATGGGAGAGAAGAAGGGAGCGCTGGGAGCAATCACAAAAACAGCGAAGAGAGCGTCCTATATCCCGCCGCTCTATTAGCAAGGAAAAATGGGTGGAGACTTTGGTTGTTGCTGATCCCAAGATGGTGGAATATCATGGAAGTAACAATGTGGAAAACTATGTGTTGACTGTCATGAACATGGTGAGAATAAGCTAACCCGGCAAAGTAATGATCCCAGTATCAAACAATTCTACTACGTGAGCTAGATGCTGACTGATATTGGTGAGATCTGTGTATGTGGACTATCATCACAAGGCTGGTAGAGTTAAGGTGGGCATACACAGGCAGATTTTCCTTCAATCAATGAACTCTCGAGCACACTACTTTGCTCAACGGATCCTGTTTGATACTTTGGATGGGGAAACTCGTTCGTCATCCAAAGAAATGGCAATTGAACAGGGTTTACCAACATGTTGGTTCCCTGTACGATCAAGCTTACTTCTGGATTGATTCCAGCCTTTCTTCGAGCGGGATCGAAGGCTGGATGTAATTGATTCAAGAACAATTGATCACTGTGAGCCTGGCGATCGATTGTGTGGGGAAAAATTGTCCCGTGTATTGCCACCTTTAGGATACAACAAGACAGATTAGTGAGTTACTGTTGTTTTTTGTTGGTGGGTAACATCTAACGTTAATACCATTATGTGTTTGATATTCTTTGCTCTTTTTGCAGGTTGCTGGGCTCTTCCATGATGCTAGCATTGGGAACAGGATAAACATTGTAATCGTGCGCCTGATCCTGCTAGAGAGTGATGAGGTAAAACTGAGAGTCACCTAATAAAATACATTAGCTATTGAGGTTGGTGAACAAGAGAATAAACATAAGTTAGTATAGAGAAGTGCACCAGTATGCAATGAATAGGTGAACAGGAAAGGGCTAGAGATGGAACAGTCAAGTTAACAGATGTTAGTAAATAGAGGATTTATAGACATTATTAAAAGAAAATTGCATAATATGGATGTTTTTTTTTTCTTATGTTTAAGGAGGACTTGAAGATTACTCACCATGCTGATAACTCTCTGCGCAGCTTCTGCAAATGGCAAAAGAGCATTAATATGAAGAGTGAAGATCACCCTTTACATCATGATGTTGCTGTTCTTCTTACCAGGTGATTGGTCACAGGCATCAGAAAACCACATGTATCAAGATGCTTCCATGGTTGATTGCAGTGGCTCCTAAACTTTCCTTGCAGGGCCCCCCTTTTCTCTTTAGAGCCCCCCCCCCCTCCCCATTCCAACACAACACCTCAGAATGAGGACCAGTGCCCCCAACCCCACCCCCACCTTCTTAGTTTGGGAACCACTGGTTTATTGAAATGGAAAAAGGATTTAATAATGAATAGTGCGCAATTACATTTTATGCATTATGGCAGAATTCTTCTCACAACCCCGAAGAAATTTAACAGACTTTTCTTTATTTGTATAAATGTCAGTTACCACCTGTATGTTTACTGTGCTGACACTAACTTTGTTTCTGTATAGGAATTGACCTCATCCAATTAGCATTACATGCATACATGAACTTCCTAGGTAGCCAGTATTAACATGTGTTTTTTTTGTTACTACAGACGTGACATCTGTGCATCTATGAATCGCCCATGTGAAACCCTTGGGCTTTCCCATGTGTCTGGCATGTGTCAATCACATCGTAGCTGCAACATTAATGAAGACACGGGCCTACCTACAGCATTCACAGTCACTCACGAACTGGGGCACAGGTAAAAGACACAGCAGATACAGGTTCACATTAGTGTTTGGTCCTGTTTCCATTCCCTAACATAGTTTAACCATCAGATAGTGTAATTCTTTAACAGCCTGAGTAACAGTGGAAGTAATATGGTTAACACAAACCATTCAACTTGGCACTGTTATATTAAAGTTAGGCTTTCAATTTAAACGTATTTCTCTATATAACACTACCCTGCACATGGTGATAATGTAGCTGTCCAATGTAAGGTAGAGTGAGCATAATCACCCACAACCACAAGTGAGGATCTGTGAAACTGTGTATACGTAACATACAAAAATATATATATATATGTAAAATCCAAGTTTCACTTACCTCTGAGCTGGTATTATGGTGGCATATTACTCAACAAACCTTAGAAAATATACTTACCTGCTGTTACCAGGAATCATATGAGAGATTCCATATTTATTTGCCAGGCTTCCAGGGGTTAACTCAGGGTGCAATATCACGAGTGGCCGCTGAGAGTGTTTATAATGATTTTTTATGGGAAAATTTGTCTGTATACATTTTAGTGGAGAGCGGGGGTCAGGGACTTACCAGGCAATCACTCAGGCTCAGAGATTAGGGACTTACCAAGCTATCATTCACGCTCAGAGACGCATCCACCCTATTCATGCAATGTTGAACTTCCGCTGGTAGGTCCACTTTAAGTCAGACAGCACATTTAAGGACTGGTAAGCTGCAATATATAAAATTTTTCTTATTTAATTTAGGTACATTTTAAATATTACTTCTAATAAAGTTAATGTTACAACATCTAACTGACAGTGATGATTTAAAAAACCATCAGGGCAGACTTTACACACAATTGGTAGTTTTATGTAGTGTCATTTATTTTGAATGGCGCACAAATGACCCTTCCCAAAGGCACAGAACAAACCAGGTGTTGTGTGCTGATTTAGGAACAAAAGGGGATTTTGAGTACCTCTGCGGTGCACTGACATCCCTTTTAAATGATCATTACTGTGTATGCAGTAAAGTAATGATGTAAGGCAATGATAAAGGATGCTCTAGCATTAATTCTACCATGTCCGTTAGCAGTAAAACAAAAATTTTCTGCATTTGCATGTATCGTAGACGCTTGCGATGTGTCCCCAAAGATGCGTGCAGGCTTTTGTAGTAATGCACTGCTTGCACATTACTGTAAACCAGTGGTTCCCAAACTGGGGGCACGGAGGTATTCTAGGGGGGGGGGGCGCGCAGCTATGGGGTCAGCTGAGGTGGCACTTGATGCCCTCTATGGGAGTATTGGGCCGTCAGCCAGAGAGAGGGGAGATATATATCTCTCCACACTGTCAGTTCTCTTCTCCCTCTGCAAATTGCACACAGTCCACCCACCCTTCCCTACCACTGTCAGCCAATCAAGACCATGGGGGAACTGGCTGCAGACAGTAGGTAGAGTGCATGTAATGTATGTGTGTTTATCTCTATGTGAGTGATGAATGTTTCTGTATGATTAGTGTGTGTATTTATGATGCATTTCTGTGCATTATTGGTGTGTGTAAAAAAGGAGTTGTATTTTGAATAAAGTTTAACCTCCTAGACGTTACGCACAAGCTTTTATAAGAAGATGGCCCTTAATCTGCCCAGGAGATCAAGGGCCATTTTCACGCTAGCCTTGCTGCGGCTGGGTGGGTTTTTTTTTTTTTTTACTACCATAAAGAATGTGATATCGGTAATGCTAACGTCTGTTACTGGTGGCCTTCATTCCTAACCACTGCAGATTGAATGCATAGCTGTCAATTTTGAAAAAAGAAAAGGGGGCTACACACAGGAAGTGATGTCACTTCCGGTATACAATTAGTGACGTCACTTCCGGTGTCGGGCTTACTTCTCGGCTGACCTAGCAGGGAGAGGGTGTTATTCTCCCTGCTAATGTCCCACCCCGCTTATGCTGATAATGTGCGGGGTGGGACATTAGCAGGAAGAATAATATACTCTCCCTGCTAGGTCAGCGCGATTTCAAGAACCCGGGAAAAATCTGGGATATACATGAAAAACATGACTTTCCCAGCCAAAACGGGATGGTTGACAGGTCTGTGAATGGGGGGCGCAATATTGTTCCTATATAGAAAAGGGGGTCCCTGCAGGGAAAGTTTGGGAACCACTGATGTAAACACAAACATGGGACCAGTGTGAAAGGTACAACAGGTTTCCTGTGGAAATGTGTCCCTTGCGTTATCTGGTACCACACAAACGTTGCTTGTGTAAAATGGCTCTTCAGCTTTTGCATCATACAAAGCAAAAAACAATGACATATCGTAATACACAGCAACCAACAATTTTTAGATGATAATTTAATCGAAATTTTTTTATAACTTTTAAAATATTAGTTTTTGTAGTTGTGGTAGATTGGAAGAGATTATAGAAAGTTGCACTGCATTTTATGATAACAGAAATGTACTTCTTAAAACTGTAGTTTTGTGTTAGTTGGTAACATGTATATGTGTATTTCTGTGTGCAGCTTTATGTTGTATTTGGTCATTTTAGCAATCAGTGCTACACAGATATATGTGTGATTTATATATGTTTTCTTTTGAGTTAGTTTTGGTGTTCAGCATGATGGCAATGGAAATGACTGCGAGCCAAGAGGAAAAAGACCTCACATTATGTCACCACAGCTTCTGTATGACACTTCCCCACTAACCTGGTCCCGCTGCAGCAGAGACTACATCACACGTTTCTTAGAGTAAGTTCCACAGATCATTATAATGAAATCTTTCTCTCTTCCCAGATGTGGGATTTAGAAGAGTGATGACTGCTTATATCGATCAACTCTGAATTCTATTTTTATTTGTCCAACAAATTTTTAAAATTTAATTTTTCTCATATTTGTTTTGTATTGTCTACAGCTCATAGCTTGGCTATTAACGTCCCTGGCAGTAATCCCGAATGTAGCTCGGGGTGTGTTTGTTTAAAAAACAAACCCACTCCAAGTTATACTCGGGGATGCTCACCTATCCTTGGCGAGCCTGCGTCAATTCTGAAGCTCGGCAGACCCGATGATCCCTTCTGGCACCGCCTCTTTGGCATCATCGGTTACGCCTGAGAGGCGGCACCATTGACCTCCGTGTTAAGTAGGCGGCGTCAGTTTCCCGCCCCACATCAAATCATTATCAAAAACTATAGTGATTGCAGATGTTAATTAACCGTCCCAGGGCCACCTTTTCTACCCTTTTTTTAATCAACCCCCCCTCACTTGGGTTTACTACTGAGACAGGTAATGAGTGGGCTGGAAGTACACTTGTCTTCTGATCTGAACAGCAGTGGTAAACAAAAGGTTAAAATCATGATGACATACCTGTGTGTTGTATGTGTGTTTTTGCGAATGTTATTCCTATGTCTACAGAAAGGTCTGGGACAGGGGGTTTGCCTTTTTTTAATAGTTAATACCTTAAATGCCGCTGCCTATATACTTTTCAAATTGACAAACCAATACATGAACTTATTATAATGAGAACTGGAAAAATGCCTTAAAGACCATTGCAGCAATACTTCTACTTTAAGAAATTCAGTCTGGAGCCATTAATAGCGAGGTGTTTCCAGGTATGAGTGTATGACCTCAAATATGTGACAGTGTTTAGGCTGGAGTTAGCCCACCATTTCATTCCTAGGGGTAACCTCTGACCTCAGTCTACACCAGAGTCTGGAATGTTGCATTAAGACTGTAGTCAGAAAGCACAATTCATTGTTTGGAGGTGCATTTTGTTGGCTATGTTACAGTGGTGTGCAAAACTATTTCTTATTCTTTTGCATGTTTGTCACACTTAAATGTTTCAGCTCATCAAAAACCGTTAACTATTAGTCAAAGATAACATAATTGAACACAAAATGCAGTTTTAAATAAAGGTTTACGTTATTAAGGGAGAAAAAAAACTCCAAATCTACATGGCCCTGTGTGAAAAAGTGATTGCCCCCCTTGTGAAAAAATAACTTAAGGGTAAGTTTACACTGGCGGTTTTTACCGCCAGGTAAACGATCATTTAGCGTGGTTTTCCGGCTTCTGTGCCATAGGACCTCTATGGGGTCCTTAATTAGACACCCTGTAATCGCCTGCACTGTTTTGCAGACGACTACAGGACGTCGTTTATCCCGCTGCTGCGGGAGCGCACTAGCGGTTTCCGAGCTGCTAGCAGCTTGGAAATCGCCAGTATAAACTTTGCCTTACTGTGGTTTATCACACCTGAGTTCAATTTCTGTAGTCACCCCCAGGCCTGATTACTG
>CM070034.1:124627646-124649040 GCA_036250615.1 Ptychadena robeensis | reverse complement strand
ATTAAGGTCAGTGTTCACGACTCCACCATAAGAAAGAGACTGGGCAAAAACGGCCTGCATCTGAGGCACCCAAGAAGCGATCTTGGGTGCTGCAGCAGGACAATGACCCAAAACACACCAGCAAATCCACCTCTGAATGGCTGAAGAAAAACAAAATGAAGACTTTGGAGTGGCCTAGTCAAAGTCCTGACCTGAATCCTATTGAGATGTTGTGGCATGAACCTAAAAAGGCGGTTCATGCTAGAAAACCCTCAAATAAAGCTCATAAAGGTTCAGGGGGCAATTACTTTTTCACACAGGGCCATGTAGGTTTGGAGTTTTTTTCACCCTTAATAATAAAAACCATCATTTAAAAACTGCATTTTGTGTTTACTTGTGTTATCTTTGACTAATCGTTAAATGTGTTTGATGATCAGAAAAATTTTGTGTGACAAACATGCAAAAGAATAAGAAATCAGGAAGGGGGCAAATAGTTTTGCACACTACTGTAAGTTATAATGCAACTAATGGATAAATCTGCATTTTTAAAACAATAGCAAATAAATATGAGATTAGGATGTAAAAATATGTAGGGCAAATTAAAAATGCTAAATTTATAAATAAAAATATGTGCTCACTGAGAACGCAGAACACTTTCTCTTCATT
The DNA here is from genome assembly GCA_036250615.1 of Ptychadena robeensis. NCBI lineage: Eukaryota > Metazoa > Chordata > Amphibia > Anura > Ptychadenidae > Ptychadena > Ptychadena robeensis. The sequence goes on along the minus strand of CM070034.1, from coordinate 124,648,395 downwards.
TCCAACATGAATGAGCGTTACTACAGGGTACTACCAAATTCGCTGTGCCTTTCGGTGTGAAGGTCACTTGACAATGAATTGTGTCCTGCTTGGCTGGTTTCACTGATCAATGCTAATGTATAAGCTGCACCAGCTCATGTCATGTGGCCTTTACATTGGTGACATTGCACGTCTTTGTGTCTAATAATTAACTATATAAAACTGCTCACTAGTGTAAACGTGGAATTAGCCACAGATCACTGTGTGTATTACGTTTACCATTTGTGCTCTGAATGGGCAAAGCATGGGTTTGCTTTTGACATATCTTTTTAGAGCTATGAGTATATTTGCACTGTTAAAAGTAAGTCTGAAATTCATTAATACCACAAACATGCTGTAAATCATTATTTACTGCATACGGCATGTCCATAAACAAATATGTTAATATCAATTACAGTAAAGATTAAAACAAATCCTACACCTTTCCTGACAAGTACAAATGTCCATGTATGTTTGTCTCACATTCTTATGCTTTCAGACACTATATTTTAGCTTGGTAGGGTTTTCAGCACTAATGCTGTCTGTTCAGAAAGCAGTGGACAGTGCTAAGTGTGGACGAGTTCATACTTTCTAAATGATGAGCAACAGGTTTCTGAATGAGAACAATTGACAATTCTTATTTCAATATTTTTTTTATCTCACTGAAGAACAAACAGTCATGTCCTACATGACAGTGTCAACTCTTCTCTGTACTCAAAAGCAGTGCAACATTGTCACCATGCCATACCAGGACGCTGTATTAGCTGGTATTCACTTACAAGCACAATATGCATTTGTAGGACATGTAACTGTAACACATTTATGTACACAGCTGTTTATTATTGCTTATAATCTTATTCTGTAGGTGTATTTTTATGTGCAAAAATGGGCAACTTGCTGGCAATAAGATCCAGGTGGTGTAGATTTTTTATCACTGATGGGTAACATGAGGTCCCCTAAGAAGTGTAATGCAGGCAAGGCCATACACAGAGCCATGCATTTTGTTGTGAGATGTTACAGTAATGATCCAGTTATCATTCTAGAGCCATTGAAGGTTAGGTGCGACTAAAAGCCGTCCAGGAAGGCTTAGCTTATGTTACCTAGAGTGTAGTTGTTTTGTAAGGATGACATCCCTATGGTTTGCGGCGGAGCGGGCCAGTTAAATCAGTACAGCTGTGCGGCCCCCCTAAAGCCACCCCACACCATTACTGACCCACTGCCAAACGGGTTATGCTCGAGGATGTTGCAGGGAGCAGAACGTTCTCCATGGCGTCTCCAGACTCTGTCACATGTGCTCAGTGTGAACATGTGCTCAGTTTCATCCGTGAAGAGCACAGGGCGCCAGTGCAAAATTTGACAGTCTTGGTGTTCTCTGGCAAATGCAAATGTCCTGCACAGTATTGGGCTGTAAGCACAACCCCCACCTGTGGACATCGGGCCCCCATACCACCCTCATGGAGTCTGTTTCGGACCATTTGAGCAGACATATGCACATTTGTGGCCCACTGGAGGTAATTTTGCAGGGCTCTATCAGTGCTCCTCCTGTTCTTGCTTGCACAAAGGTGGAGGTAGTGGTCCTAATGCTGGGTTGTTGCCCTCCTACGGCCTCCTCCACGTCTACTCATGTACTGTTCTGTCTCCTGGTAGCGCCTCCATTCTCTGGGCACTACACTGAGAGATACAGCAAACCTTGTGGCCACAGCTCACATTGATATGCCATCCTGGATGAACCGCACTATCTGAGACACTTGTGTGGGTTGTAGACCTTATCTAATGCTACCACTAGAGTAAAAGCACCCCCAGCAAAAGTGACCAAAACATCAGCCAGAAAGCATAGGAAGTGAGACGTGCAAAACCACTCCTTTATTTGGGATGTCTTGCTAATTGCCTATAATTTCCTCCTGTTGTCTAATCTATTTGCACACAACAGCATGTGACATTGATTCTCAATCAGTGTTGCTACCTTAAGGCCCCCATACATGTAGCGATTTTGCCGCCGATGTGCGTGGCTGCGCGCTCGCAGCCGTTGATCTGCAGCAAAATTGCCAGTGGATCGCAGGTGCCCACATGAGGCAACAGATCCCTGTTGTCCCAAAGCCTGGTCGGCCAGAGAACGGACATGTCCTTCAACTCTGGCCGATGCCATTAGTTTGAATGGGACCCGACATCCCCATTCAAACTAACGTCCGGCACACAAAGGGTGCCCGCTGATACTCGCTGCACTCTGTCGCTCATCTGTCAGCCCCTGCTCGGTACGTGTGTAGAGGGGCCTTTAGTGGACAGTTTGATTTCACAGAAGTGAGATTGACTGGGAGTTACATTGTGTTTTATTTTTTTGAGCAGTGTATATAATATGTAAAAAAATCTGTACATCTCCTAGTAGAAATAATTAGTTTTATTCTGATAGCGTTACAGATACCAGCTGTAACTGAAAAAAAAATTCAATTATTTTTGGTTAGATTACTATTTTTTTATTTTATCAGGCTTTATTTACACAAATGTAAATCATTGGTAATCATCCTACGCACCCCTGTACACTGGCCCTACTCTCACTCTGACTCCCCCCTATTCGTTTCCTCTAAAGTTTCCAAACACAAACAAGAGGATTAGCCACTTCCTGCCACATCACAGCTACAGATAACTAGCAATGAGACCGGGGATAGTAAAGATCACCCCAAAGATCAACATCCTATGCTGACTATTATATGGATACAAACAAATAAGGGGATTTTAGTTTTTTGTGCACCACATCTTGAGATTTTAAAGTTACTTATTTAGCTTGTAATTTTCCCCAAATTTTCAGTTTGCTTTGTTAATAAACAAAGTGAAATACATAGCAAATTTTACTGCTTGTTTAAGTTATTAAAATCACCCAAATACTAAGCATTTTGTAACAACGATGGTTTCACTGCTCCCTTTTTGGTGTAAAGATGATTTCTCAGCTTTCCAACATAAGATTACTTATAACATTGCTGACAAATTAGAAGCAATGACTATTATGAAGTTACCTATCCTAAAGCTGGGCATGCAGGCTCACGGAACTTGATTGTACTCTAATCTATACTACCCCTGTATGCCTTCTTTTCAGCGGGATCAATCCCGATGATCGAAAACAAGGCTATTGGACATGACTGTAAATCATGGTTGATGTCCATTACTTCAGAGGGGGGCCTTCAGTCCCCCTCCAAAGTAGTGAAAGCAGAAAGAGGCTGCACAGCCTACACGCTGTGATCAGCTCAGCTGCCGGCTGTGGCAAGGGGGTGGGGCCTGTCATGGTTCTGTATACATGGAGAGGGGGGCCACACTGGGCTGCGGGCTGCCTTCTCTCCTCACAGTTCTCAGCCCGGTTGTCCCGGGTCCCCGTTGAATAGCAATTGATGTGCATTTTGGTGCACATTGATTACCATTCAACTGACCTGTAATCAACAACAGCGTGGTGACGTCAACATGCTGTGATTGATTGTGGGTTGATTGCACGGGAATCTACCCATGTATGCCCAGCTTTAGCAAGCATTAGTAATAGTATTAAATAGTTGTAAACTATAGTATTAAATAGTTGTAAACTATAGTATTAAAAGTTGTAAACTATAAATTTAAACTGCTTTCTTACATTGATCCCAAGCAGATGTGTATTTTTTTCATACAATTAAACAGTATAATGTAACAGGTCCATTTTTGTGGTAAGGATTCTCCAACCTTATTTAAATGTGAACAGGTCTGCACAGACCCAGCATGTGATATTCCCAGCAGATTACCCAGTCCAGTTCCATTGCTGCAAGCATCACAATACCGTATTATGCATCTTGGATGAAATTTGCCTTTAGTGTTTGTTAAAATGTAACTGTGTGTCCTTGACCAATGGACTTTGCACATCATTATTTGCCTTAAAAATGCATGATGCGTCTTCTTTAATTTTACGGTTTGCTCTTCTTTTTTTACAGTCGAGGTTGGGGGCTTTGCTTGGATGACCCTCCCAGTAAGGAGCTGCTTGATTTCCCTGCTGTTCCTCCAGGAGTCCTGTATGATGTTGGCCATCAGTGCCGCCTTCAGTATGGATCTACTTCTAATTTCTGTCAGGATATTGATGTAAGTTTTTAATTTAATTTTATATATAGGGTAGCTGTATAGTTAAAAGATACATTTAAGAGTTAACTTGTTGTGGATTATTATGGACTGGCAGTATGGTACTTCCAGTCCATAAAATACAGTAAAATACACAATTTTTTTCAAATAAATGATTCTGTCTAACCAATTTACAGAGCTTTTGTTAACTATTTCTCCAATGTCATTACAGAATGTATGTAACTCTCTGTGGTGCTCTGTTGGTACTACATGTCATTCCAAGCTTGATGCTGCAGTAGATGGAACTACGTGTGGTAAACACAAGGTAAGTACTGAAGGAAAATATACAAAGTTAGAAGTGCACAGTTCAAGAAGTTTGGCTTTTATAACAGTTACAAAAGTTAGGAGCTTTGAATAATTTTAGAACAAAAAAAGAGAAGAAAAGGTTAGGTGAGAATAGCTGTTTATCTTTTTTGTGTACTTCTATCCGGGTTGCTGGTGCAACAACTGGTTAGTCATTTTCACTTGGCAACCTATCTATAATTTAAAGAGGATGATCTCTACCATATCAATGTCTACGCCACATCCCAGCAATGAATTCAAAATGGCGTCTCAAAGTAGTTTTTTTGAGGGCCACCACTAATTGACAGTTTTAGCCTTTTATTCCATAGTGGGACAAAGGGGACTTTTAAAGGTGAACACGTGTATTATGTATAGCAATGGTTTTGAAAAAAAATTGTAGAATTCTAAAGCTTTAAGCTGTAATTTGGCTTCAAATCGGCCACCAAGTCGATCTAAGCCATTACGGACATGTAAGTAAGTAAGTGCCGGCACACAAAGGGTGCCAGGTCGCTTCTCGGCAGAAATTCGAATTGTGTACAGGGGGCTTAAGAAAGGCATGTATATACACATATTGCAGAAACAAAAGTTACAATACATAATAAGTAACAAGGCATTTTTTGTGTATCACGAGTTACATACAGATCAGTTCAGTTCACCAGCCTTATGCATCACAATATCGACACAGGGGTACTATAATCTGAATGTCTGGGTAGCTCATACACTTGGTGAGAAGTATTCCTTGTATCAGACCGTACCCAAAAAAGACAGAAAGACGCACCCATCAAGTTTAATACAATAAAACACCATTTAATATATTTTGTGACAATTCAGTTATTTCAGTAAGACAGGGTGTTGGGGAAAAGTCTTTCTCCTGTGCTGTGTATCTAGTAATGATATCATTGGTATAATCTTTTCTTGCAGTGGTGTTTTGGTGGTGAATGTGTACCTGTTGGCTATCGTCCTGCAGCAGTGGATGGGATATGGGGTTCCTGGAGCTCGTGGTCAGCATGTACTCGGAGCTGTGGAGCTGGAATACAAAGTGCAGAGCGACATTGTAGCAATCCTACGTATGTAAACGTAATCATTATTCTTATATATCCCTTATTATTTCATTATATCTTGGCTCACAATGAGCTTTGTGGTTTTTTTTTCTTGTGCTCTTACTGATAGTTAATATTTATTGCATTTTTGTAAAGATCTGTCCTTTTAAAACTGAAATAGCAGAAGGTTGGGTGCAGAATTGCTTAAATTGGTTTTGTTGGAAACCCTTGAGGGCCCTTTCCCACTGCAGCTGATGTGGCTAAGGTGTGATTTCCACTGCAAAACTGCATGCAACAGGGAGTTTACGGTAACACAATAGTGTGAAAGGAATAGTCCATAGGAAACCTGTTACCTTTATCGCTAGCCGCGCTGTGTTGCAGTAGTGCAACGCAAACACAGCTACGGTAGTTTAAAATAGCCCTCAGGCATAACATGAGCGTTCAGTTATGCCACCTCTTGCCAATGCACATTGTTCCTTCTGGGACAAGGTAGTCAATGAAAAACTGATTCCCTAAATTCTGTTCCATTCCAGTTCCAAAGATAAAGTTGTGTGCACAAGTTCCAAATTCCAATCTGATATAAACTGATCTGAACCCCTAACAAAACCATCAGATACTTATACAAATCAACTGACATTTTGCAGCCTGACTCATCATAGCTCTTTCAGTTTTTTGTTCTCGGTTTTGATCACTTTTCTTTGATTGTTTTCAACCTCTGTATGACAACCTTAACAAGCTAAACTGCCAGACCTACAGTATCCATAGATAAAAATATAATACTTATCCATGGTAAATATTTACTGCATTTATGTGGTATTATAACATTTGTGTGTAAAGTTATTATGTAGTAAGTATAGAGATAAAGACGAAAACTGTCTGGACAATACAGGTAGATCGCAGTTTCAAGAAGATCATTATGACCTTAAAGCTATATTAAAGAGTACAGCCATAGTGGTAAATCTTTTACTTTTTCCACTTCTAAAAAAGTGATAAAGGGTTTGTCACTTTTTTTAATTTGGCTCTGTGTTTTGCTAGTGTTTAAAGTAGAACTTAAGTGAAAGAAAAAATGTATATATGATTCAGTATGTCTTTCATATTAACACTGTTCCCCTGTAGCATGGTTATATTGCCTGTTCTTGGCAGGCTGAACAAAATAAAATGAACAGGTTGATACAAGCCATTTTATACTGACAGGACTACTTGCAGTAATCAGGGTTTATTCACATAGTTGAATCCTTTATCACATTAATAATAAATCTTGTGATTAACTTTTTTTTTTTAAAGCTCCCACATATTATGCAGCACTGTACAAAAAATGGTTAAAGTGCATTACAAGGTAACATACTAACAAACTGGGACACAGGGGGAGAAGAGGAACCTGTCCAATTGGTTAACAAAGTATACAATAGGTAGGGGAGATGGCACTGGTGAGCTGGAGATTGAAATGAAAAGAAGATGGCTAGACCAGACTGAAGAGATGGGTTTTCAGGTCTTGTCTCAAAGCGTTCAGCCAGTTTGATGGGACAAAGAAGAGCGTTCCAGAAAGTAGGGGATGTTATTAACCTACCTAGCATTCATAATGAGCCCAGCTCATTGCCTCAGCTTTCCGGGGATATGTGGCGTTCATGGGAGCCCAGCTCATCCAGAGTCTGTTTTTCAAACAAACTCTGGATAAGCTGGGCTCCCATGAACGCCACATATCCCTGGAAAGCTGAGGCAATGTTCTCTCTGACCACAGCATTTTAATAAATATGGGATAATAATAATAACACTTTCTGTGTAATGTCAGCAGGAGGTTAATAAGTAAGGGTTGGATTTAAGGTATCTCTCTATGTTAAGAGATGATAGGCAAGATGAGATGTTATAACGATAGTGAGAATCACGTCAGGAGCAGATAGGAAATGTATTTGTCATCGACATATAAATGCTATTGCAGGCCAAGGGATGTGATGAGTATACCAAGGGAGAGGGACCAGGCTGAGTACTGAGCCTTTGAGGACTGTGACAGGGAGGGAAGTCGTCATTAAAAGAGGTTTGGAATGAGCTCACTCTGTCAAGTAGGAGCAGAACCAAGAATGGGTGGTGTCATGAAAACTGGGTTTGAAAAAGGTAATCAACAGCTTTCATAAGCAGGAAAAACATGCTTTGAGTGTTGTCATTAGCATTCTTAGTGAGGACTGTTTCCAAGGAGTGAGATGGTTGAAAGCCAGGTTTGTAGGGGGTCAAGGAGGGAGGAAACATAAAACAGTTTAATGGCTTCATAACGTTTAGAAGGATTTAGGCTTTGCTAGTCACTAATGTAGAGCCTATCTAAATCATTTAGTCCAGTTATTCCTACCCTTTACAACAAACTGTCCAGGGGTGACTACATTTATTATCAATAGATACTGTTAAAGAGACAACACTAAAAGAGAATGTGCGTTACTAGCTCAGTAGGTAGAAACAATCGAAGAAAACCCCTAAGAATAGGAAAACATATCTAACGCCTGTCAAGCTGCACAACATAACTTTTTTGGGGGGGATTTATTGAGCCTTCAACTTCTTTCACAGATATGTTGCAGTAGTTGTTCTGTTGTACAAGAATGCAAAAAACAAGGAGCTGAGTTTTTGTAAACTGGACAATACATCCACTGAGTAGTTCTTTTTTTAGGATGCTTAAGTCAGCATGTAGCTCCTCAGAAGAAAATCCCCTCCCTTTAGCTTTGTCCCAGTCATATGTGCCAAGTGTAGCTACTTTCAGAGATTTATGCCAATTATGTGTAACTCAAGACAGCTCTGCTCTGCACACGCCTTTCAGCTGCACTCTATATTTTTATTTTGGAATCCTGTCAGTTGAGAACTTGAAACTCTAGCAGTAGATTTCGCTTTCTTAATGGTCAGTTTACATAAAACTGATTTTTTTGTTTTGGCAGATGTTGTAAAGGAAGATTTGGGTTAACACCAAACAGAACCCTATGCAGACATTTAATGTACATGTAACAAACAAAGTATAGGAGTCATATGTATAAAACATGGTACAGGGTTAAAAAAAAATATGGAAAATACAAACATTACCTCATGGCCCAGGGAGTACTGAGCCATTTTGCCTCTTGGACTTAAACACACCTCATTCATACAAATAGCGATAGATTCACAGACGATTTTTGGGGGGCATCTGGAAACCAAAAAACGACATGTAAATGTGAAATAACAAAAAAAAGTTACAGACATGTCCGATCACTTTTCGATCGATTTCATGTTCGATTTTGATCACTTGTGGTCGATCGAACCAGGTGGGCAGAAATCGATTCCCATCTATCGACTTCAAAAGATTGATCAAAGGGTATATCAACACGTGTATCCTACGTTGTGCTTATGCATACCTCTTGGAAAACATTTTTTTTATGATTTCTATGCAGTGACATGCAACTCAAAAGAGCATCCAATGCGCGTCTGTTTTCTATGGGCGCATTTGGGCTCTTGGGATGCTCTTCCAAAACACAGTAAGCCGCATGTTTAAAAACAGAATGGCCATGCTGTATTTGTATGCATATCCTTGAGTTTGTTCAATAAACTTTATTGTCGAATAAAAAAAAAATAAAAAAAAACAGAATGGCGCCTGTGTTAATAGTCCAATTGAAAACAATGGGGAGCACTTTGGGTGCATCTTAAAGATATTACCGGAGCGCTCGAAAAGAGACGCAGTGGAGCCTCAGCCTTAATATGCCTTGTTATGATCACATAGGTACAAACATAATTCACAATTTCTAGACTTTCTCTAATAATAAATCTTCTGTATTAATATATATCTGCTTTAATAAATAATACTATAGGTCTCCTGAATTTAAATTCTTTCTTTCAAAGTTCCGTTGGTGATAAGAGATGACACATAAGGAAGTAATCTATACAGTGGGAAAGGAAAGTATTCAAACCCCCTTAAGGGCCATTTTACACTATATGCGTTGCGGTGCGTTTTTTTACCGCGCGCGTTTTTACATAGACAACCAATGTTACCATTCACACTGTATGTGATGCGGTTTTAAAAACGCAGCGTTTCCATAAACGCACTGCTGTATGCATTTTTGACGTATTTTTCCTGCATTTTTCATCCATTTGGTCAAAAACGCAAATGCATAACGCAAACGCATATGTAATGTCAAAAACTAATGTGTTTTTGCATATATGCGGAAACGCATGCCTATAAAAAGGCATGCCTTTAAAAAACGCATATAGTGTGAAATGGCCCTAAATTTTTCTCTCTTTGTTATATTGCAGCCATTTGCTAAAATCTTTTTGTTACTCATTACTGTACACAAAGCGACCCATATTGACCGAAAAGCACAGAATTGTAGACTTTTTGCAGATTTATTAAAAAAGAAAAACTGAAATATCACATGGTCCTAAATATTCAGACCCTTTGAGTACAGCTGTGTTTGATTATACTGTTTGGACTTGATTAGGAAAGCCACACACCTGTCTATATAAGACCTTACAGTTCACAGTGCATGTCAGAGCAAATGAGCCTCATGAGGTCAAAGGAACTGCCTGAAGAGCTCAGAGACAAATTCGGTGGCACTTAAGGTTCCTAAGAGCACAGTGACTTCCATAATCCTTAAATGGTAGACGTTTGGGATGTCCAGAACCCTTCCTAGAGCTGGCCGTCGGGAGATGGGAGAAAGTTGTAGAAAGTCAACCATCACTGTAGCCCTCCACCAGTCGGGGCTTTATGGCAAAGTGACCCTAAGGAAGCCTCTCCTCAGTTCAAGACACATGAAAGCCTGCATGGAGTTTGCTAACAAACACCTGAAGGACTCCAAGATGATAAGAAATATGATTCTCTGGTCTGATGATACCAAGATAGAACTTTTTGGCCTTAATTCTAAGCGGTAGGTGTGGAGAAAACCAGGCACTGCTCATCACCTGTCCAATACAGTCCCAACAGTGAAGCATGGTGGTGGCAGCATCATTCTGTGGGGTGTTTTTCAGCTGCAGGGACAGGACGACCGTTTGCAATCGAGGGAAAGATGAATGCAGTCAAGTACAGGGATATCCTGAACGAAAAAACCTTCTCCAGAGTGCTCAGCACCTCAGACTGGGCCAAAGGTTTACCTTCCAACAGGACAACGACCCTAAGCACACAGCTAAAATAAAGAAGAAGTGGCTTCACAACAACTCTGTGACTGTTCTTAAATGGCCCAGCCAGAGCCCTGACTTTAACCCAATTGAGCATCTCTGGAGAGTCCTAAAAACGGCTGTGCACCGACATTTACCATCCAACCTGACAGAACTGGAGAGGATCTGCACGGAGGAAAGGCAGAGGATCCCCAAACCCAGGTGTGAAATTCTTGTTGCTTCTTTCCCAAAAAGACTCATGGCTGTATTATATCAGAAGGGTGCTTCTACTAAATACTGAGCAAATGGTCTAAATACTTAGGACCATGTGATATTTCAGCTTTTATTTTTAATAAATCTGCAAAACTGTCTACAATTCTGTGTTTTTCTGTCACTATGGGGTGCTGTGTGTACATTAATGAGGAAAAAAAGAACTGAAAAGATTTCAGCAAATGGCTGCAATATAACAAAAAGTGAAAAATGTACTTTCCGTACCCACTGTATATGGCTGGTATTTGGAATCAGCAGAAGACCTGCTGTCTTATGCTATTATATGATCACTGAATGTTTGTTTTTGCTCTCTTGTGCTCATATGAACTACTGTAAGGTTAGCCTGTAACATTAATAAATCGTTGAACCATATGTGACAAAGTATCCTCTAGCATCTTCTCCCACTCATGATGGCAACCCCTTGCTGTGTCTGTTTTTCCATACTACTTCATTTCAACTCAATGGTAACCAAAGGAGTGTTTTTTAGATAAAGAAAAACAATCTATCACTTGGAAAGCTTTCTTAGAGCTCTGTGGGATTATGACATACCAAATATTTGCAAGTATGCCAGAGGAGTAGTCTTGGCGCTCCTAGATCAAGAAAAAAGAACACAAATACTGGTGTGTTAACATTTTTACAGAGTAATATTACTGCAAGCGTAGGACTTGGGGAAGCCTTATTTGTTTTGCTAGAAATATATTCACTATACTATATATATACAGTATATATATAATATATATAATACAGTTAAAGAAATATGTTTAAGCATGTAGTAAGAAATACATATTTATTTCTTAAAGTCCTAACTGGTAAAGAGTAGCTATATGGATAGTGCCATACTGACTAGAAGAAATAAGCATATTAGGACCACCAAACTGCATGGTGTGGCCACAAGTAAAGCTAGCCACACACGGATCGATGAAGTAACAGATTAGAGAAAAATTGGGCGCCGTGCACGCTCACTGCTCCCGATGTTCCTCTAATCTGTTTCTTCATCTGAGCCGCACACGGTTCCTTCAAGCAGGATCAATGGATCCTGCTCGAATGAACTTGACTAAACAGGTTTCCAACAAGTTAGAAAACCTTGGTCGAAATCCATTACATTGAATTCGGACCGCGAGTCCCCATCCAATGTAATGGAACAGGCTGACAGCTCGCTGGACACACAGAGCAGCTGAGCCACACACAGAAGCTGTGTGTTCAGCTAGCTGCTCTGTGTGTGTGTGTAAAGGGGGCGTGGCCAACACGGACCCAGCTCTGCTTCTTCAGCTGTGGAAAGGAGAGATCCAGGAAACCAAGTCCCCATCGTACAGTAATTGATGTGCCCATGTGGTGCACACTGATTACCGTACGATTGACCCGCGATCAATCACAGCGTGGCGACGTCACCACACTGTAATTGATTGTCGGTCGATTGCACTGGAATCTTCCTGTGTGTGGCCAGCTTTAGACTTGTGATTGGTTTCGGTTTAAACCAGTTTATGGCATACATTTCTTTAAGGAGTGATTGCTAAATATGCATTTCAGTTTTACTTACTGTTACTGCAGCATGTAAGCTCTCTCATATAAAGATATGACACTTTCTTTGAGATCATCTTAGATTTGATCTTGTGCGATTTAAATATCGATCGCCATTCTAACATCAATCGATTGTAGCTCCACACAATGTGATCCATTTATACACGATCGATTAATTTTGTTAGATCAGTCCACATGCTCCATAGTAAGATCGCTTACAAATCTATCAAAATACTAAGAAAACCAGACAGATACTTGTACAATCAACTAAAATTTACCGACATCATCTTTTTGGTTCAAATTTTATCATTTTGTTAGATCGGACCAGATGGGCAGAAACGAATTACAATCGTTTGACTTACAAATCTATAGTTTTAAGTTGATCAAATGGAAATATCGAACCCTGTATGGGGGGCTTAACTTTGTTGTAGCAGTTTGGGGATTTTTTTCCATTGCACCATGAGCTGTGCCTCTGTATACATATCTGGTTTATTATGTGTCAAAGGTTGATTTGAGGCTATTGCTTGACTTGTTGAAAAGTCCTGGCTCCGACCTTCATACACACAATAAATTACTTTGGATTGTTTCAAAGTATCTTCCAGTTCTGTTAATACTGCTTTAGACTGCATCTACACCACGGATTGCTGAGCCGCCCCCTGTAATCCCCTATGGGGAATACTGGCGTGTCACCCCTGCGTTTGAGGCGGTGCGGGAGCGGATTCACAAGCCCGGCCACGGACGCACCGGAAACACATATAGTTTACCAATGGGCGTGGTGGGTGATGCACGCAAACCATGCCCCATATGTTTCTGGGCACAGTTTGCTAATAGAAATGAATAGGACGTGGTATTGCCGCCACAACGAATACCGCACCCTAAACAGCACAGATGTGCCCATAACGCCCCCGCTGTTTCTGACAGTGACTAGACAATATGTTCTGTAAGTATGGACACTGGCTGACTCTGGTGGGTGAAATAAAAGTTTCAGTACCTTTTCTGGGACAATTTATGATCTTTTGCTGGAGTAGGAAATTAGTTAAATCTGAAATAATAGATTGACTAGCCCTAAAGGTGTGCAAGACAGCTAAGAAGAAAACCAGATGTTGTATCATCATCACATCAAATGTTCTGTTTAATTGTAAAAACATATGCTGTTCTGCAATGGATCTCTTTAATTGACAGTCATGGACAGGAAATATCTTCCTCTGCTGATAGCAAGGTGCCAATAATTACATATTCTTTTAGACAAAATGAATGTTAAATATTGTTAGCATATTTAGAGCTTCAGCTCAGACCTTGTTGGGGGACAGTAGTGTTAAGCTAGCCATACACTCTGTGACAAAAATCACAATCTATTAAAACTGACCAATGAAAGCAGTTTATCGGCATGAAATCTGCGCATGTCCACATGGTACGGCAGATAAAATACGATTCTAATTGCCGTTTTTTTCGATCATAAAGTCATCGGACAAGTTGAAATTTTTTTATTGGTCTGGGAACATCGGGCAAGTTCAGTGTTTTACCAACCAATTAGTGCCGATGATGCATATTAAGACTTCCGCCGCCGGCATGTTGCTGCCGCTGACATGGTGGTTATTCAGCATAGCAGCCAACGTACTAGTTGTCGCAATGTAGAAGTATTTATATATATATGTATACTAATAAATATAATTTACTTGAACTGACCGGAGAGGTTTTTTAAAGTTGTCGTGTATAATTTATTTTATGATAATAGATCGTAAATTAATTTTTTACCATCACATACATTCAGTGTAGCACCTACTAATGTCATGGTATTCATAAATTCCCAAGATTTTGTTTTTTAGCTATAAGTTTTCATGTAAAGATATATTACAATTGTATTCAAATTTATTAGTATATGTAGTATGGTAGTACACAGCATGTATACATAAATATCATCTACATAGTATATACTACACATATATCTGTAAACATATCAATATACCGTATATATCTATGTATTGTTTATCTGTAATATGTATCTATCTAATATCTATGTATATAGAATTAAAATTATATTTATATATTTATTATTTTATATTGTCCGATATAAACGGCGATTCTTTTCGATGACATTTTCGATAAAACCAGAAAAATGTATCCAAAATTGGATTTTCCATGTGGTAGTATTTTTCCGAAAATTACGATCTAAAACAACTCCGATGACGGGATACATTGGCCGGTTTTAATAGATCGTAATTATTATCACAGAGTGTATGGCTGGCTTTAACGTTAGCGTCTAACACAGCGGTGAGCAAACTAAGGCCAGATCTGGCCCTTTAACTTTCTTTTCTGGCCCTTTGTCCCCTTGTTGAAAAGATGCTCCCCACCTCTTGTTCTCTGCAGTGACTGCACATCATGCCTAGAGGTGTCCAAGCATTGCCTTGGGGCGATGCAGTGGCATGATCATGACTCTGGGCGCATCCTTACAACAGGCAATCTCTAGGAATGATCTCTACTCATTGCAATAAATTTTTCAGAAAGTTCAAAACATTTTGGAAAATAACAATGTTCCTGTCTTTCATCACCAATTACACATCACCACAATAAATTATGCCAGATATGCATGGAATTGGCACACCTATGGCATGTCGGCCATTACAGGCTCTATGTCCGGCCCCTCTATCAAATCAAAGAAGCCAATGTGGCCCACAAGTCAAAAAGTTTGCCCACCCCTGGTCTAACAGTTAATTTTTTTTACCATTACATTCGTAGTGCCTACAACTAGACCATGACAGTTTAGGTGGATTTTATGCAGATCTCGTCTTCATGTTAGAAACCTAAAAAAAAATGTCATAAATACATAAGTAATACTCTAAGCTTCGAAGAATATGCAAAGATGGAAGTAGGGGCATTTTACAAAAAGACAGTCTATTAAGAGTCTGCAGTAATAATAGTTAATTTAAGATACATTTTGTTTGATTTATTTCTTTCAGCATCATATTTAATTCACCTACCTTGGGTAGACATCCCGGAATCCTTAAACTGCTGCTTAACACCACCATTTTGGATGTAGTTTTAATTAACCCAGCAGACTCAATGTGGCTCAAGTGGCATAACCCCGTCAACTACAATAAGTTGTCCATGTTGGTTAGCTAAGGATGGGATAGGCCAAAAGTACCCATAAACTTGCCGATTCCAGTGCTAATGATCAATGATCAATCGCAGTGTGGTGACGGAGAATCGATGTGCACCACTTTGTGTGATCGATTCCTGGTCGGAATAGTCATTTCTTTCTATGTAAGCTGACCTATGTGAACTATGATTTACATTTCCTTCATTCAACATTTAAAGATGTTTTTCTTAAGCCTCCCATACACCTTTAGATCACTCCATACAATTTCCATTAGATCTACCAACAACTATGTAGTGTCGGGTTCTCCCTGATAGAATCCATAGTGATTGGAAGGTTTAGAAAGGTCCTCATACTACATGGTTTGGTAGAACAAAAGTTGATTGTACAGAAATTGTATAGTAAGATTGTAAGGTGGCTTAAGGCAGGTCTACAGATGGACATTAATGTCATACACAATTTTCTACTGCACAACTATATTTAAATGTTATTCTTAAGGCCATTTCACACTAGCTGTGGTGCGGTACCGCAATGCACTAGCGTTCACAGGTTTCCAGAGGATTACTATCTTCTCTCTCTATTTTCTCTCTGGTCATTTGATTTCTGCTGTTTGGAAGAATTACTCAATTTGCACTCCAAGAGCTTGTTTTTCTTATTAAACAGTAGCTGACTAATGTTTTAGTGGTTAGACATTCATTTACATTCTGGCAGCAAAATCTAACTAAAGTATTTCCAGCACTCACATCTAGATATGCAATGAAGCTGAAATCCTTACCAGAGGCTTTTTACATGTCTACCACGAAGTTGCTTGTGGTGTTCTTTGCACAACATCAAAACCTTGTATTATCTTGGTATATTGTTGCAAATATGTTTATGTTTCCAATGATAAGTATGTTGCATTTCAATGTTTAGTACAAATAAAACATTACTTTTTTTACTAAACAGTAATGCACTGTGAATATATCATATTTTATGAAGCACTAACACCTAACTTCATTGATGCTTATTAGAAAATTTACAGTTAACAGAGTTTGCTGTAGACACCTACTAAGAAAAATTACATTAACACATTATCGGAGAACAAGAGACACGGAACATATACAACATATGAAACCACACAATTTCAGGATCTGATATAACCCCCCAAAAATCTTATAGCGTATAGAATGTTTAAAAAGAGTGTGCAAGGCTTGAACACTCCCAACAGTAAAAAAACGCATGCGGTAAAAAAAGGGCACGTTTTTAAAACACACTGCAACGCATATATTGTGAAATGGACCTTATGCTGTATACTGATATTTGCTTAGGAGTAGGGACACAGAGCAGTTGGAATTAAGACTCACACTGCCTCTCCTTCTGCGTGAATGTCCAAGGGTGAGGAGAGGCAGCTCTGACATCTTTGAGTTTGAGTGTTATGTAAGTTAAGGTTGCCATACACGGGCAGATTCTCCCTCAAAAGATGAGGGTCCCGACCAACTGCAGTGTCATCACGCTGCAGCCGATTGTGCAGATGATCGGTGGGCACCCTTTGTGCGCCAGTCCCCATCCAAAGTAATAGGATCATCCGTGCGATCCGACATGCGGGATGATCCTGGTCGATCTGTCCAGGTGGGCTCACCCGATTTGTGGCCTAGCAACCACCAGGCGATCAGGCTGGAATCAGCACATGTTAGCCTACCTTTAATCTCTGGGCTCTCAGCACTGCCTCTATTCTGAATAATTACATGTATACAGCATGTTAAAGCCCTGCACAATCTTCCGGTACATGCTGTTTATTCTATCTTCATGTAAATTAGTCTGTCTGTGAGTAATTTGTTTCCCTAATTTCCTCCTCAAACCATGGGTGTGTCTTATCATGTATGAAGTATTGTATGTAAAGCTCTAAAGGGTTTGTATTTACATTTAAAAGGTTTTACCAATTTAAAAGTAAAGCAGACAAGGCATAGTGCAACACAGGGAAAGAAGAGAGAAGGAAAGGGAGAAAAAATCAGGGTCAAGAAGGGACAAAAAGGGGGTTCTTGCAATAACCTCACTCACACCCAATAAATGTCTGTTATAATCAGTTGAGTGTTTCTATTGTATCCAATAACATTAGGTTTTCATAATCCCCTTGAGGAGCCTTTGGTATGTGTTGTGATAATATCATTATGGTATTTCCAACATGGAAGAGGAAACCATGAGCACATTATACTATAGTAGTAAGCATAAAATACCATAGCAGTAGCCAGCTACACATTTTGAAAATGTTTGTCATTCTGTCACTGTATTACTAACTATACTATAGATAAACGTCCTAGTTATATATATATATATATATATATATATATATATATATATATATATATATATATATATATATATATATATATATATATATATATATATATATATATATATATATAAATTTACTAATTTACTTTATCAGAGTTGTTTTGGGATGAAAGAAACGCATCTATAAATGTCATTCTTTACATGGAGACAAGATCTCCCAGAGGAAGTGGGTTTCAAGTTATTAGGTCTTTCTCAGATTGCCAAAAAATAACAACTCTAGAGTCGGAAATAAGATGTAAGTTTTTAATGGATACATGATCTAGATCACTTAGAACATCTGCACATAATTATGAAGAGGTTGAATATTGATGGTACATTTATGTTCCCATCGTTGTCAGCCATTCCCAGGATATTAAAGAAAATAAAGCCTTGATGTGAGTCACTAAAATTTACAATGTCTCATCTTATGTAATGTCATCTTATTTATTTACTCAATCCCACAAGGTCTAACAATTAAAACAAGGCATAAAAGCAACAAACCTTTATGTGTTACATATGTGTAGTTGTACTTACAGTATTTGCAGTCTAGTTTGCAACTGTAGTCAACCGCTGGCTTCCGCGGTAGTGGAAACAAGCCCTTATAGGTCCAGTGACAATTGTGTTGTGATTGGCATGGCTATGATTGGGACAGGTCAGGGCAGCATGGTCTATGATGCATCTGTTTGTACATAGCTCTTTGCTTTCAATTGTCCTTGCTGCCCAGCAACTTTTTCCCCACGTTTAACTGTAGACAGGCCGTTAATATGGAAATGACAAGAGTATACTTTACTTTATTTATTTAAATTAAATAATGAAAATAAATTAAATAATGAATTGCGTTGTTGTAAGGCTCCCATACACAGGTACATTTTTCACTAGCTTTTGGATGCATGCATGGCGATCGATCAAACAAAATTGAAATCAACAATAAATCGTATCGGACATTGATCCAACATGTCGTTTTTTTGGGTTGATCATTTGCCAATCGAAGTATGTTGGTGGACCCATAGCTCCCTATGCAGCTGCCTTTCCGATCCATGGGTTTTGTGTAATCGGACATTTTGGCAATCAGCTCATGTCCAAATCAAACACAAGGGTGGTGTTCCATCAATTCCAAAATGATCAATCGCCGATTACGCGATCGCTGGGTATAATTGGATCGGGAATCGATCAGTGACAAATCCAGGCATCTATGGGTACCTAAAGCAGGGTACAGACGGCTCGACATTTGAGCCGTCCGATGTTCCCTGCAGCAGCTCCGCTCTCCCCAGCTCAGCCGATGCTTTGTCTGGAGACCCGCGGTCTCTATGTAAAGCAAGGGACATCAGCCGTATTTAAAGGTCATGTCCGATATTGCTGTTTTCGAGCGGGATTGATTGGTTCCACTCAAAAACAGCGATGACGGCATAATATATGGGCAGATAGATGGCTGTGGGTGTGCACGACCCTCGAAACGGCTATCTATATGGCCCATATCTTCATGTTTGTACCCTGCTATAGGATCTGCAACAGACCAGAGGAATTTGTTTCAATACATAAAACCTTAGAAGTAAAAAAGGGTGTATTTTCTTTTTCTCATAACTGTATACCAGCAATTTGTTTATTGACTTAGAAATGTAACATATGAATGTAATTAAAGATCCCTTTCATACAGCGTTTTGGCAATATGAAGCTGTTCTCCAGGATTTCCACAATGGAGTGAAACATAAGAGTATTGTTCTAGTAAAAATGTAGAAAATGATGTGTCCATTGGCAAGTGGAAACAAAATAGTCGAGGAAGCAGATAAGGCTTTACATTGCGTGAGTGACACTGGACACATTTATGATGAATGTGTTTCCAAGTTCTTTTTGTCACCCAGAACTGAGGATGACATCATCTCCCTTTGGCTGGTGGAGCGGAGCTTCTTCAGTGTTGTGTTATAATTGCATCCGTCTGCTTGCTTTCATATTGACACTGTGCTTTCATAATTCAATTACAACATCGCTTGTGATTCCTCCAAGTTATGCCTTGAAAGCTGCTATTGTTTTGGTGAATGTGGGCTTCACATGGACATCATTTTGGCAATTAGTGCCTTAGGATTCGAGAGAGTTGCTGTGTTTTCAGTTGATTATCCCAGTGAAGAAGATAGGGGTTGGAAAGAGATCAAAGCAATCATTTATTGGTATCTATGTCATTCATACACAAAGTGCCAGCAAACACAAAACAGTGTGTTATACGAAGATCATGTTTTTTTTAAATTGCTGAAAAAAGGGAGGGAAAAAAGAAAGATTGTCAAATGTTTCATCAACAAATTTCAGCAAAATAACTTTTTGTATTTTGATGTTTACATAGACAGCACATGTGTATTCATTCCCAATTAGTAAACATTCAAAGAAAAGGAAAAGGAGATGTGACCCAGTGGTAAATATGCAACTTTCCCAACTTTTGTGGAGTGTGTTGAAGGCATCAATTTAAAACAAAATTCTAAATATGTAAACAAATAGAAAATATTATGAAAACGTTGCAAATCTGTTCTTTCTTCTTCTTTCATTTAAAGGGATGGAGATTATTGGCAAAACCATGGGGGGGGGGGGGCACTGCCATTGACCTTCATGTTATGGGCACCGCGGCGTTAGTTTTCAGCACATCCCCGGCGTCATTGATGTAAAGGGGGAGGGGGGAGAGTGAAGAATCACGGCAGATTAAATTGTAAAAGAGCACCATTTTTTAAGAAGCGTGCCACTGGCAAAACGCTCAGGGGGTTAAAGGGTTATAAAAGTTTAAAGAAAAATTGTTACTTCCCCTTCCAACATAGTGTGCCGACATCCATAAATCTCTCTACAAAAAACAAAAACCGAGAGGGGGATAGAGAGCTATGTATCGACTCTCCTCCATCCTCTTCAGAATGGAGGCTCAAACTCCTGGCCTTCTAAGGCACATTTTAGAAATTGATGGTTAATACATGCAGTGCAGAATTATAAGGCAAGTGGTATTTTTGAGGAATAATTTTATTATTGAACAACA
>CM070034.1:124610487-124627546 GCA_036250615.1 Ptychadena robeensis | reverse complement strand
ACAATTCACATAAAAATTGCTGTTACATACAGATAATATTTTACATAAGCAATTGCTTTAAATGATTGCTGGGCATTATCTCGACACGTTTTGCCATATCAGCTTCCTCAGGAGATCTCAGGAGATCCAGCCCTTGATCTAGTCTCTTAATTCATGTAGGTAATTGCGTTTACACTCAGACATGGAAAAATTTATTTTTCCAGGAGTCCAGGAATTTGAGCCTCCATTCTGGAGAGGATGGATGAGAGTTGATATATAGCTCTCTATCCCCCTCTTGGTTTTAATTTTTTGTAGGGTTATAAAAGTTTATCAAACTTGTTTTTACTGTCTGTCTCTTTTGTGATCATCACATATATCCAGCATTTCTGTCTTCACAACACAAATGCGGTCTCATTAGTCAGTCAACATCTATATTGCATTTTCCCATTTAGAAGACAAGGATAAAGCCAACTGATTTAGCGAACAAGGTAGCAAAATGAATGGATACCAGAATATGATTTCGAAAACAATGAGTGTTGGTTTAAACCAAAAACCAAGTGCACATAAAGCTTAAGCTGGGCATAGAGGTTGTGAAATACTGGTGATCTCCCAGCAGATAGACCCTTAATGTTTCGGCAGTTACTTTGGCTTGGGATGCTGGTCCTCATCCAAAGTTATGAATTGGTCTAATATTTACAGACATGTCTGTAATTTCCTGGCCGATTTTTGGGCAAATTTCAACCGTTAGATATGCGCCGATTTCACAGCAGATTGATCTATGTGAGCGCGCATGGTCGGACAATCTGTGGCAAAATCGGCTGCAAATCTAAACAACTATGCCCTTTAGTTTTACTAAAGTAGTAATTCTGGATGTGCATTTGGCTGATGGGGCGAAAGGAATAATTTGTATGGCTCCGCCCACTGTCCCAAAACGCAGGCTTCCACCTAAAGTTTTGGGATTTGTGCTGGATTGGGCCGTGTAAATACCTTCTGTTTTAAGAAGGCTTGATTGTGCTAAAGTAGTAATTATAAGCGATATACACTGCCTGCAAAGCATGGCTACTATGTTTAATATTTCCCAATTGTGCTTCTTGATTCCCCATTCTTTCATCCCAAAATTCACAAAGCAATACTTATATCTTGTTAAACAATTCAAGTTTTAATGCAATGCACTGTGGAATCATGATAGAGAGCATGCCTTTGCTTGTTTATTCAAATGAAATGTTGTGTGGGATTGCTTGGAGCTGCTTGGAGGAAAGGGGATTTAGTAAGCATAATCTCCTGGATAGCATCTTTTTTATAGACAAAATATGAGTTGAGCTTCAGATGCTTAGTGAAGCTTGGTGTTAAATGGATAATTCTATTTCCATGTTAGAATACCCAGATTGCTGGCAGAGGTCTTATCGACAATTCTTTTGTGGCTCACATACACATATGAACACATAGATGCTAAAGAGTGTTTGCTGTAATCATCTTTTGTGATTGTTCCCAGGAACATGAAAGCAAACAAGCACTTTACTGTGTGCAAGACAAGTGGGTGGCCCCTATAGGAAACTGCAGCAGTCTGGATGGTTGGGTGATTAGTGATCCATCCCAGCCGATCTCTAAATGAATGATGCAAACAGCTTTACAGACCTTTATTTATTTCCCCAAGACAGTCAAAATAGAAAATCTCAAACTACTTGTTGTCTGAGTGGGAACAGAAATGACATATAGGAACTCAAAAAGTATGGATACCCCTGCTCCCTCCAGGGAGACTGACTAAAAATGACAATAAAACACACTATGGCATTCACGCAAGGCCAATGGTTATAAAGGAGTATTTGCGATACAGAGTCAAACTAGTTATTTATAGATATAAAAACATATTTTATTAAATTACATTTAAAACATTTTAAAAAGTTCATATTCCACTTTAATACAAATGATATTTAGACCAAGTTCCGTATTTTTCAGACTAGAAGATGTACTTATTCACCCCCAAAATCAGGGGGAAAAAGTGCCTGCGTCTTATGGTCCGAATGGGTGACCCCGGCAAGGAGATTAGCTGGGGAGCTGTCAGATGAGAGATGCCGGTCAGTGTCCGGATCTCCCATGTGAACTGTATTATTGCTTACGCCAGCAGAGCCCTGCTGGTATAAGCAATGGAGAGAGATGCCATCTATTCCTCTCTTCTTGTCTGTGGAAACAGCAATTACTCTGCATGGTTTTGGTAGAACAAATGTTGTACAGAAATTGATGGAGATCTTTGTTATGTTTCCCTAACTTTATTTGTATGATGCTTTAACATATGTATCACTACATAAAAAAAGTTTTTGGGGATAAATACATCAATACATGTTGTCAATTATATAGAGCGAATTATATAGAGTTGATACATACACACTGTGGGTTCATTCTTAGGGAATGAACAAAGATTGCATGTAACAAAATCTTCCTTCTACAGTGATAAATAAGGTAAAACCTGATGTGCCCTCTAGAGAATTACATTCATCAGTGTATATTTCAGAACTGGCAGGTCTCCCATCTTGATATCCCACACACCTACATCATCCTAAATAACCAGCATTCATCATCATCTATTACTGGGACGTGGGAAGAGACTCTCGAGAACTATACTTTTACAACTTTTATTTGAGATTGACTATAACTAAAGACCTAGATTTTCTAGAATTATTGTTGAGTCCCTTGCATATTATACACTTAAAATTCAGTGAATTGCGATGCAGTGCATTAAAATGCCTGCATTTGACGTGTGTCGAACTCAGGGTTGCTAACACATTCATTGAAATTCAATGGATACATCTACTGTACACATACACTGTAGGGATCTGTTGTGTGGCTAACATATCAACATGAAGCCCGGCGTGGACATTAACACAACCCAACACAATGCAAACAATGCATTGGACACGATATGAAAAAAAAAAATATATATATATATATATATATATATATATATATATAATCCCCCCTAATCCCCCCACATAACACTTCATCACTCTCTCTCTCTCTTTAACACTCTCTCCTTCCCCCAATTCCCTAATTTCTCTCTACCCACAATGCCAAACAAAATGGGGGTTGTGTGAGTTTATTGGATGCGTTGACACAAGTGCATCGATACGCATAGTCAAAGTCAAACTGCAATGCTTACCGCTTGTATGTAAAAAGGTCAGCTATTCCTAGAGCCCCCCATACACGCTACGATTTGCACCCGATTTTTCGCCAATGAAATTCGCCAATGAATCGGCTGCAAAATCGATCTAATCCATTACGCCTGATGAACGCCGTGGAAACAGAAGGGCGGGAAGTCATGCATATGTATGTATGGGATGCGCCAACTTCCGCATTCCGATTAACGCAGGGGGTGTCGGCACATCCCATAGCGCCATGGGAACAGAGCCTTACTATTAAGGTGTAGTTATGTATTCTACTAGTGGCTACATGTAAACATTTTTAAATTCTAGATATTCATCATGGGTTCTGAGCCTAGCCTTCAGCATAGCATAGTAAATAAAAATAAAAAATATACCGGTATATATAAACAAAATAACAATGTGAGTTCAGTAATACATGGATTATATCTGTAGGGCAGAATGTATAGTAGATTGTTTGTATGTATAGATTACTTGGTCTCCAGTTTGAGTATTCTGACCCAGTTGTTCTGGATTGTTCTGTTATTTACACAATAGTTGTATCTTCTTTTTTATAGGCCCAAATATGGAGGAAGATATTGCCTGGGGGAAAGAAAACGATACCGAGTGTGTAACGTTTCACCCTGTCCACGGGGCGTTCCTTCATTCCGCCAAGCGCAATGCTCTCAGTTTGATTCAATTCCTTACAAAGGGAAGCTTCATGAATGGAGCCCACTGTTCATGAGCAGTAAGTATAGGAATTTATTACTAAATCCAATTATCTTTACATGTAAAAGTACCATTATACAAAAAATCTGCTATGGTATATAATGTGAATTACAAAATGAATATTTTGCGATTTTTTATTTTCTTGTACGATTTTACATTGATCATCAGTCGAACATCATTCGATCATACCACCACATAGTGTAATAGATTCAAAACCAATTGATTCCTTTCCTGAGTATCAAAAGGGGAAGGTTGTGGGGAAGGGAACGAGGTAGTGGAAACGCTTTTTTCATAGTCTGGTTGGATATCTAAAGTGCTCAGCTTGCTCGGTGGATCAATTATAACATCCGGATCGCCCCAAAAAACACCGCCCAGAAAAGAAAATTAAAGATTTTTCAGCTTTTAATGACCATATGGACTTTTCTAACTTATTATTTACTGGTTGTTTTGACATGACACTATCATAATCTTTTGTTGTCTTTTTACCCAATTTGCGTTTATAAATCCCCAACTGGGGTATACTTGAAGAGCTGGGGTGGCCTCTTGGAAAACTGGATGGACTGCTGGTCTGATCTACCTTCAGGGCCCGCTGCCCATCCAACCTTCCCCTTTTAATAAAATTTTGGGATGTTGGCCACACCCCTGTAAGGTGTAAGTGGTACCCTATGTACTCCTTTCCTGAGTATGACATGCATGTGTCATAGTACAGTCGGATACAAATTGATCGAAATACCTAGTGAACCCACCAGGTACTTGTATGATCTACCAATATGTCCGATCACTTTTTGATCAATCAATTTTATGTTCGATATCGATCACTGTTAGAGGATCATTCCAGGTGGGCAGGAATCGATTCCTGTACGATTAACTTAAAAATAAATTTTTTAAAGTTGAACAGAAATATTGAACTGTGTATTGCCAGCTGTTAATGATGACAACCTTGCAACATGCTTCTGCACTCATATTTAATCCTCTTGGTTTTGGGCAGTAAATCCATGTGAGCTTCACTGCCAGTCAATCACTGAGCACCTTGCAGAGAAACTACGAGATGCTGTGATCGATGGAACCCCATGTTTTGAAGGAAACACAAGTCGTGATATGTGCATCAATGGCATATGTAAGGTATGGTTTGCTGTGTGACATTGGTGAGATGTCAAATCATTCATTCTGTCCAATAAAGCAGTAACAAGGAAAATTTAATGGACAAGAATGTAAAAATGTATTTATTTCATAATAAATCATCTTCCATTGATAAAACTTTTTTCAGATAATTGTTAACTCGAAGCTGCATAAAAGATCAATGAATGTTGTAGTTGTTTAACCCCCCAGTGGTTGACACTAACCCAGCTCCTCCAGTGCGGACGTGCAAAAATTGCACTAGACGAGCTGGTTTCATCCGCTGCTGATCAGAGCCCCACAGCCCCATTTTTCCTCACCCTGACATCTGCAGTAGCTTGGATCGCCTCTTCCACTATGGAAGTGGATCCTTGTCACACGTGTCAGTCACTCTTTCATTATCAGGCTTAGTACAAAAAAATTTATATGAACTGTGTATACCTAAAATGCATATTAAAGGGTGTGTCAACTGAGAAGTATGAGTTATTCATGTATTATAATGGTCCTGCTTACCTTAAAATTTTTGGTGTAACTGCCCACCTTTTTGTGTTTTAAGTTCCCACTGCTACATGCTTCATTATATAAAATAAATACAAATCCTAATAATATTGTAATATGGTTGGAAATCCTTATAATAAAACCTAATCTGTACAATTTGATATAGTAACACTAAAAATCCAAATTATTTAAAAGAATTACTGGAGATTACAGCACAGAAGGACGCTAACTTATTTTCTTTCAACATAGAACATTGGCTGTGACTATGAGATCGATTCCAATGCTGTTGAGGATCGATGTGGTGTTTGTCATGGCAATTCTTCTACATGTCATACTGTGCACAAAACATTTGCTGACAGTGATGGACTTGGTGAGTATAAATATGTATACCGTAGTTTTGGAACTATAAAATGCAATTTTACACCTTGAGAAAATGTATGTGCATCTTATTGTCCAAATATAAAAAAAAAGTTCCTAACATCCTTGGGAGCAATAGCTGGAATTTGTTCTATTCCCTCCAGTCAAGCTGAAAGGCCACTGCCAAGAGGGAGATCTTAGCTGTATTAGCACTTGCAGTACTTATTCTCTAAACCCACTGACCAACTTATGGAGAGACACATATTACAATCTTGCAGTAACATGAGCCGTTTTTTACATATGGGATGAGAGATAAATTTATTGCATAATATTTTCTTACTGCAATGCAGAATGTTGTTGTAAATACACAACTAATGAAAGCCACAGGGTGCTCCTGTCTGTGGACGCACTTGTGCAGGTGCTCGGGGGTCAATCTGTCAAAAATATGGAAAAAACCCTGCTTGCACTAATTGGGCGTTTACCGTGTAAATTATCCCTGAAGGTGCTGGTGCCAAGAGAGGAGTTATTAGGCCATTTTCTAACAATTTGAAGTTCATCATTTCACAGCGTTAACAATTATTCATTCATTCATTCATTCATGTGAAAACCTTCAAGACAACTGTTCCACCAAGGTCAGACCATGCAGTGCTCAGTGAATACGCTAAAAAACCTATAAGCTGTATGTTTAAAATGTCATACAAAAGCTATTACTTTATGTTATTGTTGGCTCTAAAAGCCATTTAGTCATTGGGTGTGTTTTTTCACTACATGGCCTAATTGAAAAATTAATAACATGGTGGGATCCAAAAAGTAACTTTATAGTAGTTTTAAATATTGCAGTGGGGTGCAGTCGGGTGCTAGTGGGAGCACTGAAAACATTCCACACTTTATCAGTCAGTGCTCCCAAAGGGACTTGCAATGAAATGCCCGAATGAGTTGCCTATTTAAACAACCTATAAAAAAATTAAATAAACATGTTAAAAAATCTATATTAGTAAATGGCACTCATTGGTTGGCCCCTCTGATGACGCTGCACTAAAGTGCTGGCATCCCCACTTTGGTGAGAAACTTGGCAAGAGAGATGTCACTGGCTTAATGAAGCTTCCTTCCCGATTCTTGGGAGGCATGTGTTCAGCATTGAAAACCATTATGTAGTGCCATCTATTGACCATTTTTGGCATTGCCGGAAAAGTGATACACAAAGTCTGGCAAGAGCTAAGTATGTACTTGTTTAGGATTGTGCAGCTCATGGCAGCTCAGAGTTAAGTGAAGTTTGAATTCAATATTTTTGATATGATAGATCGGCTTTAAATGAAGTAACAAAGTTTCAGTTGTTTTTTTGGGCAATACATTTTAATGATAAAAATTGTAGGACCCTAAATATTTGCCCTTAACTAACACTTAATGTATACAATATAGCAAACTTAAAAACAAAGATTCTTGGTTTGCATATTATACACTGCATGTTCAAGATCAACTTCATCAAAGAGCTTTCAAATGTGCAAGATTGAAAATCAGTTTGCATGTCTTCCAGGCTACGTGGATATTGGTTTAATTCCACCAGGTGCTCGTGAGATCCGGATTGAAGAAGTGGCAGAGGCTGGAAATTTTTTAGCTCTCCGTAGTGAAGATCCAGAGAAGTATTTTCTAAATGGCAAATGGACTATTCAGTGGAATGGGGATTACAAAGCAGCAGGCACAACTTTCACCTATACTCGCACTGGTAATTGGGAAAACTTGACAGCACCAGGACCAACATACGAGCCTGTGTGGATACAGGTAATAGCAATATACATTCTAAATACTTTTATTGAATGGCATTTAGGCTGAGGCTCCACTGATGCAATGTAAACAAAGGTTTCTTACCTTTCTCCAGCATCGGATGCCCGCCTTAGGCATCCCATCTTCCAATCCAATATTCTTCCTCCTGTCCCTGATCCATGATGATGTGCAGCTGTCGATGGAAAGGGGTGGGAAATAAAAAATAAAGTTCCTATGTCCCGCATTTGCTACAGAAAATTACACTTTCCTGTAATTCCAAAGAGGCTACAGTACAACTGCCAACTTAACAAAAAGGAAATGAATACATTAAATAGTCAGCATGGTGCTGCCAAGTTTGATATTGCTGTGATAGTCACCGCAGAGTGTCACCATCTGCCAGAAATGCCCCAGTTCCAGTGTGTAGTTAAATCCTGGAAATGTAAGCATTATAGAGCTTTTATTTTTTTGGCTTGTTAAACAAAGTGAGGTTTTGTTACTTTAGACATACATTGAATTTGTACATCCTAAAATTATTGTACTTAGAAGTTTAATACACAAGGCTTTACTACTGCTTAATGGTAAGAAACCTGCAGAAAAAGCTGGTAACACAAGCTGACATTTGTGCATTTAGCTGCTGTTCCAGGAGAAGAATCCCGGAGTGCGATACCAGTACACTGTTAGAAGAGACCTAGACAACAGCAATGAGGTCCAGCCACCGGAGTTCTCATGGAGATATGGAGCATGGTCCGAGTGCTCTGCCACATGTGGCACTGGTAAGATAATAGCGATTTAACATAAAAATCATCTGTGTAGTAGTCCAAGCATCTTTAAACCTAAAGGTTAGCTTATTTACCAACCTATGTTCAGCAGTTACCTTACACGCAGTAAACATTCTCCACAGACATTGCAGAGAAACATTTACACAGACAAGACTAAGTTTCCACAATGTTTTTCAGTCCATCAAGATCCCTCCATCAATGCAACCATGATGCGTTGGGGACATGCATCAAAGCATACATTTTCCATTGTTGTTTCTTGGGAAAACAGTCAGTTAGCGATGGATACACATCCTTCAGTAATGGATTCAATGCATTGTCTATAGGTGCGTCAGCGCACCCACCCTTGCGTTGGTCTCCGTTGCGTAAAGCTAAGTTTGCACTGTGTTATGGGCAGGGGCAACCGTGGGTTGCCATTTGTTTAGGTTGTTCAGGGTCCTGGACTCTGAAGTGGGAGGGAAGGAACTGGGTGGGCCTTCCGACTTCACCATGGATACACTACAGGAATAGCTTTCAATCAGACAGGAACTGTCCAAAAAAGCTCAGGTGATCAGAGAGGGGTTGGACTGTGGGAGCAGTGGTCAGGTGTGTAGCCTGTGTGAAGTCCAACTCTCTCTGGAGACACATGCTCCTGTAGAAAGCCTAGAAGGGATGGCAGGACCTTTGACTGTTCTGGCAGACTGAGCACAGCTGCAAAGACTAAACAAACAGTGGATGTATGTTCGGTGTACTGAAGGTTTTGATTTATGTTCCAGTTTTTGGTGAAAACCATCATGGCTGTGCTGGTGATCCCTTTCCTCTGAACTTTACAATATATATGCACACAAGTACTGTATTGCTGCATATCCAACAATGGTCATGGCCTAGGGGTGTAGTTCTAGCAAGGCGTAACACATCCACACATCATATCTTTGAATGTAGGGAAATATAAATATATAAATCTAGCATACGTTGTCCTCTCACCAAGGGCACTAAGGAAAAACTGACTTCTTCCATTTAAAAAGTCTTTTACTAAAAGTCTTTTTCATTATTATTTCCCTTAAGGTTAGGATTTTCTATAGAATTAGATGATAATATAGCTTTTTTAAACTTGGAGGAGTCTTGGATTTGGCATTGTTACTCAGTTGCTATAACAATGACACTTACCATGTTAGGGATTCAGAGGCAGCTGGTACATTGCGTGGAGAAAGTGGCTGGTCTTGTGGAAGAAAGATACTGCGATTCATTGACAAGGCCTGATGACAGACAACGAAGCTGCAATGAGGAGCCTTGCCCTCCAAGGTAAGAAGTATTTATATGACTTTTTTCCTGACATTGCTTTTCTACATGGAAAGCAAATTGTTGATCAAAGAAAGTAATGATTTATGTCAATATCATCCATAAACCTTCCCTTCATGCAGCTAAGGGAGCTCCAGGAAAATATGCAGAACCCACTGTATGATTATTTCTTTACATGCTTTACAAGTATTTGCATATCTGTACATATAGTGGTTGCTTTTAACAGTAGCATTTCCTGAACACAAAAACAAACACTGATGTGCTTACCTGTCACAATTACATGACCAGTTCACCACTAAGCTTTCTATGCTGCATTATCCATCCTTCTTGGTATCATTCTCTGAGATCTACTACTTCCTGTCTGTAGGATAGGAGGTGACTTAAGCCGGGCATACACGGCTCAATGAAGAAACAGATTAGAGCAACATTGGGTGCTGTGCACGTTCATGCCACCCGATGTTTCTCTAATCTGTTACAAGATTTGAGCCATCCATGGTTAAAGTAATGTATTTCAACCAAGGTTTTCCACCATGTTGGAAACTTGTTTGGTTGGGTTCCTTTGAGCAGAATAAATAGATTCTGCTCGTAGGAACTTGACCAAACAGGTTTCCAACATGTTAGAAAACCTTGGTCGACATCCATTATTTTGAATGGGGACTAGGGGTCTCCATTCAAAGTAATGGCCGAGCTGCCTGCTGAACGGCACACTGGCTGTGATCAGCTAGCTTCTGTGGGAGTGTGAAGGGGGCAGAGCCAGCACGTCTCTGTGGCAGGGGGGGGGGCGTGCAGGCTGGCTGACTCTCTGCTTCTCCGGCTGGGGAGAAACGGGGACCACGGGGAAACTGGGTCCCCATCTAACGGCAATTGAAGTGCCCATATGGTGCACATAGATTACCTTAGATTGACCCGTGATCAATCACAGCTAGGTTACGGCACCACGCTGTGATTGATCGCTGGTCGATTGCATGGGAATCTACCTGTGTATGCCCAGCAGCAGAAAGCTGCGTTAAAAAAATCCAGGTGAAAAATGTGTAACATGGCTAAGTGTACAGTCTGACATGTAAGGATAAATAATAGACTGGTTCTAAAGCGATTTGCAAGTACATTTTTAAACATACTATATATATTGTGAGGGACTAGCTTCAAATTGTAGGTCTGGCTGCAAATAAAAATATATTTAAATTCCACAAGTTTAAGGTGTTTCTCTCCCCCCACCCTCTTATTACAGATAGGACTGCCCATCCCAATCAACACCTGTGAAGTTGACTTGTAGATCCAATACCTATAGAGTCGTGGTTCTCAGCAGTGAATAGTGGTGGGGACCTAGCTGTAGTTTCACATTAATCTTTGTATGCTCTTGTGGGTGGTCGCTACAGGCAGCACGGACAGTTGTTCTTTCAACATCTTCATGGGCTCCTGGCAGAAAGAGGCAATGCAGGTGTGTAGGTCTACAATAAAATGAGACCCTGGGGTGACCTCACTACAATGACATGTAACACTAGTGTTATCTTACTACAGTGACATGGGATACTAGTGTTGCCTCACTACAAATACTTGTTATTCTAGTGTTTCCTCACTACAATGATGTGTAATACTAGTGTTACGTCACAACAAAGACATGTAATGCTAGTGTTACCTCACTACAATGACATGGGATGCTGAAATGACCTTACCATGGTGACATGGAATCTCACAGTGATCTTACAAAGATGACTTGTAAACTCGCTGAGACCACTATAATGACATTAGACCCTTACCATTACTTAAGACCCCAGAATTCCTCAGTATATTGACTTCAGATACTAGATAGAATATGATAACATGGGGCTCTGGGATGACTTCATTTTATTGACATGGGAGATCAGGGTGACCTCACAACAATAACATAGTACCCTGGGGGGAGTAGCTTTGGGAAGTAATAACCCAAGTTTTTGGCATAAAGAAGGGCAAAGCAAAGTTGATTAAAAATACTTGCTTGCTATGGGGGGCTTTTTTTTATTCTATTTAATACTACCAGGTGCACACATAAATTGCAATTGTATTGAAGGGTACTGCTTTTTACATTTTGTTATTGTTGTATCTATTATCACATTTCTTCTACTGTCATACATTAAACGTCTGCGATGTGTTATGCACAGATGGTGGGTCGGTGAGTGGCAACAGTGCTCCATCACATGTGGCTCTGGTGGTGTGCAGAAAAGAACTGTTCTGTGTATTCAGCGTGTGGGACTAGATGAGCAGAGAGCTCTGCTACCCTCTGAGTGTCAGCACCTACCCAAGCCTGAATTCAGCATTCCCTGTAACCACCGTGAACCCTGCCCTGCCCTATGGTACCATGGGAACTGGAGCCAGGTGAGCTGAATGATAAGAGAAAAAGGAGATGGTCATTGTTGGGGCAAATAAACATGCAGCACCAGGCAGGATGGACTAAGATGAGCCTTTAACTTATGAATTTATTCTCTATGGTAATGCAGAGTGAATTGAGAATGTAAAAAAACTATTTAAAGCCCCACAGACCATAGGTTAGTTAGATCAGTAGAAGCTTGATTGCTTTGGGCAATGTGCTTTCTAATTGGGCCGTCCCCCCCCCCCCCCCCCCCCCCCCCCCCCCCCCCCCCCCCCATCCATCCCCATGGACCATTCTACAACTAATGGCTAACCCAGGGGTGGGCAAACGCTTTGACTCGTGGGCCATAATGGTTTTTTTAATTTTACAGAAGGGCCAGGGCCGACCAGCATAGGTGTTCTAAGTTCTGGTAGCCCAGACAGGAAATTTAAAAAAAGAAAAAATATGTAAAACAATATTAATACATAGAGGCTTTTGATAGTTAACATAAAATTCTACTGCAGGCAAACTACAGCTATTAGGAGACCCGAACAATCATCCATCCAAGTAGCTAAAGTGTCTTTACAAGACTAAAGGGCCGGTTTTGGCCCCCAGGCCTTATTTTGCCCATGGCTGGTCTAACCACTAGTACTTAGAGTGAAATCTGCAGGCACACAATGTTTGTGAAATAAGTACCCTGCCCATGAATTTCTTGTTTTAAACTACGTTGGCTTAGAATATTGTGACAATGTGTAAGTAGGCTTACCTCCCAGTATGTTACTGCATGGGCAGGATGTGGAATCCAGCAGAATATTAGTACAGGGTGGGAAACTTCTAAATCTTACTTTTTCTGTTAAAATGTTATTGAAACACGTTCACACGTTCTTTTGTCCCTTTCTCTTAGTGTTCTGTGTCCTGTGGAGTGGGGTTCCAGAATCGAGATGTATATTGTGATAATGACCTAGAAGGAGGTTCCTGTAATCCTGCAGAACGTCCTATTTCAAAGCATGTATGTGCAATGCCGCCTTGTAAACCGGACTTCAGCACGTTTGACTGGACAGGAAGTGGAGGATCTAGCAAAGAAATTCTCAATGAAATTTTTCCAGGCCACCCAAGAGCTTCTCCTAACAATCATCATTCCAGGGAAGACAATTCCATCTCAGAAGGGGATTTCACTAATGCTGGAGATGGCAAAGTTGGAAAAGCCGTTGTTGATGATTTTTATTATGATTATAACTTTATTAATTTCCATGAGGATTTAACTTATGATCCACTAGAAGATATCAATACAAAGGAAGATGGTGAAGTAGATGAGGAATACATTCCTGTCTATACAACCAATTCCCCTTCCATGGATAAAAGCAATACTGAGAACCTCTCCACAGGAAGCCCACAAAAACTATATACCACTATTGGTCTCTTGCAGACCAATGCAGGATTTAGCAGTTCAGAGGAGGATCAGAATGATACTACTGAACAGCCCAAAGAATCAACTGTAACTATGAGAATATACAATAATGGGGAACAACCTACCACCAATCCTGATATCCAAGTTGGACATAATGAAAATCAAGGTTACTTAAAACCAACTTCCACCTCTGCCGATAAAACAACTTTTTTGTTTTCCCCTACATCACAGGTCTTAACAACCCCCCCTTTACATTCATCTGTATCACTGCCTGTTACCCAATACTCTACAGATGCCTCAGAAATAAAAACATCATTGCCATCAACACATTTCCCTCCTCTGTATTCACTGACAGGAACCACACATGGTTCACAATATTCATCATCTGATATCTCATCAGATCCTGGACAAGATCCACAAACTGGACCAGACCAAAGAGCAAACCAAACGCCTTCAAGCCAAACATTTTTACCTCAAAAAGAAAAGAGCAGTTTACCAGTTAATTCCTCTCAAAATATTTCTCCAAGCATGCCGAGAGATTCCTCAGGTGTTACTTCATGGAATTCCCTTTTACCTTCAGCAACGGATTCAGCAGAAACTATGTTTTCAGCGAAGACAACTCTGTATACATACTCTGATAGTATGACCTCCAGCCAGCCTCAAGTGACCACATCCCCACCCACAGCTCCATTCCTGACTACACTCATTATTCCCATTGCAGACTCTAATAATGAGGACAGCACTTATCCACATCTAAACATCACTTCTAATACAACCATCTCCTCACCTGTGGGCGACAACCTACGGAGGAGCCAATGGAGGGTTGGAAACTGGACAGAGGTAAGTTTCAGAGCTAAAAATAAGTAAAAATCTTTAACTTAAGCCCACCATACACCTTTAGATCACTCCATACAATTTCCATTAAATATACCAACAACTATGTACTGTGTTTCCCCGAAAATAAGTGTCTTATATTAATTTTTGCTCCCAAAGATGCCCTACGTCTAAGTCTATGGCTTTAGACGTAGGGCATCTTTGGGAGCAAAAATTAATATAGAACAATAAACTGTAGACTGGGTACTATGTCTTTTCACGCTATCAACATGCTTACATTGTAATGAATATAAACTTTAATAATATCTCTATCTGAGTTTTATACTTATCCATGTAGCTCTAATTCTGCTTTTAAAGAAGCATTTTTATTGTTCTACGACAGTGGTGGCAAACCTATGGCACAAGTTCCTCTGGGCACACACCTTGTCCCCCAGCAAAGACCCGGAGTCACTGGGGAGAGGAGAGAATTGCAGAATACTGGCTCTCCAGGCTGTTATTTCTATTCTTCCCAAATGCGCACAGTGTCCCTACACCCCCCTAGCACTGCTAGCCAATCAATAGGCTGGGGAGAGACAGCAGGAAGCCGACCTATAGAACCATGATGGAAAAAGGCTTCAGAAATTAGGTAGAGTGTATGTACTTCCTGTGACATGCATGTCTGCATAATTGGAGTATATGTATACGATGCATTCCTCTCCATTAATCTATGTGAATGACGAATGTCTCAGCATTATTTGCATATGTGTATATGATGCATGAGTCCACAAGATTTGTGTCTGTATGATTCATATGGGTGTGAATTAAGTTAAATTGAGGAGAGGTTAGAATGGGTTATTTGACCTCCTGGGCATTCTCCCAGGGCATTTTCATCAATCATGAAACTTACATGTCCGCCAGAAATCCTCTGGATTGGCATACACGACGATCCTTCCAGGTCTGTCCCGAGCATGTCACCGGTGACGCGAAAGGGGCGGGGGGGTAGGCGGTGCCCTAGACCTCCATGTTTCCCAGCACGATTCCGGTGTCATGCTGGGGGCCTCCAAATGGGTTAAAAATGGTGGCAGCATTTTTTATGCTCCGCCATGATCTTCTGTTTGTATAAAAAGCGCGCATGTGCGTAACGCCCAGGAGGTTAAATGTTATGTGCACTGGTTTTTAATTATCGTTATGAATTTCAGCCCACAAAAGGATATATATGCTTTGTGAACCTATATAACAGGTAATCCTGAAATAATGAATGAGAACATTAAAGGAAAGTGCTGTATATACTTGAGTGTAAGCTGTCTCTAAATGACTCAAGTATAAGCCTAGGATGGGAAATGCCGCAGCTAAGGCACAAAAACACACAGCAAATTTGCTTTTGTTTTGGGATGTCATTATTAGCTGATCTGTGGACGATGGTATGCTATGTCTGGAAATTTAGGGAAGGGTTGTAGGAACATTTTTTTTTTTTAATATTGCTCTAGCACATATAGTTTTTGTCTTAAATTATGTTAAAATTTAAGTAGGCTTATAGCCTATTAGCAATATTTTTTTTATAATGTTCCTACAACCTTTCACCAGCAGTTTGGGTGATGATACCATGTTCAGGGGCTTTGCAATTTACACACAAATCTGCCTGATTTTGACTTTTGAATACAAACAGAATTTTGGGTGCTGAAGAAAATTGTGGTTATACTTGAGCATATATGGTATGTTGCATTCTGGTGTAAATCTATTTTTATAATGTTACTTGCTCTGGTTCTCCTAAAGCCAGCAATTCCTGGACATTTTGCCAGCGACTCATTACAGCGTGGTGACGTCACCACGCTCTGATAAGTCATCCGCGGAACTGACGGTAATCCTGTGTGTGCCACTTCCACATGGAATCTCGTCAAATTGCAGTCAGATACTTTTTATGGGGACTCTGGTCCCCATCAAAAGTATTAGGATAGGCCAGAAAAATAACGGCAGGACGGATCGCCGTGCGATACAGCTGGCGGGGCTTTTCCAAGGTGGGCACCTCTGTAATTGCAGGCAATCGACCACCAAGCGTTCGATCTTCCACAACTATGGCCAGGAATCGCTGTGTCTATGGCCGACTTAAACCTAATCCTAAAACTATCCTGAGAGGGAATGCAATAGTTTCATAATGGTATCTATGAAACAATGTGACATGCACTTTTACAGTAAGGAGTATAACAAAATAATGCCATAACAGTGATTGAACCATTGCAGTATCCACACTGCTGGCTCAAGATAAAACACTCCATGGCATAGGCTGTGCCAGCCTCCAGGAAAATAGCTTGTATATCTGAATCAGAGGGAAACAAAGGCATGTATTCTTATCAGTTTGGAATGCAACGTCAGGGTGCCAATGGGCTATGACTTGGCTTCATTATTAAAGTCATCCAAGGTTTTCCTCCATGTGGTTAGGAGCACAATGTGCAGTTCTGCATGAATCACCGTGTGGTGGAGGATGTGGATTTCAGACAATTTAATTTGTCTCTTTTTGTAAGTTTATATATTTTATACAAGTGCCAATAAACTACATTCCCAGATTAATAATGAAATGCAGTAATCAAAAGGTTGTGTAGCAACAAATCAAATCCACTTTTAAATGGTAGATGTGATGTGACAACCACATCAATCTATGCAGTCCTCATATGACCGCAACCCTTGTTCCTCTTGCATAACTAATCTGGTATTGAAGTGGACAATACTAGGAACTATACAAGAGTTGTTATGCTAATAAAGAACCTACCTATCCAACCCTATCGGCTACCATACAATTTAATAAACCTCTTTAAATTGAGCCACTAATGGTTTCAAAATTCAGCATTCAGATATATATATATATATATATATATATATATTTAAAAGA
>CM070034.1:124567230-124586145 GCA_036250615.1 Ptychadena robeensis | reverse complement strand
TCATTTGCCTAATAATTCTGCACTCCCTGTACATGTACAGTATCTGCAAGGACATCCAAATGACTTCAACAGGTCACTCGGGACTCATTACAAAATATTCACATAAAGGATACATTACATAAGGAGGGTGGTATTTAAAATAATATTATAACTTATGTTTTATATATTTATATATATTGTTTAAGATTTAAATCTAATTGTTCACCAATTATGGTTTGTAGGGTACCGTATATAGGAGTATAAGCCGAGGGTGGGAAATACAAAGTTAGATAGTGGAGTTTTGTAAATTAGAAAAATATAGAGAAAGCCCCATTGCCTCTAGGAATGAATTAAACAGTATGGGGTTTCAAAGAGATTCTTATTTTCAAACATGAAAATAAGTTCCCATATAAATAGTCTTTTTTATTATTATTATTGGGACCAATACATGGAGTGGAAACTTATTTTCATTCTTGAATCATAGGCTGTGGAGTGTTCTATTTGAATTCTTATTACATTCTATCACTACCACCAGATGGCAGTGTGGAGTTTGTTTACATCAGATCAGCTGTTGTCGGGAATCTATGGAGCTCTCAAGCTCTCTGTGTCTGCAATTTAGTCAACTGGAACTCGGGACAGGTAAGTGGATCTTAACTGGACCCCATGACTCGAGTATAAGCCAAGGGGAGCTTTATCAGCCTATATTTTGTGCTGAAAAACGTGGCGTATATAAGAGTATATAGGTGTTGGAGGAGATGCCTCAGGAGACCATCTGCCACCTCATCAGGAGCATGCCCAGGCATTGTATGGAAGTCATACAGGCATGTGGAGGCCACACACACTACTGAGCCTCATTTTGACTTGCTTTAAGGGCATTACAACAAAGTTGGATCAGCCTGTAGTGTTGTTTTCCACTTTAATTTTGAGTGGAAAACAACAATGAGGTCTCCAAATCCAGACCTCATTGGGTTGATAAATGTGATTTCCATTGATCATTTTTGTGTGATTTTGTTGTCCGCACATATAACCATGTAAAGAAAGTATTTAATAAGGATTTCATACATTCGGATCTAGGATGCCTTGTGTTCCCTTTATTTTTTGAGCAGTGTATTATAAAATCTGACCATTTAAAAAAAAAAAAAAATTTTAAGGTAGCCATACAGGGGTAAATTTTTCCCTCAGTTTTGCCTGATCAATCACTGCGCATGAGGGTGGCTAAAATTTTAAATAAAAGCGTCAGCATATAACATAAAACATAAAACATTTAACAAGAATACATGCTTTGCCTTTGTATCTTCTGAATGAAAGGGAGTACATTTCAGAGAGAACAATATGCCGTACCTTATGCTTAAAAGATAAACTTCTTTGCAGCTTGACTCTCAAACACAAACCTGTTGAGGATGAAACACATCACCATCATCTTTCATTTCATGCAAAGCAGTAATAAATCACTTCTGAAAACCTAAATAATTTACATCAGGAAAATATTGAGAAAATCTGAGGAGTAGTAGCATAAATTAGTAAAAGTAATTTGTTTGAGAACTGTTGATGGTTAAGCATTAAAAGTATTAGCCCGACTATTCAATAAGTGGGATGGTATTAGCACTCCTATGAAATTTCATTGCTCATCATGATCCTAATGCAGAGTTATCCTCAGCCCACTTCACACAAGAATAAGGGGTGTAGTCACCAGGGCTCCACTCTTTTACCACTTAAAACTGATGAAAATAAACCATAAAAAATAAACATTTATACATAACTCGCCTACATCTGTCTGGGACAGAAACACCTAAAACTAAAACATTCTCATCTTTCCTGCCTGCTCGCTCCCACACCGCCATGTCTGGAGTGTCTGATCCTCCAGGCTGCAATATGAAGGAGCAAGACTCTTCCGGTCTCACTCCCTCCACCAATCCTGATTTGCATCCGGTGATGCTCCACCCTGTGATGTCTAACCTCCCATGTCCCCTTCCCCTCCCATGTTGTAGGCTCCACAGCGGTACATCACTGGGAGGGTGCAGCGTCGCTGCATTTTCAGTTTAACCAGGTAAGTATTTTTTATTTTTACTTTTGACCTATAAAGAAGATTACCGTTCACATTTATTAAAAACCTATTATTTTTATAAATGTTTCTCTGTGGTTTCCAAGTGACATAGATTGTATATATTGAACAACAAAAAATTTAAGAATTTTGGCCATCTAAACAGGTCACTTTTTATACACAAGTGAAAGTGCATTAAATGTGTTTGAGCTGCAATACCAGTTTTAGCCACTGGAGACACAGTCTCTAATAAGCAGCTCCTCACACACAGGAGTGAGAGCGGGAGGGGGATGTGTGACAACCTGGCAGATTACCGGCTTCTATTAACCTTTCCAGGCTTCCGATTTGTAAGTGAGCCTCAGAAAAAAACGTTCCATGTATCTCATATATTCAATGTGTGTTTAATGTCTACCACTCCCCAACTGCATACAGACATTTACAGATGTTGTGGTAGCTGCAGTCGTCTTTACAAAATGTCCGACTCCTGCCCCGTGCGACTCACTATCTGCCAGGGCCAGTCAATCAGAGCAGAGCAGGAGGCACGGGCTCTCTGTCTCAGTACTGTACCGTAGCTTGGGGGGAGGGGTCTTATATTTCAGCCAGAGGAAAAAATGTCATTGGCCTTATTTTCAGAGAATGTCCTATTTTCTGGGAAACACTGTATTATATTTTTTATGGGACATGGCACTCATTGACACTATGGGCACAATTTGGACGCCCTTCTCTTAGGGGTGTACTCACTTTTGTAACCTGAGGTTAAGTAATTAATGGCTGTGTGTTGAGTTTGAGGGTCAGCAAATTTACACATTATATAATAGATTTTATGTTTTTCAAAGAGTAGCAAATGTATACTTTTATACCAGCTGCACAGTGATTACTTTCCATTGTATCAAAGTGTCACATCTTCAGTGTTGTCACACAAAAAGACAATTATAAAGTATTTACCTCAATGTCAGAGGTCATCTTACTTACTTGTGAGATACTGCACTAATACATATTAGGTCATCGGTATTCATTTATAACAATGCTATCAGATGTATAGCTGTAAAATGGCCTCTATTGATTTACTACAAACAGGTACCAACTGTTACAAACAGCATCATTTTCTAAACAATATTATTTTTAACCTTTTTGTGTGCAAAGATTCATGTTGAAATAGCCAACAGTTTATATGCTTCAGTCATAAATCATTTTTAAAACAACCTAATAATGGTTATTACGTTTCTTCTTGAAAAAAACCCTACACAGAATCAGCTTAAGTCAGATAACGTTTTAAAATAACAGTAAGTAAAACTGTTCGTTCTTTTCTGTTTGCAGGTATTGGTACACACTTATTAACCACAGAATTTATTTGTTAAGACTGGTTGCCACAGGTATATAAAGAAGTATGTAACCATGAAACATGCATCCGTGGGCGGATCTCTCATCTGACAGCTGCTTCAGCTCCCCAGTTAATCTGTGCTTATCTGTGTATTCGTACCATTAAACACAGGCACTTCCCCAACCTGCCATTTTGGGGGTGAATAAGTGTCTTATAGTCCAAAAATATGGTATGTCTATGTAAATGTTTGCTTTTGTCAATATAATATACCTGGAGCAACCATCCTTGTTTTTTGTATGGCCAAAATGATGACACTTTCTAGTAGTATGCGTGTCCTCCCCGGGCTCACTCAAAAATAAATAAATCATATATATAATAAGAATGGAGAACCTTGTGACAATGGACTACTGGCAGGGTCAACATCACTAGGGAGGGATAAAGGACCCTCCCACACCGCAGAGCAGAAAAAAAAAAAGACTTGGAACCCCACCTGGCATGTGACCTAGGTGACCTGGAAAATGTAAATACATAAATACACTTAATACTTCTTATTTTGTTTCAGCAATTCTTTGATGTTCACCTACCAATAAGTGTGGCTAGAGAGCAGTGGGGTACAGTAGGTGTGAACTTTATGATCACCAGAAAGCAGTCTTCATCCAGTTCCTCCACCGTCACACAATTCTCCGACACTACTTCAAGGTCTTCTAACGTATTGGGCTTTTCTGGATCCCGTATACTTCGGATTATATCTGAGGACCAAATAAACAAATCACACAGCCTTAAATCAAGGACATATTTCAAAGCCTTTGTGACTGCACATAAACAGAAATAAAAAGGGTTAACTGCTACGTATCAGTGGGACTTAGCATCTCTAAGATTAGGGTAAGGAACAGCATTGGCAACCTAGGCATCACCTAGAGTTGTCAGATCCTATTATGGAAGTGTGAAACTGTTCTCTCATCACTCAGTGGTTGGAATTCCCAGTCTTGGTGCTCAGGCACATAGAGCTGTCTTGAACATTGGAGGTTGAAGACACAGTACAGCTCCTCATCTCTCCTGCAGGAAAATGGAGGAGAAAAGCAACAAAGAGCAAGTTGAGGGAAGCATAAATGGAACTTGTATTGCTAATTGAGCAAAGTACTCCTCCCCAGCTAGAGACTCTCCTTCCGAACATTTACATATCTGCCAAGATTAAAGAGAGGAATATATATCGGGTGAGGTCTCTATATGCAGCTATATGAGAAGGTGATGCAGAAGTATCCAATAACCTGTCACATGGTATGTGGGTTGGGGTTCATTCAGGACCTAGAAGCAAAGTTCTATGCCAATAAATCTGAAGGGGTTGAATTCTGTTTAGAGGGAATGGATGTATTCAAGGAAAGATGAATTGCATGAAATACATTTATCTCCTGCAAGTCATGAGGCAGACTGGAAACTGAGGTAAAGGTTCTGCGACTATCGTACAAATCACAAATCATTGAATGCACAAACCCGAATTCTGCATGGTCACACCAGGTGTCTCAGTAACTACAGATTCAGGT
Source organism: Ptychadena robeensis (assembly GCA_036250615.1). Lineage (NCBI taxonomy): Eukaryota > Metazoa > Chordata > Amphibia > Anura > Ptychadenidae > Ptychadena > Ptychadena robeensis. The sequence goes on along the minus strand of CM070034.1, from coordinate 124,581,263 downwards.
TCTTTCCTCTTATCACGGTTCTTTAAACTTCAAAATGGAGACCAGCAGCAATGGCAACTTCCTTATACGTAGCAGCGTCACAGGTGAACTTTAGCTAATCCATGTGTCTTCACCTACCTTGCATACCAAGGGTGAACTTCAACAAATATTTTCTCAGATCCGCTTCACAGAATAACTAGTAAAGCTGGATCTAGTAACCAATGGAAGGAGAAATATTGTCTTGGAGGGGGCAAAGAACACAACTTGTGAGAGGTCTCTGCAGCTTCCACAGCCACTAGCCAAGGAGGAGAGCAGCGCTGCAAATGTGACACAAAATGCTATCTGCAGCCTAAAGGTCCAGGGTTAGGCCTAGGCCAGAGTTACAGCCTTGATACCCCTGCGCACAGGAAGTGGCCTGAATGACATTGGGTGTCACCTAGGACTGGGGTAGGGTCAGTAGGCAGGCAGAGTAGGAGACAACACCAGAGACAGGGTAGATATTATTTTTTGTTTATTTTTATACTGCTGAGGACTTTTCCCTATGAAGCTGTCATCCTGATCCTTGGCTTCATGTTATTCTTGCCACCATTGCCAGGCTCACACAGCTGTTCTGCATTGGCTGTATTACGTGTATTTACACGTCTACTTGCACCTGTCACGACTGACAGCCCGGACCGGCTGGACACTCCAAACTCACATGTCCGGTGTAGGCACATAGATGTGGTCACGTGACAGCGATCATGGAGAAGCCACTCCCTCTCCGGTGACACGCGCTGCCCGCTCTTACCGTACACTTCCAGGGCTCGTTCTTCCATGACCCGGCCTCGTCCTTTGGATCCCCCGCGGAGAGCAGACAACAGCCCGGACAGCAACTCCATTCCCTCCCCGCCCACCGCTCATTACCCAACCACCGCACGTTCTGCGGCTACCGTGACGTCACGCACCTCTCCATGTGACCGGGGAGTGCTCGATCATGTGACATGTCGGGAATATGGCGGCGCCCTGTTGAGTTCAGGAAGAGTGTAAATAAACAGATTTCCTAATAAACCTTGACAGTTCCGGATGTGGTGGTGATGTAACGGGGAAGGTAGGTGAAGCAATGTCATCGATTGTGATTTATGATCAACTGGTAATATTAAGAGAGAAATGAGGAAGTAGAGGGAACGGGGAAGTGGAGGTTCCTGTAGACCAGGTCAGCGATCCTGCCAATTACATTATTTATGACTATTTGCGTCTGATCCCTCTGCAGAACCCTCCTGATTACAGGGGGCAGATAAATATGACACTTCCCTTCTCTAATGACACAATGTACCTGTCATTGGCTGACATACGAACCATGATGAATTATTCACTGTGTTGTAACATAATGTGACGCTGTCAGGGCAGAGTCTCAACAGGAAGAAAAATATGTTCACAGAACTCTAAGATCGGTGCAGAAATGTTGGCATCATACAATCCTGACCATCCTAAAAATCTCTTTCAAAGTGGTTAAGTTCTATTTCAATGTAAGATATATAACTGATAACTAACATAGCAATACATGAAAAGTTATTATTTGTAATAAGATTGCTTTCATTCAAATGCAAAGTCATTGAGTGAATAAAAAAAATAGTAAGCAAGTTTGAGAGCTTTCAGAAAATGTGTAAAATCACATAAGCTAAGTAAGTGCGATGATATCTGTGCCAGAGGAAGGTCATTGTGCTGGCTTTTTAGTTACTTAGACTAAAGGATAGTTGAAAGTGTAACTAAACTTTAAAATGAAATTTAAATGAGATTCATATACTCACATACACTGGATCGTTACTCTATCCATCTGCATTGGCTGTATCAATATGTATTTATGAAAACGAACATGTGGAACTGTAGATTTAGCCATTGGTTACTGAACTTATTCTCCACTATAGTCCTGTGATTTAACAGTTCTGATGTCATAGATAGGACCCAGAGCAAAAACACTCCCACTATTACATGCTTTGACATAAGCACTCCCACTATTACATGCTTTGACATAAGCACTAGCAGCCTTCATGACACTGCCTCAGCAGCAGTTGGGGAGTGGCTAGAGGAAAACCAAAAGCAAACTTATTCATCCTGAAATATTCAACCAGATTGTTAAAACTTTGCCCAGTAAGAAACATAAACACAAGTTGCTTATGTGAGTTTAGGTCTTCGTAGCAATTAAATTATCTTCCCAGACTACCTATAGCCTATGCACTCTGGAAAAGCAATCACGCAGAGACTTCAGGGTCCCTTACGACATTCTAGCTCAGGCATCACTTCTCCAGACAGCCAGTTTCTCTTGTGCCAATCTTCTGTGCACATATAATCCACATGTGAGGGATTATTAGTGAAAGTCAGTGGTGGAGGAAGCCTTGTGATACTTGAGAAGCCTAAGCAGTGACATCGTCGTTCTATGGTTCACTGCAGCTTTAATGGTTAGAGAGGAGCCTTTACTCTGGCATGCTAGAGTCCTGAAAGAAAATGGTAAATACTAAGTAAAGGAAGACTAAAATGATCCTTATGTAATATAATTCTTTAAAACATTGAATAAAATGTTAATGTTGGCAGTGTAGGTGCTTTTTAAAGTAAATCTGCTGGTCAGGCAATTTAAAATTCATGCATTTATGTATTCTTAATAAGCAGTTATAGTGCATTAGCCAGATGTTTTACAACACCTGCCTTCCTTCATTCTGTTCTTTCAACATATTATTGTTTCCTGGACAATACAGTCAGTTCTGTGTATAAAACATATTGTACAAGCTCGGCTTGTTTAAGGTACAGTATTTATATTCAAGCTCACATTTCAAACACCTTTTTTAATTCAAGCTGACACATGTTTACATTCCTTTTTCAGCAGTAAAATGGAACTAAGTGTCCTTCTGGATCCTGGAATAACTCTGCAGGATTGGCCTGAGCTTCCATCAAAAGTCACTTTTCTAAAGCACAAAAACGTATTTCTATGCAGCCTTCTACCACAAGGTGGTCTACGCCTCACCATATTTACCACTGGGACACCCCAGGGTTATAATGCACATCTGGATGGACCATTCACACAGTAAGAACATTTTGTAGGACCAGTCTGATAAAGTTTGGGGTTAGGTACAAGTAATTTCCCTATTTACAGGAAAAACTGCAGCATACTTTCTAATTGGTTGGCAGCAGTCCTCGGAAACTATCTGCATACAACCCCAGTTGTCTTTCTTTTAAAATAGAGAAATGAAACTTCCACAATTAACACAGAAATTGATGTGTATCAGAAGAAAATATGTGAATTTTAGTTTTACATTTGGCAAGGATTAGAATCTCTGTCCGGATATTATTATTGTCGGTGTTGCTAAGATTATTAGCTAAAAAAAATGGAGTGACATTCATTTGAATAGAAAATTGTTTCAGTTACAACATTGTCATGGAGAATTTATTTTACTTGGAGAGTTTTTCTCTTATGTTCCACAGTTTCTACTGCACATTTTAATAAAAAAAAACTGCAAAGAATCGGCAAGCATCTCCCTGCTTTATTAATTCTGCTTTTATTTTGGGTATAGTTTTTAAAGTTTAGGCCCATTCTACATTAGAGATAAATCCTAGAGTCTACTCTGGTTTAAAATACAATTAGAATTTTAGAATTTACTTTGAAATACTGAATGAATCAAATTACATTTGAGATACTTTTTGGAAGCATTTGAAACAGTAATTTATTTTCCCTGAACAGCAGCATATTAAACTATTATTAACCTTTTGATACTCCATATTTTAGGTTTACATGGGAGGAAAGAAATAGCAGCGAAACTCTACTGGATCGGAACCCACGTCTCCTCACTCTCAATCAAGACAATGAGTTCTGTGTTTATGATGTCTGTTCCACAGAAGTGAGATGTGACCTAACCTGTGTTTGTGTATGTAATAGAGACTACCTGAGACAGCTATGTGCAGAGAATCATGTCTGTAAGTGTGCTGCCCTATGTACCATCATTCTCAGTAGAATAAACGTATATTTAGAATTATAGGAGCTAAAAAATAATAATGTGTATAATTTTTCTAATTACTTCTTAAAGGTATTCCATCTTCACCTTCAGTTCGTCTGCTGTCTTTATATGATCATGACATTCTCCTTCTAGTTAGCAACTGTGTACTTGTGCATCTCCAATATACTGATGAGGAGCAGAACCCAAAGGTTGTCTCTTGTTTGTGTTTGGAGCTGGATCCAGAAGCTACAGAACGTATCTCAGATGTTTGCCTGAACCATGAAATCCTGTTTCTCCTGGATAGCCTTGGATTTATTTGTATCCTTATCCCATGAAATATTGTTGTTTAAACTGATTGCTTGCATTTGTAAAATAAATGTGTTTTCATGTTACTTTCCTTGACAGAGTGGTGCAGATGTGTTTGATGTTGTAGATGGGTCCCAAATGATTGTTATGGAGCTTCCAGCAAGGCCAGATTCTGATATGTTGGAACCAATAAATTGCATTCATGTCAGCCCTAACCTGGATTTATTGGTGGTCTCTTCTGGTTCTTCATACTTTCTTCCCATAAAGCTGAGTAAAGAATTTAGGTAAACACCCATGTCAATGTATTCTAGTCATGCAGACTTTTTAGGGGACTTGTAACTAAATGATCCCCTTCTTTTGACAGTGAAGATGTGGCTATCTGCCTACACATGTGGCGTGATCAGCGTAGTTTGAACTCCTCCTCCTCATATGATGCCGAGCTCAATAATGGAGGCATACATGATTTTCCACTTGGATATGGCTTACAGATGGACAGGTATTTAGAGAAATACCACTGAAAATAGATTGATGAAAGGCAGGGTATTTAGGATAAGAATTAAATTATACTTTCTTTACTTCATGTGTAAACCTAATTCGCTATTATGACCCATTTGCTCTGGTTTGCATTCACTGGTTATTGTACCTGTAGAAGTGTAGTAGTATAGCCTTAAGATGGAAATGCACAATCATTTGACTTTTGACTCTGTCATTTGGCAGAACGGACACAGAACTGGGTATCTTTTACACACCCATGGTTACACACAACAGGTTATTATTACAATGTCTGATTTCCTCTGTTCTCTTCTGAGTTATGTATGTTCACATGTTCATTTACTGATTATTCTGTTAACGCTGCTGTACCTTATGTATTGACATCTTACTCTGTTGATGTATACTTTGTGTAGGTCATGGGAGTCCATGTTATCTTCACTTTGTAAGGAGACGAAGAGTAATTGCACATTACCTATGTGCCCATCTGCTCAGAGTATGACAAACTGTGCTATTTCCACTGATGTGCCTCTGAACTGGGCAGTTTTAGGGGCAGGCTGGGTGAAAATCCATACAGATGATATGAAGGCTCCTGTTAGACTTCACTGCTGGTCCCTGTCTTCATTCAGTGCTTTGTTTAGTCTGTTGGATGCTGATGGATGTGTCACACTGGCTCACTGGGACTTGCAATCACAAGTTGTGGATTATCATTCTCTGGGGAAAGCTTTATGTGTGGATGGTGCAGATGATGAAGCCTGTCTGATTATCACAGGTAGGTGATAAGAACTATATGTTTTAAATAGAATGTTAATGGTTATTGGAAGCCAACTTATGAGGGATGCAACATTGTTTTATTTAACTGTTCTTTTTTTTCTTTCCATCAGATCAGGGTCTTTCTCTTGTCTTGTTTGCTGTGTCACAGAATGAATTTCTCACCCGCTTAATGATTCATGGCAGTGCTGGTACAGCAGACACTCTGTGCTACCTGAACAACTGGGGACGATGTTCTGTTCCCATCCACACCTTAGAGGTAATAATACCACATTTTCTCCTGCACTTTCATTCATTTACGGCTGATCTTGGTATATTGACGGCTTTGTATTTTACAGGCTGGTTTAGAGAATCGACAGTTGGACACAGTTGATTTTTTCCTTAAGAGCAAAGAAAGTGTTCTGACCCCTCTGACTTGTGAAGATGGTGGTGTGCAGTCCGAGCAATACCTTCATAGTAAGCCTGTGAAATAACAGATTCAGATTTTTTTTTTCTGATTCCACCTTGTGTCTGAGGCCTTCTCATATTTACTTTTTTAGATGTGCAGGATCTTGTTCCAGCTCTGGACCTCCTTTTTTCTTACATTCAAGGCACAGACCAGGAGTCTCAGAGCAAACACTTCTCTGAGCAGCTGCTGCAATTGACCCTCCATTTTCTCAATGGTCAGGTTCAGATACTCTGCAATCTTCTGGCAGGTGCGTTATATGGCATGTATATTCTCAAATGTTAGAAGAGATTAACAAAAGCACCAAAATGATCCACATCACTATGTGACAGAAAGTGATAGAAAGTCAGTAAGGTCAAAACGTGCTGTAAAAATCTGGCATGAGATTTGTAACTTAATTTCTTCAAGTTATACTGTGATTATATTGTATAACAGTCACATAAAAGTAACCCCCACCTTTTTTTCATGGGCTGTCATCGAAAAGGTTTCCTCCCCCTTTTTCTCAAATGTTTGTTAATATTTTTGTATTTATATGTTTTCTCTAGTCTAAATCTATTTGTTATGCCTCACGACCTTTGAAAGGTCGTGAGGCATAACACTATTCTCTATTTTAAAAGCTATTACATAATTTTTTAAGGTAAAACCCTAAGAGGGTATACTTTCTTTTTCCATTTAAATACTCAGTCATCTTAAAAATCCCTTTCTGTTACCAGCCTTTAATCCTTTGATAAATTAGCCACAATTGTCTATTACCACACACAAGTCAGCTTGCAGTATTGTTTTTATAAATACACAGAAGCTCATTCATTTAAAGTAGGCTGCCAGTGTACAAATACATTGACTTTCCCAATATTTTTTCAGTCCAACACATGAAATCATAGTGGAAGTCAGCCTCACAGCTGACCTTTTTAAAAAAATTTAAAAATCAAACATTTTCCAAATGTATATGAACTTATAGCGCTATCCTAAAAAACCTATATCTGTATGTCTTTTTACTGTTTTTTCTCATCTCTTAGAGGCAGACTCAGTGTTGGAACAGTGTGTGGGAATTCTGAGTGGATACATCAATAAGCTCCGATCTTTTATGAGGAGGTTCCACCATCAGACATTTCCTGTGCAGGCCCAGCATTTAGAGAGAGGAAATAGAGCGTGGGAGAACATGCCTGTGGAGGTACTCTGGGCATGAGAGATTCATGGCCTTTCCACAACTATTGAACTATTGTGAAAGGGAGTTATCTTTCTGATGTTTAATTAGGAGTTGTTTACTGTGTAATAACACACTAGATTCAACATTTATTTGTAGTTATCATTATTGCTCATCATTCTTTTCTTTTATAAAGAATATCATTTCAGATGCCATCCTGTCCAATTGTATTCCTGAGGCTCAGTCATTCCTGCGCACAAAGAGTCATCATTGTTTCAGTCTTACATGGGTAAAACAAGAAGGCCTGAAGACGGTGTTCCGGTGCCTAGAAGAAAACCGGGTGACTGAGGCTTGCCAACTTCTACAGAACATGGTTAGTAATGGGCAAAAGTTTTAGTTGCTGTTGTCTACACTGATCTACCGATACATTACAACCACTTGACTAATGTTTTTAATGTCCTCTTCTGCTGCCAAATCAGCTCTGACCGCTCAAAACAAAACCACCACAAGACCTCAGGTATTTAGTACTTAGCAGATTTTTAGTAAAAGCAGATCCTTTCATTTTTTTGTTGCAAGGTGAGGCCTCCATGGATGTGAATTTTCACACAATAAATCCTTTGTCATGTTCCTCAAAGGATAACAGAAAAATGTACTGTGGCAGGCATTAACCTTCACTATCAAGTAATATTGTATACATTAATAGTTGGATGTGATTAGCATCAAAGTGGAACATGTTAAAGTATTATCTACATTAATGCTAAGGTTTTTCCAATAAACACAGTGTATGCCACAGACTGCAGCAGCCTGCCTTCTTCCTTGATGTCAAATATCAAGAGAATATAAGAATATACACGTTGCACTGGATTGCTCTACAACCTATACCACCGTGGTGGAGTCGAGGGCAAAAGGATTTTAAGGCTGACATTTCTGTAAACGTAACGCCATAAGCGTATTTAGTTAGAAGTAACAAAAGAAAGGTAGGGTATCATCATAATATCCAATTATCAGATGTAGACAAAGTAAATTCTTAAAGTTCATAAAACAATGATATTTATGCAGAGAATTGTCAACGCATTTCGCAACGTAACTGTCGCTTCATCAGGACACTTGTGCATGAACAGTTGCAAACGTCACTGCAAGGGAACAAGCCTGGGGGTCTAAAGGCCCCAATACAAGTACCCACTGTCTTCATAAGCCAATAAAGTAATTTACTAGGGTCCTTACCTGGATCTAAGTGGGCGCGGGTTGCCCAATTCCCACTACACACCAGCACACATTTCCTTGAGGTAAGCTAACTCCTAACCTAATGACCTTTCTCTGCTACAACCTTACCCAGGTTACCTAGGGTTACATCTTTCAAGGGTTTCATACCCTCTTTGCGATTCAGCATCTACCCACTATTCTGCGGAACTGCCCACTGAAGGCTTCCCACTCCCGCGCCAGCGCTTCCCCAACTCACCTTACACTTCTCATGTTTGTGGATCAGAGGTCACTCATATCATCACACATTTAAACTGGTTTTGATATATGATATGTTATAAGCTGTACTTTCTGATTCATTCTGGAAATTATCTTCTAGGGATATTTAGTATGGGATGAGCTGCATCGTATCTGCATGTACACATCTAATATTGGTGTCCGAGCCCTGCTGGTAAGTACTTTATATTTACCCCTTACCTTTTGACCTGCTCTACTTTTTGACATTTTTCGCTTGCTATATGTAGGTAGAGCTGCTGCAGCAAGAGGGACGTTTTTCATTTGAGGAGAAAGAAAGGATCCAAACAGTGTACAGATTAGAAGAACTGTGCAATGATGTGCAGAGACCTGCAGGAGAAAAGCTTAGTTTGGTTCAGTCCATGTAAGGTTTTTGAGGTTCATTGGTTCTCTCTGCTGTGAAAAGATAAGAAATAACAATTTGATATATGTTTATTATTTTCAGGCTCACTTGGAAAACTAGTGACCTATCTCCGGAAGCACAGGTGTTGCAAAATGCTTTGAGCTCTGTAAGAGATGAGCCCATCATCCTGCTTCTGCACTGGGCTCAAGACTGGGACTCAGAGACTCAAGAATTCATCCTGTTATCCTGGAGGAACAATGCAGGTATTGGACTGTTATTGCATTTATGTTTGTGCGCGCTCACGGCTCCCGATTCTCCTCTAATCTGTTTCTTCATTTGAGCCATCCACGGTTCCGTCGAGCAGGATCAATGAATCCTGCTCGAAGGAACTGGACCAAACAGGTTTCCAACATGTTGGAAAACCTTGGTCGATATCTATTACATGGAATAGGGGACAGCGCTGTCCCCATCCAATGTACTGGACTTGCTGAGAGCTGAGCCGGACACACAGAGCAGCTTAGGTGTACAGCTAGCTCAGCTGACAGCTAGGTTCTCTGTGTGTGTGAAGGGGGTGTGGCCATCTAAGACTCAGCTCGGCCAGAAGAGGAGGGGGGCGGCTGGCTGGCTGGGTGCTACACAGCCAGGGAAGCTGTTTGCTTCTCAAGCTGTGGAGTGACCTGGTGGACCGGGAAACCGGGTCCCTGTCGTACAGTAATTGATGTGCCCATGTGGGGCACATTGATTACTGTCCGATTGACCAGCGATTATTCACAGCGTGAAGTCTCTGCTTTCCAAGTCCCAACGGCTGTCCGTGGGGCACATGTGCAGTAGCGCAATCCCACGGACACAGGGACTGGACGCAGAGACACTTCTACTTATATATATAATATGAATGACTATAATTATCTAGCTGTTTCTTTATAAAATGTCGCTGACAGCTTATAAATAAAAGTAAGAATTGTTCATTCTAATTACTTGCAGTATTTTTCACATTAGAAGACACACTTTTTTCCCCAAAAAATTGGGTGCATGCTATTATCAGCAGGTGGTTGTCCATCCTATGCTCCCTCTGCCTCTCGGGCCAGCACTGAACTTGGCTGGTGGAGGCACAGGTGGGTAGGTGGGATCTTCCTTTTGCTTCACCACCTACTCTCGGTTTATGGCTTGTAGCTCTGTGCTTCCGGCCACCCGTGTAGTGGAACACAGGTTCACCCAGCTGGATTATGTGAAGCAGGACAGAAATCCACTCAACTGGGACAGAGCTGACAAGCTCTGAGCTAGTCAGCCCAGAGCTTTGTATGTCAGCTTTAGCTAATCAACATAATGGTTTGTCTGATGCTTTATTTTCTCTATTCTGTCATTGCCTCTGGACCGCTATAATTTCAGTTTCATGATCTTTTGTTTATGGTTTAAACTGCTAATCAATAACGCTTATCTATTTAATGTGCCATAGACTTGGCTTTGGTCTCCGCTAAAATCTTATGGCGCCACCTGACTCTATGGCATGATTGGCCAAAAATTGCCTCTTGGATTGACAGCATGGGACCTTGTGAGACGACTGAGGACAGTCAACACTCAGTCTGGCCTGCCATTAGCACAGACATTATTGAAGAGAACACTTTATGTTGTGACTACATGAGAGAAAAAATCCTAAACAAGTTATCAAGGTTTGTTTTGAAATATGTTTTAGAGTAACTTTATGTAGTGACCATTTATATGTTTATAAGAGAATAGCTGTGTGCATTTTGCGATTTCACTTTTTATTATAGCATGTAATCTATAGGACAGAACCCAGCTGAAGTGGGTTTGTGAGTTTAAGTTTATGTTGTGGGTAACCCTAGGTAGCCCTAACAGAGAATGGTCATGCTAACCCAAGCAGCAGGTGCTTACTGTGTTAAGGTGGTAATTGTCTGCTTCAAGGGTTGGGTTCCTTTTCTGTTATAGGTAGGGTTACCACACTGACATCTGTTAAGGTTCTCAGTTATCAAGGGCATGGTTTACCTTGTTCTAGTCTGTCATTCAAAAGGCCTAGAAGAAGTGAGTTCCACAGTGTGTGAATTGATGATTAATGGGCCAGTTAGGAAACAATTGTGCTCAGTAGCTGTTGAGAGGTTTCAATTTCTGTCAAAAACATACATATTTCATGCTCTTTAATTGAAATGGATGATCTTCTTTTTCAGAATGAACATTTTCATACCTTCTGAGCTAAATGATTTTGAATCTTTGGTGGAAAGGCTTGTTGTGAATCGCCAGCTGATGCTGCCTGCTAACTCTGCCATGGAGAGCGTCACTGCACACTATCCGGAGTTCCATAATCGCTTCGTGCTGTTATGTGTTGAGCGCGGCCTCCAATACTTGCTTTACCCTTACCTAGACCATCATAGGTATCAACAAATGTGGAACTATTATATAACATAAATTACATGTTTATGGGTTGATAAAGATGTCACATGAGAAAGGGAGAATGCATCCTTGTCAGAAAACTGATAAATATCTGAGCATTTTCAGTTATAAAGAAGAACTGAACAGCGGGCTCTCTCTTTTTCTAAGTTATTTCTGATCATATATCAATATTCAATATTCGAGCCGTCCGATGTTCCCTGTAGCAGCGTGATGACATCATCACGCTGCTGTCAGATATTGGCGGAGCTGGAGAGACAGCTCTGCTCTCTCTCCAGCTCAGCCGATGTTTTGCGTGGAGACCCACAGTTTCCATGCAAAGCAACAGGCATCGGCTGTGATTACTGATCATATCCGATATCCCAGTTTTGGAACTGGATTGTTTGGTCCCGCTCGAAAACTGGGATGGCCGCATATTATATGGGCCAGATAGATGGCAGTATGCACACATGGCGCTCAAAGAGGCCATCGATCTGACCCATATCTTCATGTTTGTGCCCTGCTTTTAGGTGCATATAGTCTTTTATTATGTGACCTTTCATTCTGCAAAACTTTTTTTCATGTTGTTTTGTATATCATTGCATATACTTACATCTTTAATATTATTATCTAATTATTATTATTATCTAATTACATCACAATTCCATGTAAATGTAATTCCAGGTAAGATTATTTAGCTAAGACTATTATTGTTATTGTTCATTTCCCGACAATTGTGGCACTTTTGCCTCCTGGTTGAATGTCTTCTGCTCAGTCTTATCCTCTGTCTCAAATTGTGTCTGCAAGTTAGGTGGTTCACCAGTAATATCAGGTTGGGAGATTGGGGATTAGAATTATGAGCAATAGTCTTGATTTGCATATGATTATCTGTTATCACCATAAATATTCTAGCAAATTAACAGATGTATAAACTAAGTTATGAGTGGGATGGCATTGATTTGTAGTACTCTGTGAAGTTACTAATACTGTTTTGTAATTTCTGGCAGTTTACAACCAGAGAACTGTTCTGCTTTGTCCGATACATCATTACATGATTCCTACCCCTGGTTTGGGTTCTTGGTGCATATACGACAAGTCAGTGCTGGCACAAAGGGTAAGTTTTGGATTTATGCCCCTAAACGACTTCACCATAGGGACTGTTACTTGTGTAATGTGTTTCCTGGTTCAGTATGTTGGTTTTAATGTTTCTTTATGTTTACTTGTCATCGTTGTAGGTGCCAATCAGATGTTTCATGCCAGCCTTTCCAATGCCCATGTACTGATGCCAGGCTACCAGCCTAGTTTGAACAGCATGCTGTTAGAGGGACATACACTGCTTGCTCTGGCAACTAATATGTATGCTCCTGGTGGGATTGATGGGGTAAGGCGTAGCCCCTGCTTTTTTCTGACATTTGATGTTTTTTTTTCCAATGGTTAATGGTATTTGAAATATTTGTTTCCATCAATTACCCCCAGGTACTGCAGCAGTGTGAGGAGCCCAACCTCTGTAAATGGAATGTGGACCCTCCATTACTTAAGATGGCTCTTGCTCCATATCCCAAGCTGAAAGCAGCTCTGTTCCCTCAGCACCCACCCAACTTGCCATCACCTCCTGACATCACTCTCTACCATCTTCTTCAGGTTCAGTATAAAGAACTACCTATAGCATTGTATGATGATGGGCCAATGGGGAATGCTTATGACTGAATAGAAATATAAATCAAAGGCAAATATATACTTTCTTTAATGTGGCATATACACAGAAATTACTTATCTTGCTCCTGAAAAACCTTATTTAACCTTCCTAGCGCTTCTGACGGCTGCATCTCGTCCTGCACTTTCATGTCAGTGTTGCAGCTGACGAGATGGAGCCGTCCAGCTAAGCTCAGATCCCCGCAGCAGCACATTCTCAAAGTTCTGTGCTGTCCCGGGGGATGCTCTAAGCTGGCTTCAGCATGTCACCCCTCTCCCAGCTCAATTAGCATATGAATATGCAATTTGGGCCATCTTCAAAGACCACATGTGGAAAGTCACCCCCAGTGTCATCTCCACATGTGCTCTTTGAAGTTAACCCTTTCAGAGAGTGCCGAATGCCATCCAATACAATTTAATTGTAACTGTATCCGAATGCCATCCAATACAATTTAATTGTAACTGTATCCAATACAATTTAAAGTAAAACAAAAAACAAAACACATTTTCAATTGTAATAAAAATGTTATTATAAACAAACATAAATACTGTTTTGAAATCTTTCATACCAAATTATTCAAGAGATTTTATCATTCAAATGATACATTTTATAAAAAAAATTTTATGTACTTTTTTTTTTAAATAATAATTGTGTGTTTCAAACATTATTATATTCAGGATGTCTACAAGACACTTATACAGACATAAAATTCCATTAGAGTCTATGGTGTGCTTTTGGTACAGAAATCTGGACCTTGCAAGAGCGCTAGGGAGGTTAATGTATGCAGTTCAGCTTTGGGGACAGTACATTATGTTGCGTAGAAAATAGTCCATTAACCTCCTTGGCATTATGCCCGAAGCCAGTTCGGTCACAGTTTAATCGTGAATCAAACTGCGCCCTTGCCGGGATCGGGCACAAACGCCAGTTCTCTGTGTGCCTGTAGCTCTTCTACAGAGCTGCAGACACACTGAGCCTTTCTGGCCCCGTGTCTTTGGCGTCATCTGTGATGCCGATGGGGCTGGGTGGGG
>CM070034.1:124543329-124567220 GCA_036250615.1 Ptychadena robeensis | reverse complement strand
GGGGGGGGGGGGGGGCCGCCATCTTCTCCCCACACACCGCCCACGTCTATTTGACCGGTGGTGTGTAGAGGGCTGGGGAGAGAGCCGGCAATTGCGGTGGAGTACACTATACACTATTGCAGGGTGAACAGCTTTTCTTGCCATAAGAAATGGCGCGAAAAGCACAGAGGGTTAAGTGAACTAACAACAGGAGAGAGAGCTAAGAAGTATATAATGACACATCTTTAGAGCTGTCTGTACAGTCAGTATCGGATTAAACCATCAGTATGCCAAATAGATATCATTTAAACACCTATACATATGTGGGACATCCCATATGCCTATATGAGGGTTAAACAAAATAAATATTTACATTTATCTCTCTCCATCCAGTCCCTGTCCCCTTTCCACCCTTCTAAGTTTTTCACGTGGCAGCCTACAAACCCTTTTGCGGCAGCAGGTATGTGATTATTTCAGTAGAACTGCATTTGGATAAATAAGAACAATAGACTATAACAGACTGTCTGTTGTAGATAGCAGTACGGAGGTCCCTCACTTCTCCTGCCCGCAGCTGGTCAGTAAATATGCCGTACAAGAGCATCTGGATCTTTTCTTCTTCTTGCGCAGCGGCCGTCCATCCATGGCATTCTACACATTCATCATGAATGATCTACTAAGAAGCAAAGTTCCTCAACAGTTGTAAGTAGAGCAGTAAGAACAAACAAGTAATAAACTTCACCTTGCCAGTTTCCTAGATATGAACGCTGCATTACTTTTCTTTTTCTTGTTTTTTCCCTTTATTATCATCTGTTGATCCTGCTAGAAATACGCTTTCTGTTTTAGGGGGAAAACATAACTTCTTTCTCAATAATAAAGGGTGGTGTATGGAAGTCAACAGACATAGCAGATAACATAACTTAAAGCGGTTTTAAACACAAAATAAAAAAACACACATACATTAAACAGACACAATACTCACCTGTCAGCAGTTCAGATGCTGGAAAACTGCTACACAAAAAAAAACCATGACATACTTACATTATTTACGTTCAGTTCTGAAGCCGGCATATAAGCTCCTGGAGAACAGCAGCTGCTTCCACCCTCACTGCCCCCCTCTCCTCCACCTCCCCCTCCTGTCTCTTCTCAGAGCTGTAGAGATTCGTCGGGGGGGGGTAATGCTGAGTGACCTTCCAGATGGTAGGTCCGCTTTAATAATATATTAAAAATGGTTCTATACTCAAAATTTAAAACCCACATACATTATATTGGCACACTACTCACCTGTCAGCAGATTACATCTGTGAAAACTGCTACAGAATAAAAAAACATTGTATACCCTTCCTCATTTCCGGAGAAATCATTTTTATCAAGGGCAGAGAAAAGCAGTTCCCCCCCCACACTTCAGGAATACTTCATTCTCACTATGGAGCTGTAATTCTATAAAACAGCCACTAGATGGAGCTTAGATTACATTACATTAGATTCTGCAGATGTGAAGCTGCATTCCAATTCACATGACACCACGGACTTCATCCTAGATGCCCCTGCGGTGAGTGTTTACAACCTGGCCGCGCCAGGGACGTCACACAGTGGGAGGGCAGAGCCGGAAAATTGCCCCTTACCTCTGAGCTGGTATCTCCAAATTGGATTGGATATTTGGTCTGTTTATCTCTTGAGTAATTCTGGCAGCGTATGTTTATGTCTGTTGCTGTTTAGGCATTCGTGTTGCTCTGGTAGTACATGACCACATTTCCATTTTTACAGAATCCAGCAGGCTACAGAAGATGTCTATGTGCTGGCCCTGTCCTCTTTTAGTGTGCCTTCTATCATTGCTTCCTGTGTTTGCTTTCTTGAGCTACTTGGTGTCAGTAGTCACAAGTTACGCGTAGACGTCAATGTGGCCAACATTATCCTGAAGCATACTACATCTAACTTAGAGGAACCAGTGCATAAATCCTATACTCAGGAATTAGGTATTCACTTCTTCTATCATTTCATTTTTTGGTTGCTTTAAAGTATATTTATTGTTCCTGGCTTAAGATTTGTAGTACATTTGACATACTGTATATATGTGTATGTATATCCAGATTGAAAGCATAAGGGGTACATTTATCAATTCTGTGTGGATCATTCATAGTTTCTATAAATGCTCTTTCATAATATAACTGTGACAGTTTCTGTTTATGCAGGTTGTGGTTTATTTGCAACAATAAGTAAAAGCAAATGGACTTGCTTAAGTATGTTTTGATCCAACTGACTTTCTCAATTCAGAAATGAGTTGCAAAATACCTTCAGGAAAACTTCAGTAAAGCTAGCCAAACACATAAAAAAAATTTGCTTCATTGATATTTAAATTGCAGAAGACGATTGAATAAAAGATCAGCCTAACACACTGTAAATTTTCTTGAATGCTCTTCACACAAATGACAAATAAAACAAGCCCTTGCTCATTTTTATCCTATGTACTGTAAAAAAGTGATTAATCTTTACAATGTGATTGCAGTTGGTTTTCCCAGATTAGAGGTAATAGGGGTATAAACACACAAAATGTATGTTTCATGGACTTGTATTTAAAAAAAAGTGACAGCCTGATTCGTGTGTGATTGTGTGTGTCAATTTACATGATGCATTGTATAGTTTTCTGCGGCAGTTATTGGGTGTTACATTTTTTTTTTACTGACATATTATTTTCCTAATTACTGCATTGATTTTTCTTATATTATTGTTAAAGCTCAGAGACTTTTGAAACTAGTGGACAATGAGACCGAGGCTGCTAAAGATCTTTTAGTAAGCTTGGAGGAAGTTGTGGCTGTGGATTTGGAAAGAGAGGACAGGTACGTTACATCATACAAACGTGGACACAAAGCCAGAGGCCACCAATGGCTGTATCTGTGCTCTTATGGAAAGCATACAACACGTGCCCCAATTACAAAAAATATTTGATCAAGTATTGATACAATGCCTACTTTTTTATTAGAGATTTTAGCAGTTTGAGATTTTAGCAGTTTGTATTAAGTATTTTAGCAATAGATCTGTGTTGCGGACATAATTGATTAAATAGGTAATTAGTTATGATTTCTGAACTCTTGTCTGCATGTTTATTCCTCTGTTGGATCAGTAAGTAAAGCTCTCATCTCCGTAGACTGAAAGAAGTGCTTGTGAAATGCATAGTGAAGCCTTTAGGTAGATATAACATAGCTCAACCAAAAGACGCACATTCTTGTTGAAAACGGTATTCTATTTCCCCACTAAGTGGCTGCTGTGATATAGATACTGTAACCTAGAGCCCTAAGCAGAGTGTGTGTCATCATTTAAAAAAACATTGATTTGTTTGCTTGTAATTAGAGTATAACATAATTGTATTATGTTCCCAGCAATTCATGCAATGGCTTATGGGTCACGGCTGTGCAGTTTTGTCATCTACACTCTATTCCAGCGAGCACCTTACACCTGAGGCACTTTGCACAGAAACAAGATTGGCTGCAACTCCTTGTCCATGCCAAGAGCCAGGAGCAGGTAAGTGCACCCTAAAGCAACTTATCGTCTTACTCCTTGTCATACCTACATTTTATGTTTTACTTTTATTCCTTCTACTTCAGGTTTTCCATGTGCTGAATGATCTAAACCCTGTTTTGGGTAGCCATATTGCCTTAGCCCTGCAAGGTGAAAGGTCAACTGACTCCATTATACAGGAAACAGATATGGAGACAAACCCAAATACTGTCCACCATGTGCTACAGAAATGCCTCAGTACAATAGATCCTGAGAAGATGCTTCTGCAAGAATGTGTGAGGCATGGTGTACCTCTGTTTAGTGTATTAGCTGCTTGTATAAAGGTAAGTGGATAACAACTCAGAACATGTCTGACAGGAATATCCTGCCATTAAAAGAAAACTTGTAGTTACAAACGTTACTAATGCTTGCAATTCCTTGGAAAATGGCAGCTACTTTTCTGTCTAGTGGAGCAAATATGTTTTACTGTATCTAGAGCCAACACGTCGATCTGCATGGAGTAAAGCTAGGCATAAATGTTTCGATTTGTCTTTTAGATCAACTTTAAATACGATCGTTTTGAATTTCAATTGTTTTTTCCACCACATTATGAGATAGATTCAAAACAGATGGATTCCTTCCCTCAGCCCATTGCACATGTTTCATGGTTCAAATACAATCCATCAAAATACCTAGAAAACCCATCAGATACTTGTAACATCAACTGAAATGTCCGATCACAGCTTGATCCATTTTATGTTCCATTTGCATCACTTTTGGTCTCTGGATTAAAAACAATGTCTATGGCTAGAGATGAGTTAAAGCACAATTATCTGTGTGTCTGTGTTATGTTGGAGAAGTTTCCCTTCACTTTCTCCTATGAAAAAAATGAAACCTCTCTAAAGTGAACAAAATGCCTATTCTAGAGAATTGTGATAGGAACAGGTATACCCATTGCAAGACCTGTTCTCTCATGGTAACTCATAATAACAACCAAATACATGAAACACAATCTAAAAATACATTAAATATCCAATTTTGATGTTAGGGTCATCAGGACAAATAAAGGAGTGATTATTGGTGGCACAGATACAAACATCTCTACTATATGCAGTCATAATTCACTTATAGCTTACTGGCCTAGAACAAGTATATTCTAAATTTTAAATACACATGTGTGTTACAGGTCTCAGCATATTAGCCAGAGACAGCCAGATAACCGTTTCTTTATAATATATTTATGTAGCATTAAACAATATATGAAATTGAGCTTCTTGATTATTATAGGCTATACCATGAGCTAATGAAGTTCATACAATTGTTCCTTTGTCTGTCAGAGCCTACGGTTAAATACTGGATATATTAAATAACATGGATATATTTGTGTGCTCTTTCATGTTTCTGTGATGTCTTCTTCCAACTAGAATGCAGACAATGTCTCCTGTATGTGCGCTTGGATTGTTACTTCGGTGAACGAAGCCACACATTTGGAAATTACACAGACATTGTCGACTCCTGCAGATCACAAGTGGAAACTAGAAGATCTTACACATATCTGGAATATTGTGCTGGGAAGAAAGAATAGTAGAACATTACACAAAGCATTCAGCATATTTATCGAGGTAATTATGTGGCTGGATAAGGCGCAGAGGAGGAAAATACAGGTTAAGTTAAAAACAAATTCATGTACCATATTTTGGACCATAAGACGCACTTCCCCTGGGTCGTATATTCTGAAGGCATGACCACCCACTGCCACTCGGCAAGAAGAAAAGCCATCGGACCCTAGGTTGCATACGTCTTATAGTCCAAAAAAATTTTAGTCAAAATGATGGACATAGTAAAAACAAACAAAAGGAAACTTGATAAAAATTTAATATTTATTCAAACAATATCTTTTTACACAAAGGTCCGCTAAACAAATATCTGGGAGCATAATATACAGGCAGTCTTCAGACTGTATTATTCTGGCTTTGTGGGGCCCCCTGTTCTTTTGGCTTTGCTTAACTTTTTTAATTCACTCTGTACTCTAGACCCATTTTCAGTATTCCTTTTAAATGCCAAACACTTTAGTTTAGGAAAGCCTCTTTTATTTACACCATGGCTTCTGATGTTAGACATGTGTCTTGTTCAATTGCTTCTGTGTTTCTTTATTTTCCTCTGTACACATTTGATTGTGCTATTTATGATTATACTATGTTGTTACTGTTGAAGGCATCAGCAAGAAATCCTATTGACTGTTTCTCTTGTATACATTTATTCAGCACAGAAATAGATTGATATCTATAGATGTTCCAGATGTACACAAGTAGATGTACACAACTCATGTGTCCCTGTTTAATGTCTTTACAGGACTGTCCTCTGCTGCTCTTGCTTGAAATGTTTGAGCTTTGTATGGAATACAAGGATTATCCAGAGGCCAAAGAAAGAATACTGGACTTCCACAAAAAACTGGACCAAGTAAATGTTCTGTGAAATTTCTGTTTTTTTTAATGGTCTTGACAATGTAGTTTTCAATGTTGAGCTTTCAGCACTTCCAACTGAAAATATCCATAAACTGCCCTAGCTGTAAACTGCATAATCCGGTGGTTCCCAAACTAGGGGGAGCGAAGGTATTCCGGGGGGGGGGGGGGGGGGGGGGGGCGCTCGTCCTCATTCTTAACCTGTGTTTGATAATGTTCCTAAATAGAAAAGGGGGACCTGCACAGAAAGTTTAGGAACTTGCTGACTTGCTGAAAGAAAGTGGACCCTCACTCACCTGTCCAAGCGTCCGCAGCGGCTCCGATCGGCTCTCTCATGTTTCCTGGATAGAGGCAGATCCTCCTCCCTTGCACTTAAACCTCAATGAATACTGTTTTCTGCATAGCAAATTGTATTCACTGCGTTTTTTTTCTAAAACTTACCTGAATGAAGCATCAGTGAAGCTTCACGGATTTTTTTTAATTCAAACAGCGGTTTCCAGCTCGCTATCAGCAGACCCGATCCGCTGACCTATCTACAGCACCTGCTGTGGAACATCTAGTGCTGTGGTAAGGTAAGGGGATCGGGTCCGCCGACATCCTCACCAAGGAGGGAATTCCGATCTCCCCTATAGTGCCCGGGAAACCACCATGTGTTTTGAATTAAAAAATCCCGCCACCTTCCGTCACACATGGAAGCGGCGGGATTTTAGAATTCGGACCGCAGGGCAGGAATTTCAAATCGTTCTTGATACAGCTTTCTGCTCAGCACCAAATTTAAAGGGAAATTGTACTGGGTACAGTGATTACTGTATCCAGTACAATTTAAAGTAAAAAACACAACACACATTTACATTTGATAAAATTTTTTATTATATACAGGAAACAAAAAAAATTCAAATTATACTTTAAATAAAAAAATTTTCCAATGAAAAAAAATCCATTAAAAGTCTATGGTGCGCTTTTGGTACAGAAATCTGTACCTCAGCAGTGCGCTAGGGAGGTTAAATCATTAAGTTGTACTTCACCTAACTAACATGTTCCAAATATTCCTAGTACTCCTAACAAATATATCCAGTATTTGTGGCCTGTTTTGACGTTTACAACCTATGCTGGTCAGCTAGGGACACTTACAGTATGACTCATTTAGTTCACTGAGAGTTTTTTTGTGAAGTTGCAGCCACGTTTAAAAGTGATTTAAATAAATTTAGAAAAAGTTACAGGTAGTCTTTTAAACCATATTTACACAGAGCTTTGCAGTTATTACATTTTTATTCTTTTTATAAAAGATATCATCTGTATAACCCTCCTAATCTCTTGCAGCTCCAGTCCCTCGAAGAGACTTCTTCACCCCAAATCCCCATCAAGTGGCTTCAGACACAAGCATCTCACCTTCTGCGGGTTCTCGTCCTTCAGAGCCGGACCTCATACGAGGTGCAGAAAGTTTTGCAGCTTCTGTGTGACAGTGGCTGTCAGTCTTTCTGTGGAGGTAAAGAGATGCATTTATAACTAATTATTTACGGTACGGTACACGCAAAGGCGCCCAGGCACAAAGTTTCTGTTGCATGTCCAAGAGAAAAATATAATTTCCTAACTGGCAGTCATTTTAACCCTTTTCTGTTCTATCCAAAACTAAAGGAATATGATCACAATTCTCTATAATGTATGTCTTGTAGATATGGATATACACAAATTAAGGGCCCTCACTGAAATCATAGAGGACCAACCATTCTTCATTAGAAGAGAACTTCTGGGTGACTATAGTCCTGCGGCTCTACAGGAAGAATGTCAGAGGCTTCTACAGACACTTGTGGAGGAAGGACAGTTCTCACTGGCACATCAAGTAGCAAAACTGGCAGAGCTGCCCACTGACAACCTGGTTATAGAAGAGGTAAGGTTTCAAAAGTAAGCTGGCAAGTGGGGAAGATCATTTTAGACTGAATGAACATAGAGATGCGCTCATTTCTTTGGATTCAGCTCCTCATGCAGCCCAGGAGACTAGAGGCATCTGGTGGCATATAGGAAGTACTGTAGTACATGGCTTCAAGTCAATTATTATAGGCAAGTATTTTCTTAATATTAATGGGCTGCTCTTTTTGACTAAAGATCTATTGTAGTTCAAATTTTTTTTTGATAAAAACGGTAACAGATAAAGACATTTCAGTCTTAAGTGGAAGTAGTGGAAGACATACAGGTGACCTGTATATATAGTGTGTTATCACCATATGACACTTATTTTTTGTCACCGTAGCATGTGAATTTGGTTTCTGTAATTGTATTTTCATCTGAATTAATCCTGCTTTCTTTTAAACTTCTTCAGGTTTTTAACAATGTCATTTCTTACAAAGGTATTACAGGACCGACGCCTCATGCAAGAGCTCGAACAGTGGGAATGTCCCCAAAGCCGGGCTCAGTACTGGAAGAAGTGTCATGAGATATTTACAACCAACCACCTCTCCCCACTGGTAGCATCCAACTTCTTTAAGTCTCAGGCATCCTGTTCCTCAGCCTCTGGAACACTCATTGCAGAACAAATTGAATCTCTGGCAGAAGAAGAGCTTTTATTAACTCTTGCTGGACATTGGCTTTCAAAGGACAATGGTACTCTTCTGGTGACTTTAAAGAATGTTGAACAGCAAATTTGGAAATGTCGCATAGAGCGTGAAATATTAGATAGTAGTGGTGGTCTACGAGTGCTCCCTACTTTGTCCGCATTCACAAATCTGACCACAGATTTTTCCTTCTCCACCATTCCTGTGCTAAACACCCCTCTACTGCTAGATATCGCCACTTTGCCTCCGCTCTGTAATTCCACTGAGAATACAACAGACACAACACGGGTACTGACCTCTTTCATAGACAGACTTCTAGATGAAAGCAAGGTTCATGAAGCTAGCCGTGTGTGCAGGTACTTTCAGGTATCCCATTTGGATGTATGGCTTGTGCTGAGCTGTAGGGCTCTAGCATCAGGGGAAATGTCAATACCTCAGCTGCCACCCGACATTCAGAAAATCCTTGCAGAGGGCTTAGAAGCGCAAGCCAACGCATGGAGCCAAAGGAAAAGATTACAAAGCTGTAAGTAGGCTGTTTTTTATTTATTTTATTTTTTTAAAGGATGCTTATTTCTCATCTGGAAGCTGAACCCACAAAAAGTTCTGACTGCTAGGATCATGTACTTCCATATGTATGCACATTGACAGGGGTGCACATAACCTTTTTAGTGGGCTACTCGGATGAGTACCAGGAGATGGTGTTTGGTACTTACCCCATATGTAGGGTGGTCTACCTCACTGTTCTACTCTCTATCCTCTTCGTCAGCTTCCTGCATGGTTGATTCTGCTGCAGATTGACCTCTCTGTTCCTGATTGATCCTCCGATTAGCTGTCTCCATCCACAGCTGGCAGATCAACAGCTGGCTTTGTGTCAAATATACTTCTTACAGTACAACACTGTTTGAACCCCCAAATCTCAGTATCATATATCAGTATGGCAACTTTTCTTGCCAGATTTTACCATCTGATTTTACCGTCTGATTTTAGTCCCCCAGATCCAACAAGGGTAGATGAATGGACCTTCTAGGTAGCCCCAACACATCCAAGGCAACCATTACTTTTGAACTTGAACTAGGGAATCATTCAAGGCAACAGCCAGCTTTTTATTAACCATTGTACTATAATAACTTATTTTTGGCTTGATGATTGTTGGGGTGGACAAATCAATTATTTCATCAAATAAGTGGTGCATGGTGTGAAAAGACCCTCAGCATACAACCTCCTTAGAATTAACATAGGTTGAATCCTAAATAAAATATATTAAATACAATAAAAAGATCTATTTGATTCATGTAATGCTGCTATATTTTCCTTTTTTACATGTAGCTTCCAGTGTGGATTCTCCATCTATTCGGAGCCCAATGGATCCTATCATGATGAATCTAGAGATCCTAAAAGATACCTGTAAGCATGGCAAAGCCTTTTGCAGACAACTGCTGTGTATGTACGAGCTGAGTCAGGTAATCTTGCGTTATGTTTCGGAATGATAGCTAATAATATATGTTCATAATATACCCGTCCTAATATGTTTAAACATTCTTGTATAATTCTTGATCACATTACATTCATACATACATTGTTTCTTTAAATCAGGATCTTGGTTGCTCCTTCTCAGAAGTGTCTTCACGAGAACCAACTGAAGTTCTGCGTACCGTGGTGTCCAAGAATCGCTGTGAGCTTGCTGATAGAGCCCAGGCGGTTATAAGTTCACATGGGCTGGATCCAGAAACAGTAGCACAGATAGTGGCAGAGGAGTGCCTGAAACTCTGGAGGACTATGGACAAGGAAGGAGGTCAGTGCTGAACTGGGAAGGAGGTTTTTTCTAGTCCTATGAGAATGGCTGATGCCATATCACAGACTAATATAGTCATTCATGGTCTCAAGTTTAACATCATATTTCTTTGTCATTATATTCAGGACAAGCTGAAATCTATAATGTTTCTGAGAAGAGAGCTAGCTTTCTACAACTTGCCAAGCTGTGTCCTGACCCAACTTTGGTGGGGGTAAAACTTCTGGAGCATCTGGAGACCGTTCCCCTTACAGAGCTACAAGCCAGTGAGTATTTTATTCAATTAATCCTAAAGTGAATTTAAAGCCAAACCTTTCATTTTTTTATGGCTGCCCCCACTAGACTGTATATGTGCTTCTGACTATTACAAAGTTAGTTAAAGTCATTGAAAAAAATTCAGTTCGCAAGTTTTTGACAAAAAGATAAGATACCTGTTTGAGTGACAGCTGCCCTTATGGTGACTTTGTTTTACTTTGTATAGGTTTTACAGACATTTGGTCAATTAAATGGATATTCTGTCGGGGCATAGACCAGAAAGAAGGGGGAGGCGCCTAATCTTTTCATGGATAGTCCACCTAGAAGTGACAATTCAGATGTAGGTGAAGCCTGGTAGTGCCAGTCAGCCCAGTATATTTCTCAACAAATAGAGACCGTATATACTCGAATGTAAGCCGAGGTATTTAATTTTATCTACAAAAACTGGGAAAACTTATTGACTCGAGTATAAGCTGAGTGTGGAAAATGCAGTCAAATAGTTTTACAAATGAGAAAAATATAGAGAACGCCCCCAGGAATGAATCAAGCAGGTCAATCTTAGTGCCAACACCTTAATAAAGTTAGGAGAACACAGGTTTATTGTTATTAAAGGGTGGGTTTTCAAGGCACTTTTTAAGATTCAAACATGAAAATAAGTTTCCATTTAAAAGCCTTTATTTTTAATTATTGGGACCAATACATGGAAAGAAAATGGGAACTTATTTTCATGTTTGAAATATAAGTTGTGGAGTTCTCCAGTAACAATTAATAAATAGTCCACTAGATGGCGGTGTCATGCTGTTTGTTTACATGTCACCAGCCGATGTCGGAAACGCAGCTGAGCATTCACAGAGGCTGCCGGTGCCAGGGAACACCCTGGACAGGTAAGTCGAGGGGGGCTTTCTCAGCAAATTTTTGAGGCTGAAAAACTCGGCTTATACTAGAATATATATGGTACTTTTGCCGTGAAATCCTCTTTCCATAAAATCCAGACTTGCCCACTTAGGAATTTGGGTGGCCCCACATCTGATTTTGGATTCTTTGCCAAATAAAAAGCTGTTACCCACCAATGCAGGTTTTTAGGCCCTAAAAAAATTATGATTCCGTGTGTTTATTTTAATTTGATCATCTTGCTATTCCATTAGTTTGTTTGTTTTTCTAACCATCTCCAGATGTGAATTTTCCTTTGATTGTTGTATTATACTTTCCCTGATGTTCTTAGTTGTTGAAGTCCTTATCTCTGCACACGATTGCTTCAGCCTGACCTGTCACTTGGAGGGGATTCGGCGTGTGCTACATGTGTGCCGCCATCTGACAGAGATGCATTTAGCGCCAAAACAGGAGTATCGCCTCATGGTATGTCCTCTCTCCTTCTGTCCTCTGTCCCTGGCCTTGTTTTGTTGCTGGTACCTCATGGTGACTGTTCTTCTAGGTCAGGCTCCTGTCTGGGATTGGTCGGTACAATGATATGGTTTATGTGTTTGATATTCTACATAAGAATCAGCACTTTGAGCTTCTGCTGAGAAAACAGCTGGATACTGTGAGTAGGGTCAGGTAGGGGGTTTGCTGATTGGTGGTTGGTATTATTCTATATTGTTTTTATTGAATAAAATGTATCTTACTAGAAAGGTGGATTGCAGACGGCACTTCTCGAGTATATTAAACGTTGTCATCCTGGTGACAGTGAAAAACACAACATGACGGCACTTTGCTTTAGTCTGCACCGCGACATCGGCCACAACCATGAACATGCAGCAAAGATTCAACTCCGATTAATCCAGTCACAGCCATGGGGTGAGTATTGTGGAGATATTTATCACCAGTCATTCACACCTGCAAGGGAATTTTATCAAAATAATAAAAATAGCACAAATTATTAAAGCAAGGTGTTTATCAACATGCAAATAGTGTGAATGCGAATCTGACGTTATTATATTGTAATGTGAAGCAGTAGTAAGGCTGTGAGACCAAAGGGCAGTATGTGCTGTTCAGTGCTGACAAGGGAGGGGGCTAAAAGCTGACCATATCATCCTTCTGCTGCTCCTTTGAAGTATTATCAGGCTGGAGCAGGGAGGAGACCCGACCTTGTTTCCAAACTACAGCAGAGGAAATCACCAAGCTCCAGGTGGCCATATGTGGGTCACTTGTTTGAAAATGAATTCCTATTTCTAAAGCTGGCCATAGACGGTTTCGCAGCAGATCGACCTCCATGGCTGGGATATCGATCTGCA
Organism: Ptychadena robeensis; assembly: GCA_036250615.1. Classification (NCBI taxonomy): domain Eukaryota; kingdom Metazoa; phylum Chordata; class Amphibia; order Anura; family Ptychadenidae; genus Ptychadena; species Ptychadena robeensis. Next base: position 124,554,463 of record CM070034.1, on the reverse strand, counting down.
AAAATGCGGACGTGTCCAAAGTAAATGCTGGCACATAAAGGGTGCACAGGCTGGTTCTCGGCACGACCAGCTGTGCATGATGACGTCATCACGCGCGGGCGATTTTAATGAGAAATCAACCCAGCATTGAGAAGTCTGTGGCCAGCCTAAAAAATTCTTAAATAAATAGTATTTATGTATTTATCTAATTTCACCAACTTAGACTATTGTGTTCTGATCCATCACATTGACCTTTAAGTGGTTTTAAACTAAAACAACAAAAAAAACACATACATGAAATAGACACATTACTTACCTGTCAGCAGTTCAGATTCTGGAAAACTGCTACAAACAAATAAAATGGCTTACCTTCTTGTATTATCTGATGGTGGAAGCATGTTGAATAAGGGCAGAGAAGACACTTCCTGATCTATCTTCTCCAGGCAGCAGCTGACAACAACCCCCCCCCCCTCTCTTCTCCCCCACACTCCAACACAGACAGAGACTCCTCTGCAGCTCCATGTGGGGCACTCAGCTAGATCGTGTGAAAAGAGGCTTCTCTCTCCTCTCTTCACAAAGTCTCACAGACGTGACACTGATGTCACATCTGTGAGACTCAGACACAGGGGCTTATGGAAGAGAATTCCCAGTAACCCCTGCAGCTGGTTACGTCCTGCCTAGGCAAGACATAATACAGTGGGGGCTGTCTCTAAAAAGACACCCCTCCTGCTGTCAGAAATAGTTTTTTTTTTTAAGGTGATACTGCAGAGAGACCTAACTAGTGGTAGGTCCGCTTTAAGGCTGTAATGTACCAAAATACGAAAAAAGTCAAGGGGGGGGTGAATACTTCTGCCAGGCACTGTGTATTATCTCGATCCTCACTGAGACAATTGTGTCTGTGCAGAATACTGGATGTCTGAACTAGAAGAGCTGAAGTCCTCCATTATGAAGGCGCTCACTCTGCTCATTGATGCTGCTGAAAGTTACTCCAAGGTAAAGTGGTCCCCTCCCCTGCAAGTGCTGTGTCTTGTGTACTATGTGGTCGTCAGCTAGGTTAAGTCTGGCATTGTACTTACCCACAGACCCCTTAGTCCTGAAAAAGATGTTTAATGATACTACTGTAATCCAGGCTATTATGCTGTACACAATCAGCCTTCATTTTAAAACTGATTTCAAAACGGCAGATCTTGTCATATGTATCCTGAGTATTTCATATGTGCGCTGACCCACATCTCACCCCCTCATATCCACTTGGCTGTATAAAAGGAAGGACAATACTATAGATTGTTACTTGAATATTTTTTTTTGCATTCTTCCGTCCTCTTTCTGTAGGATTCCTGTGTCCGTCAGTCCTTGCGTTGTGCCCGTCTCACCCGCCTTCTGACTCTACAGCTTCACCTATTAAAGAGCGGTCACAAAACTAGGCTCATCAATTTGGATCGTGATAGCCTCATAGAGCCCATATTGGCGCTGCCACGGTTCTACCAGGTATGCCGGAAGCTTTCAACTCCTTCACACATGACATTTACTTCCAATAACATTTCCAGTATGTGCTATCTCATATCGAGGACGCATTTCATGTGTATATTCGCAACATAGTACTGAGAAGAGATCATATGGTATATACTTGAATATAAGCCAAACATTTAAGCACCAAAAACATGCTGAGAAAATGAAATTAAACTTCTACTACTCAAACTTTTAAAGTGAATTGCAAAGCCCCTGAACATAGTATCTCACCAGATTTGTATTGTGGGAACATTGTAAAATTTGTCTCTAACATATGTAGTTTTTGCATAAATTAGGTTAAAAGTTGAATTGACTTAAATATTTAAACTTGACTTTGAACTTATGTTTTGCAAAAACTGCATGTGCTAGAGATACCGTATTTTTCAGACTATAAGACATAATGGACCATAAGACGCACCAAGTTTTTTTTAGCAGGAAAACCACATAAATTGGATTAGGGCAATTGATTACATGAATGCAATATTCAATTCAGCCAGTAGATGTCACTAGCACTGATTTTGGGGGTGAAAAAGTGTGTCTTATAGTCTGAAAAATACAGTACTTTCTATTTTGTACTGTTCCCACAACCCTTTTCTACATCTACAGTCATTTTGGTGATGATACCATATTGTGGGGTTTTGCAATTAACTAATAAAATCAGCTAGTAGAAATTTCACAACCGTCTCTTACAATGACAAACAAATCTGCTGTGTGCGTTAGCTGCTGCATTTCCCACCCTAGGCTTATACTTGAGTCATACAGAACATACATGCAGAATACTAGGACTGTTTTTAGAGAACCTTTGGAACAAGGAAACCATGGCCTCTCTTTTCATTTAGGTTGGGGCAATTTACCTTAAAAATTGATGAAACAAAAACCCACTGCGGAGGGACCATGAAACGCTGCAATGGGTTATTGCGTGACTACAGTAAACCTAGTCTAGTTTGCCAAACATGTTGGAGAGCCAGTTTGGGTCATGGTTTAGGAAACATTGCTGTAAAGGAGCAGCTTTTCCTTGCCACCTGGCACAATATTCATGTTGCTGGTTGGGTGCCATTCACTCTACCTCGTGATCCAATCATAAGAAACAAGAATTTGCCCAGGAATGTATAACAGATCTACCAATCTAGAGGAGAATGTCATTTTTACATATCGGGGGGAATGTGTTTTCATGTATTGTCTTTTAATAGAAAAATCTGTTAGTTAATCTAATGAATATCAAATAAGGATTGCTGACGCACACAAACATGATACTGTATCTCTACGTCTACTGTGTATGTGATCATTCGTTTCAGTAAACCATAATGGACCGAGTTACAATCCATCCTGATGGATCCTTCTTGTGTTTTAGGCTGTAATTGTTACTGAAGCCCATGACGTACAGCCAGACTGGGCCGAGGTTCTGTATAACAAAGTCATTCTCGGAGGTGACTTCCAATATCTAGAGGAATTGAAGCAGAGGCAACTGCTCAGCAAAGGAGTCTTTGAACAAATCTCCAACAAGTAAGATACAGAACTTCAGGGTGGGGGGGTAGACTGGGAATACATGAGACATGGAAGAAGGACTGCTTTTTCCTATCGATTTGTTTTTATTCAAAAAGTTTTTGTTTAAATTAAAGGTACCAAATTTTCTGACAGAATGCTTCTGCCTTAAATGGCCTTGGCTCCCCGCCAGCTGAGGAGCCTGTGGGCGGATCTTCCATCTGGACTGTATTGCTTACATCAGTGGAGCCCTGCTGATACAAACAATTATGAGCAGAGACAGATGAAAGAGCTGCCAGCCTGCAGTTCTCCCATCCAGCTCTGTCTATGTCTCACACAAACAGAGCCGAGCAGTGTGTTATCGATCGATAACACAGTGCATAGGAGAGATCCACCTGTGGGCGGATCTTTCCTTTGACTTTGTGTTAACTGCTTGTGAGCTGGACTGCTTTAGCCCAACTCACACGCAGTGCAGATGGGAGAGCTGCCATTTGTACTGTATTGCAAGTTAGGCACTAGCACACACAGCTCTGCCGGTCAGGGCTAGAGACAGGGAAGCTGGCAGAGAAAGCTTTCCCGCCTCCTTAACTCCTGCTCTGCCAATTGGAGCATAGAGCTCCAGCCAGCAGAGGAGGAGAAAGCCAAAATGTTTTTTTGGCCATCAGACTTTCCAGAGTATAGCGTGCGTCCTATATATTAGAGCATCTTATAGTCTGGAAAATATCCTATATTGTTTGAAGAATGTATAGCAGTGGTGGGCAACTAAGTTGATATGGAGGGCCACAAGTGCGGTCCTCGGAATCACTTAAAGGCTGCACATAACATTTTCAATCTATACTTTAAATAGCACTTTGTAATGGAAAAAGGACAGCAGGCATAGCTAGAAGACATTTTTTTCATTTCAAAAAAACAAAACGTGTATTAAATTATATTCCAAGCATTAGGGAAGACTGAAGTACAGTGATGCACATTTCGATGCAGAGGTGAAGTGCCGCAATATATATCATACAATCATCCCCCATCTGTAAATGGGATAGTGGGAGCATAGGAACTCACCTGTACTCTTCTTAGAGGAGGAGAGGCGAGTGACTCACTCAGGCGCCATCTGGGTCACTGATTGGCTTTCAGGTAAGCCTGTCCTCTTCCCGCTCTAAGAAGATCCCAGGTAAGGTCAGCAGGGGATTAGCGAACAGGTGAGTTCCTTAACCCTATTCATTAACAGCTAGGTTTCAGGGGCCACAAATGGAAGGGGGAATGCTGAATAACGCTCAGAGGGCAGCATGTGGCCCCCGGGCCGCAGGTTGGGCACCTGGGATGTATAGGAAGGGGGAGGGCAACTTGGGAGACGAGTGGAGTTTAACAACATATTAGTGGGTCAATCAAAGTATACTGTACCACTTTACTGGTAAATCTGTATTCAGACTGTAAATTGGTGGTAAAATGACACTTTATGAAGTAACGTTGAATTAGGGAAAAGGCCTTTTTTGTATGTAGTTAAGCTGGGTTGTGTCTCTCCACCAGGGATACAGACTGCCAACATCCTGAACAAGTTTGTGTTGCCATGTTGCTAGAGGCCCATCTTATATATGTACTTCTTCCTCCAGACATCATTCATGCTTTTTGTTTTGTCATGGTTTTTTTGCAGAAGTAAACTGAATCCTCCAGGAGCAACAGGACTGCAGAACCTGAAACGCGTCATCTCTTGCTGCGAGGACATTAACCTGCGATACAATCTAGCCGTTGAGAACAATTTCTATGACATCACTGATGTCCTGATGAGAGACTCCCAGACACGCTGCTGTCTTACTGATATGCTGTCTCAGTAATACAAACTGGAGACATCCTTATCATCAGCGCGATAAGAGACGCGGTGTAAGAAGTTACAGCTCAGCACTTTTTTTTTATCTACTCAGTACAGTGTTAGGCAGTGTCTCTATAGTAAGCCAGACCCGCCACTACCTCCATCCGATTACGTAAGCAGGAAATTCCCATTCTTACATTGACTGGTGTTTATAATCGGTGACAATGCATTTTTTGTCTCTGGTCATGCTAGTTAAAAGTTGGTTTATTACACAGGAACACTGCCGTATTTATGGAAGAAGAAGACAGTATTTGATAACGTTGTGTTAGGGAGATCTTTTTTTTTTTTTGTTTACCTTTTTGCCTACTCAGAGGGCAATACACATTGCAGCGCTTTCCTCTATGAGACACTTTTTACAAGTTTCCATTAAATAACTTTACTATAGTTCAGGTACAACTGAGCAATTTTGTATTTACTCTTCTGTGATTGGGATACATTTGGTAATCCTACCTTCTAGACTACACACTTTGACAGTTTTCATTCATTAAATGTAAATGGCAACGCAAAAGTAACCACACTTACAATTTTTTCTAAACTGCAATTTACAATCAACACATTTCATCACCTATATAAGAGCAGCCATTTCCAGGGTCAGCCCACTGCAAATTGTCATATCTGTTTACATCACCAGAGTTACATTTGATTCAATTATCTCATTGGATCTGATTTACAATCTTATGAAAATGCCACCTTAAATGTAATGTTCAGGCACTTTGACATTAACAAACAAGCTCCAATGCCCCTTCTGTATTGAAAAGAGCGTATATTAACCCTCTGGGTGTTTGGCCCGAGTTAACTAATGACTCACCTGTCCGCCTGTATGCCGATGCTTCCAGGTCTTCCCCCGACCGCGTCACCGGTAGGGGTAGGCGGCGCCATAGACCTCCATGTAAATGGAGGGGCATCATCTTTTTTCAGCATAACTCCGGTGTCTCCAGTGACGTCGGATTTATGCACAGGACCTCCGGCTGGGCAGGAAATCACGGCAGAGCTCACAGTTATAAAAGAAAATGCACCACGTGCGCAACGCCCAGAAGGTTAAACAGCGTATATGGCAGATGATAATTTGCTGCATGCTATATATGATACTCTGGACATCAGTGTAACAGAAGTGTGTTCTAAAACAAAACCAGAAAAAAATGATCTCTGAGGTCCCATGACACTGGCTGGAAATGTGTGATAATGAAAGATATTTAGGCTTACCAGTCCACAATTTGGTGATTGCATCATGCACTGGACATCGGCAGAGCCAAGCCACCTGACTGCTGCTGTGTTCTGAACTATTCTATCTATAATTGATATATTTTGTAATGTACGGTTGTGTAAAAAGTTCCTATAAATTTATACATTTCATTACAGTTGTTTTTTTTACAGCGAATGTCATTACTTCAGTCCTGATCGTATAGCGAGTCTTTCCTCTTACCCGGCATATACAGTAGTACTGAGGAGACATACAGACATGGCATATTACTTGTGTTCAGTGCTAGTCACTGTCATTTCTTTCTGTTCCAAATGCGGATCGTAGGATATTTGAACAGTTGGGCGATACAGCCGCCATCTTAAGAACTTGGACACTGATTGTCAGCTACCAGATGGATGGTCCTTTTCCAGGACTATTTCCTTCTGGTTCTCAAGCTTCTTAGTCGAGACTTATTTTCAATGCTGCAAGAGCCCTGTTGGCCTGGAAGGATAGTTCAGGGTATCCTTGGACTCCTAAAGCTGGGCATACACGGGTAGACTGTCGTGCAATCGATCCGCAATCCATCACAGGGTGGTGAATTGCCATTCGATAGGGATGCGGGAAACGCCTATTATGGGAAAACCTGAATAGAGCAGAGCAACAGCCCCGCCCCCTTGCAGAACAGAGCAGTGACAGGTCCCGCCCCCCTTTCCACTGCTGGGACCTGATCACAGTCTGTGCGGCTGCAGCCGTCTCCCTCCGTTACTTCAGAGGGCAATTTACTGTTCCCCTCCAAAGTAGTTAAGTCGGTCTTCATTGAAGCTTATGGCATCGGCCAGAGAACATCGGACATGTGCGTTCTCTGGCCGGCCGAGCTGTGGGGCGACAGGGATCTGTCGCCCCATGTGGGCACATGCCGATAAGTGGCCGATTTTAAACCTGACCGACGGCACGAGCGCGCACGCCCATCGGTCAGGTTAAAAATCGGCCGCTTATCGGCATGTGTATGGCAGCCTTTAGTGAATGACTTCTCTAATATTTTAAAAGGTAAACTCTAACAGTAGTGTGGAATTGTGAAGCCGATGAAGCAGGGAACACACATGAAGATATGGGCCAGATCGATGCCGCTTCAAGCACTGTGCACGCTCACGGCCATCTATCTGACCCATATCATATGCGGCAATCCCGGTTTTTGAGCGGGACCAATCAATCCAGCTTGAAAACAGGGATAACCGTGGGTCTCCAGGCAAAGCATCAGCTGAGCTGGAGAGAGATATCTAACAGCAGCGTTTAACGCCATCACGCTGCTGCAGGGAACCTCGGACACCTCGAGCAGTTTGTTCCCTGCTTTAAAGGACCACTCATGTTTCCAGTCAAGGTGCATTTAACGCACTGGAGCATCCTTAAGGCTTTATTTGCTTTCCGGCTTCTGTCAGGAAAAAGTGTGTTTCTTTAATTGCCCCCAGGCATTTTCCGCCTGCAAGAAGATATATACCATATTTTTTGGACCATAAGACACTTTTTCACCCCCAAAATTGGGGAGAAAAAGTGCCTGCGTCTTATGGTCCGAATCGGTGATCGCAACTTGTCTCCCCGACATCTCTCCCGGCAGATAGATCAGCTGTGTGCAGAGGGAGAGGACATCGGCACACAGAAGTCTGTGTCAGCTGTATAGATCTTCCATCTGCCAGGAGAGCTGTGGGGAGCTCAACTGTATTGGCTATATTTTCAGAGCCCCGCAAATATAGCCAATGCAGAGTGTGTGGAGCAAGCTGCACTGGCAAGCGGCTTCCTCACACTCAGCAGAGAAGGGACAGGGAGACCAGAGTGCAGATTTCCCCATGCTCCCCCTCCCTCCCCTCGTTGTGCTCTGTGTGAGGAAGAGACACTGAAGTCTGCTCTCTAGTAACACCATTTTAGTGGCTGAATAGAGGTACTGCATGAGATTTTTTCATTCATTTAAACAAATGAAATATTTTTTTTTCTGATTTCCTGCTCTAAAAACTGACTGCGTCTTATGGTCAGGTGCGTCTTATAGTCTGAAAAATACGGTAAGTCGCCCCCCAGAGCTGCAGCGGTATTAATATACATCCCATCTAACTTCCATTAGCAGCTGGTCTTCCAGAAGTTTCCAATTCAAAAGTGAGCTTTGAAGTCTGTACAAAGGTTCCAGTATGTTTATAGGTAAGGCTCTGAGCTAAGGGATTGATCCAATACTATGTACTTCCCCCACACGACCTCCATCTTCATGATCTTGCCCGTCAATATCCTTCTTGGCTACAACTCAAAATAACAGCAGTCTGACCTGGCAAATCATAACATAGATCCTGCTTATTTTGTGTAACTTCACATTTCATTGAAATGCTCTTGTTCAAAATAATAGCAGTTATCTTAATGAGGTTATCCACACTGAGGGATTGTTTACTTCTTAAGGTGGGCATAGACGGGCCGATTCCTGCCCGATTTGACAGCCTATCGGCTGCCGTGCGCGTTCCCGCAATCGATCGGCAGAGAATCGGGTGCGCCAACTGGTCATATTGTCCAAGAACCTGCCGCATGTCGGATCGCAGTGATCCGACATGATGGTGAATTCAGATCCGATCCCATTAGTAAGTAGAAGTAATGGCCGACACACAAAGGGTGCCCGGCTGATTCTCGGCACTAGCGGCCGTGCATGAGAACGTCATCATGCCTGCTAGGTCAGCTGGGCAGTCGACAGAAACAAGACCCATCTAGGCCCAGCTTTAAGCTGCTCAGACACAGTTGGCTTTTCATGTACAACTGACCTCATGGAAAAAAATGGAGCAGAAAATAGAAAGAACCGTAATTTGTCATGGGAAAATTAAAGTGAATAGTTTAAAGCAGATGTATACTCAAAATCTAAAATTTTACATATATATTTTTAAGTTTGACTTACCTCTGAACTGCCTGAACTGGTATGATGGTGCTATAGCACTCCATCTTTATTTTCCAGGCTTCTGTGGGTCAACACACGGTGCAATATCACACGTGGCCACTGGGGGGCATTTGGTATGGTTTTCTATTTTAATGCAGAGCCGACAAATTTACCCATGTATCTTCTTGATTGCAGGTAGTTTTTTTTTTTTTTGGGGGGGGGGGGGGGGGGTCTTGATGTGCAGCTAGTTTCACAACCTGAACCCTCTCCAGACTAAAGAGGGGGTATACTTTTGTTTGGTAATCATTCAATGTTAGTCTCAGGAAGTTTAGCTAGGCATTAAAGGTTTGATTTTTTTTTTTTTTTTTAACAGATTCAAGCACAATCTCTATTATCTCAATCCCACTCGAAGAAATCTTTGCCAAGCAGAGAACCAACATGTTGATAAATCCCTGCTCGATTTTCATTACTTTGGATGAGAACACATAAGTGCCGCACCTCAAATCGCACAGGAATACCCAGCATTAGATTTGTCATCACAGCTGGATCCCCGCTGGTGTATCATTGCAATATTTTATTCAAGGTTATGGTGTCCCACCTTTACCTGTAAGTGCAAGCCCCCCTTATTGATCTACAAGTGCTTTTTATTATTGGATACGTTTCCTAGAATTGCAAGGAAACCTACAGGTCTCCTGTTCACAAATTGTCTAAGTTCTAGCCCTAAAGGTTGTGGCCTCATCTGATGCTAGCTAAGGCCTAATGGATCATTAAGCTGCAGGCAGATCGGTTGAATTGGTCTTATTTGTCCAAAAGCAAAGACACAATAAACACATGACTTCCCTTCACATTTACAATCACTGGATAGTAATTTACTACATGCAACATGTAACCGTACAACCAAAGATGGAAGATTTGTGTTCACTGATGGTCACCTGAGATTTACAAAAAGTACTAACCTACAACACATTTGAATCTCACTAAACTAAAGTCAGCAGTTTAACTATGCAAAATAATGTAAATATATGGCTGATAGACTAAAGCCTATACAAGTAACCCTAAACAAATTATACCAAAAGAATATTACAGAGCACACTAGAGCCAACCTGGGACTCCGGCCACATTCAAAACCGTTGCAGCTAACAGTAGTAACGGGACTGTTCAATATCATAAAAGGTAAATAACTTTCACAAGAAATGTAATGGCAATCTTAAGCTGGCCATACACCTTTCGATCTCGGTCAGATATCCTTTAGATTTACCAAAAACTATGCAGTATAGGGTCCTCTGTGACTGAACACAGGTAGACTTGATGGTTTAGAAAGTCCCTCATTATTACATGGTTTGGTAAAAACAAAAAGGAGATCTAAAGGAAATCTGAAAGAAATTTAAAAAAAGGTGAACAAAGAGATTTTTCCATATAAAGAATGGGAACCAGGGGACTTTAAAGGCCAGCTCTGTAAATATCCCAAATCATTAAGGATACACAAATTACATGATATACAACATGTTTTCAAATCATCAATAGAGGTAGGTGGAAAAAACTTTTTAAAAAGCATTGAGTTTAATTTCCATAAGTAAAATACAATGTGCGCTGAACTGTCCTTTCTTCCAGTGGGGGATATAGATAAAGTGCTGGCGGGATCAAAGAGCCGATGTTACAGATGGGCCCCGACATATGTTTCGACCCTTCATCAGGGGGTCCCAATCAATGCTCGCAGATCCAAAGGGTCTCAAGACCTCAAAAATGGAACCACTGGAGGAAGGCAGAAGATTGGAGAGCCACACCATCAAGAGGAATGTCTCCGCTGGAATGATTTACAAATTGGTTAAAAAACAGTGTTGGTTAAAATGTCCCAAATCCAGGGAGAAAGAGCTGAAGTCTGTAGTCCCAGGATGAGGGGCTGAAGGTAAGGGTGCTAGGTGTAGCACTGGGGAGTTTCCCCGTAGGTAGAGATGCTTGCTAGGTATCCTCCATGGTGGTAGTGGTCCACTTTGATCCCGCCAGCACTTTATCTATATCCCCCACTGGAAGGAAGGACAGTTCAGCACACATTGTATTTTACTTATGGACAATAAACTCGATGCTTTTTAAAATCGATACACAATGTGTTTTTCCACCTACCTCTATTGATGATTTGAAAACATATGTTGTATATCATGTAATTTATATATCCTTAATGATTTGGGATATTTACAGAGCTGGCCTTTAAAGTCCCCTGGTTCCCATT
>CM070034.1:124525398-124536784 GCA_036250615.1 Ptychadena robeensis | reverse complement strand
AAGACCGGCATTGCCATTGAAGCTAACGGCCGGCACACAAAGAGCAGAGTGATGACGTCAACACTCTGCACTCCAGAGCTCATCTGAGCTGGTCTGTCGGACCCCACTCGGTACGTGTGTGGGGGCCTTTAGGCTAGGGTCACAGTGGGCGCTGTAATGTTATGCGCTGCATGCATTTATTCCAATAGCAGAGAAGTCATTATGTTCATTATGACTGTTTGTTAATTGCGACATTTGAAGTAATTTTTTAATTTAATTTTTTAATTTTTTTAATTCCCATTTAAATTTAGTAGGAGTCGGTCCATTTTTTGCCGACTCCGAGAACCCAAAAATGTCTCCGACTCCGACTCCACAGCCCTGGTTTAGAACGTGCCTCATGTTACATGGTTTTGGTAAAACAAAGGAGATCTAAAGGAAATCTGACAGAAATCTAAAAAGGTGTATGGGGGCCCTAAGGCTATGTATTAACTATGTTGTGGGCTCTGTCGGGACCCCCAATTTTAAGCGCAGTGCTTGGTGGTGTACCGATGGAGCACATACACATAACCTGCCCGGAGAATCCTCTGTTCACACATCCGCCAATGCAGGGGTTAACATACTGCACTATATTAAACCCTGCATGGGCTCAACGCCATGTGATCAGAGGATCCGCCAGGCAGGCAATGTATATGTGTTCCGTCTGGGCCCCGACGCTTAACACCTAGGGGGTCCCAACAGAGCACACAATGCAGTGGAGACATACCCTAAGCCACACCCCAATCTTTATAACAGATGGAACTTAGGGGGGGTCTGCCTAGCACAGTATTACTACTAGAGGCCAAAACCCACCAAGGGAACCCAAGGCCTGCTCAGCCTGGCTGCAGATATGGGACACAATGTTAGACATATATGAAAGGGTAAAAGGCCTGAATAGAATCTGAACTTCACAGAAAATGCCCAGACCTCCCCAAAGCCTTACCTATTTTCTGGGTCTCAGTCTTATTTTCTGCTTCTTCCTCATCATCCCAATTATCCTAAAACAAAACAATTGGGTGGAAAAACAATGAGATTACAGAAATTTTAAATGACTATACTATCCAAAAACATGTACAATTTGGGCAAATAAGAAGTTTTCCCTCCACTGGAAAGTGTAGGTAAGAATTAAGGATGCCAAGAGTAACGGTCACCCTTGACAGGAACAAGAACAGGAAGGTAATACAAGCTGTGCATTAAACTTTAATAGGCGATCACAAAGTACATTATATGAATATTGTTACACGCTCAGTAACTAAACTAATTGAAATTATGGATTTTGAGAATCCCAAATCTGGTCACTTTTCCCTAGAAGAAGTAGACGAGGGTCTGGTTTAAATATTAAAAGGGATCCCGTTTTTAATTAAACCGTTAAAAAAGCATTCCCAAATTGGGACATTGCAACATTTGAAGCTTTATAATCAAAATATATTTTATTTGTGAAACTATTTCAGTGTAGTTCTAACCAACCTGTGCTCCCAAAATGTAAAAATCCTTCCATAATCGTTCGATGGCACTCACCTACCAACTAAAACCTTCTATAGGGGCAGAATACAGGACAAGCTTCCAACTCATCCATCTTAAAAGAAGCTGGTGATCACAAATTACAGAAGTATAAGAAAAATACCCCAAAGCACACAATAACTATAAATGTTATTTAAAACTATTGTATGTTTGTCTTACTAAACTATTAGGAAGCATATAGATTACAATTATGGTTGTCCTACAATCAGCAACAACCTAACCTGTTCAGTCTCAGCAGTACTAGAGGGTTGTGATTGCCAACACCCAATTCTCAAGTCCCCACAGCTTATAATCTATAAAACACACAATATAATAAACTAATCTATCACTACTATTGATTTATTTGAAATATTCATATAACCTTGACTTCCTCCTCTTCATCTTCTCCTTCCCAGCGGTCTGTTACCAACACTGGACCAGCGTTTCGAACTGGCTCTTCCGGCTCAAAGTCCTCTGTCTCTGTACCAAGAGAATATTACATAAGACAACCAAAACGGGACAAGTAACAATAAACATTTATGACATTTGTGGAAAACCCTTCATCGCCTGTACACGCGTCACATGAACACCTTCATGACAGTAAACACTCTAAAAATCAAAACCTAATGTCGGATGTCCAAAACCCATCATAGAAGAGTTCTGCTTGGATTATTTCTTATATCTCAGATGTAATCATTTAAACGTTGAGTGGGAAAACATTGGGAAAACTTAACCTTCTGAGCGTTTCGCACGTGGCACGGTTCTTTTATAACCGCGCCACAAGCAATCGCGGCGGAGCACAATATGCTTCTCCGTGATTGCCTGCCCAGCTGAAGGTTGTAAATATAAATCGTTCTAGTTAACTGGGGCTGAGTTCCATGATGCTCATGATGCTAAACGCTCAGAAGGTTAATCAGTCAGTCAAACAAAACAATGTAAAACTAATCCATCATATGCTCAAACAGAGAAACACCAATTTTAATATCAGAATATTTAAAAACTTTCTCAGTCAAGCATTGCTCACATTTCAGAGTTTAGGAGATCTAACCAGACATGCAATGCGCACGGTTTGTCTGAGGAGCTGGGAAGAACTCTCAAACGTTGCACTTCATGTAGTACAATGAATGAATTGCTCATGTTTTGTGCCTATATACTTTACAAAGATGGCACCATCTATTCGTAATCAATAAACTGCTTAACCTCCTGGGCTTAACCTCCGAAGCCAGAAAAAGCGGTTTGATCTTGGATCAATATGCGCCCGTGCCAGGATCAGGCGTAATCGTCATCTCTTCGTGAGCCTGCAGCATTTCTCCATAGCTGCAGGCTTACTGAGGTTTTCCGGCCCCATATCTTCGGCAACATCGGTGACACTGAAAAGGGGTGGGCGCCATAGACCTCCATGTTAATGGAGGGGGCATAGCTTTCCCCGGCACACACCGCCAGCGTCTAATTGACACCAGCCTGTAGTGAGCCAGGGAATTGCCTGGGAAGCAGCTTTTCACGCCATGAAAAATGGCCCAAAAACCCCTCAACAACCAGGAGGTTAAGAAGAAAGTCAAAAGAGCAGCATGCTCTCTTCAATACATGAAGCATACAAACAAAAGCCTTGGAATTTTAAGTTTTAGACCTGCATTTCTTCGGGCCATCGACAATATCATTGTGCATTGATGGGCGAGTATGCCCCGTATAGATAAATGTAACTAATACGATAATCAACCTGACCAAATCATGGGAAAACATAAGAATCATAAACATAAGCCAGACCTGGGCAAACTTAGGCCCAGGGGACAGATCCCACCCCTTGTCACCTTGATAAAAAAGATGCTCTGGCTCCCCTCTGCTTGTTCCTTGCAATGAGTGTGCATATTACCAAGAGGGGTCTAAATGTCCACCTTTCCTCTCTCATTGCAGTGAACAAGCAGAGGGGAGCCAGAGCGTCTTTTCATCTCCATCTCTGTATTTTCACTGAAATATGGCAGTAATGGGTAGTTTTTTTAAAAATATTCAAATATGTCAAATTTAAGAATTGTGCTCCATGTGTCAAAAAAGTTGCCCAACCCTGGTCTAAGCCATCTGTGTATGTTGGGTGTTCACAATTTCAGCCTTAGTAATGTTATTATATAAAATGCATCAAATATCTACTTTTCATTTCGTTTTCATAAAGAAGTTTATTTTATTTTGTTACTGAATTCTCACGCCAGAAACTAAGCACAAAGACAACCAAAAATAGCAGTGCACCTTTAGATCCGAGTTCAGTCCCAATAATTAATCTGCACTGTCAGACCAGAACTTGTTGCTGGACTATAACCAGCAAGTTTAACCCTGCAGTACACAGGGCACACACATCAAACCCTACTATTCTATTAACCTATAAGGCTGAATTCCTTTGGCTGCGTACACACACATCATATTCACCTACAACAATCTTTCGTAGTCACCTAGAGCAACAATCTTACATCTGTTTGGCTTCCCAACAGCCGATATTTCCTACGATGGGAAGGTGAAGCAGGATACCACCATCTGTCCTCTACATTGAATAAACACAGTACTCTACACAGTTCATTCCATAGAGTTTGAATGGGGGAGTGTTTGTTTTTAAAATGGGCCCATTCATGTCTATAGGCGCGATTACCCGTGGCCAAAAACACGGTGAGCTGCGTTTTAGATCATGGGCCCAACGCGGCTGATTGCAGCTGTGTGGAAGAGCCCATTCAAATGCATGGACGCGATTGCCAACACTAGTATGGGAGACCTAGGATAGCAGTATGTGCTAAGGCAGGGTTTATTTACCTGTTCCCAGGTCACTGAAGCGTGTGTGTGAAAGTCTCAGCGCACACACTGATCACCATCGCACCCCCTATGACCATGGGATTCTTGTAGTGCCTCGTCTGAAACAAAGAGCCGCTCGAGAGCTGTAAAAGCCGGCTCTATAAAGGGAGCCGATCCAAAAGTGCCGAAGCTTTGAAAAGAGCCAGAATTCCCATCACTTATACTCACTGTGATGTTGCAGGCGCACGCCTGCAAGAGGTGGGCAGATTGGCACATCAGGTGCCACTCTACGCCTACCAGCAGGTGACTAGGGGTATAAGATGGCGGATTCTGGACATGTAATGAGAACTCCCTCCTGTGAGGTAGCAGGTTTCCAGAAGGTGTGTAATAAGAACCCCCTCCTGTGAGGTAGCCCTGGCTTAGATTTATGTTTAGACAGATGTGGCCCGGCTATAGTTCTACCTGAACACTTCACAAGCTCATGTCAGACAGAACTCCCAACCTCCTTACAAACCCAATTCTACTAACATGATTTATATTGCTTGCCATGAACAAGCACAAGGACCTTTACTGGGTCTCTTATACCATGGGACACGTTCATGAGACACAACCAGAATGCGTGGAAAGATAATTAATACACACAAGCCCTAACTTTGGCCAAAATATGCAGGCAGATCTGGGCCTCAGACTTTGTTTCAATCTTCATTCCAATTGATGTATTCAGAATCTGGCAAGTAGTCAGGCTTCTCTAATCTAGATATCAGTCAGTCTTAGTACATACCTCCTGGCCCCTTGTTACATGTGTCAAGTAGAAGACATGGGGCCCAGAATAGGGAACAGGCACAGGGTGATGGCGACATGCAACACTCAAAGAGGGGTCACCAGTATGAGCTCTACCAGAGATGGTCAGCCAGGACACAGAAGTATCCACGTTCCTCTACACTGGAAGTGCATGTAAAGTGTGTAACCTATGAAGTGATGAGTCCACCATGACACATGTGATACCTGTGCTCCATCTCACATACACCCCGAGCAGGCCATGCGTCACATATGGTCACATCGGGAGCTCAGTGTCGGTCTATGAGTGGACCTCCAGCTATCAGGAAGTCAGGATGATACACGAGGACGAGCCCGGTGATGATGGCTGGCTCAGAGCTGAGACGCCCCACCACCTGAGAACTTCCCGGGGTCACAGCAAGTGTGGACGGGAGTGACACATGGCGCACAGAGCTGCCTGGCACGGGTACATGTCCATGTCGCTCAGTGTCCGCGGACCCGCACGGTGTCAGGAAGACCCGGTAAGAGCTGGGCGCGGGGAATAAGGAAGGCACACGGCGTGACGGGACTCGTGTCCAGGGCCCCCCAACCCCATAACCCGGCATGATTTAGATAAGGGGCCCGCCGGAAAGTGAGGGGAGCTAGAACTGGGGACAGGGTGACATGGAGGGGTCAGGGAGTGTCCGGTGTCCCCTCACCCCAGTTGTCGTTCTCCGCCATTTTTCTTCCCGCTGCAGCTCCGGCTCCGACTGACTCACCGCGTCCAGCTGCGCACGCAGCTCACTGACGCCTAGAGGGGCCCCTCACCGGAAGTACGTCACCCTACAAAGAGCCGGGGCGGCCCAGAAATTTCCATGTTACTATACCCGGCATTCATATTGGTGACGGTGTCCTGTCCGTCTCACGTTCTGTTCATTCACGTGTTAGCCTAGGATAGTAGTTTCTTCACTTGGAATCGCGCCCAGCTGATTGGGCGCCATGTTGGGGACACCACGTGAGAAGCACGTGTCATGCGGGTGCCCGTGTGAGCCCCACATGTCTGCTGATAAGCGCGTACCGGTGTGGTTCATTCTATTACGGTGTGGGTGACCGGTCCTGTGTGTGGTGATATACACCTCGTGTATATCATATAAGTCTGATAAATAGTCAACCGTAAATAAAAAGACCCGTCAATAATCAGTGTTTTCTTATGTATACATATTGGTTAAAAGAAGATAGCAAAAATGACATCTGTATACCAAGGAGAAACAATATGGTTGTCGCAGGATCTATAGGCTTGTCTTATAAAACTCTGTACAATGTGGTGCTTAGTTATACACAATGGTGACAACAACAAGGGCAGGTGGGGTGAACCCTGAGGAAAAATTGATCTATGACAGTGCTTCTCAACCTTTGTAGATCAGTGACCCCTGTAGTGACGTCACAAAGTGTCACTTCCTATATTTGGAATGAGGAAGTGCCAGTGTGGAGTGTCACTTCTGTGTTCAGAATACCTGAACTGGCACTGCAATGCCACTTCCAGGCATAGCTGTCAATGTTGCAGGCTCCTCTCCTATTTAGTTCCTGCCTAAATCCCACCATACACGCTTAGATTTTATGGCCGACCGATCTGCGTGCACGCTCTCGCCGATCGGTTTGGCCAAAAAATCAGGTGCCGATCTTAAGCTTGAAGAGCTTAAATCAGCAGCCAAATCAATCTAAGCAGTTACGGACATGTTCGTAATTCTTAGAACGGTCTGATGCTTTAGACAGGGACAAAGTGTCCCCATCTAAAGTATGTCTTCTCAACGCCCTGCTGAGCAATCAGCTGCCTGCTTCTGAGGGGGGAAGGAGCAGCTACCTTCACTCTAGGCTGACACACAACACAGCCGTCTAGATCCTGTCTGCCGGGTCTCCCTAGCTTACAGCACCAGCAGCTAGAGATACCCGCAGGACAGCGTTGGCACACAAAGGGTGCCAGGGCCGATTGTGTCCCGATGTTTGGCCAGGAAAGCCACATAAAAAACGTGACCTTTCCAGCCAAAATGGGAGGGTTCACAGGTATGCTTCCAGGACCATCAGGCAAGTGTAATGTCCACTCCTTGCTATTGTCTCACCCGGCTTGTGCAAATGATGTGCATTATTTTAACTTTGTGAATTATGTTTTGTTTATAGACCAGTATATATTGTTTACGGTAATTTGCACTGCAAATATGGCTGGGTCTACACTACAACACCCAGCGACCGCTGTTAAGGGCGTGGTATTGCCTTGCCTGCAATACCGCATCCTATACATATCTATTGGCAAACCGCAGCCATTGGTAAACAATGGGATCCCCAACGCCTGTTGTGAATCTGCTCCCGCGGCTGCACTGCGTGGTTTTCCCCGCGGTCTACGTGCAGGAAAACTGCGCAGTTTTCCGTAGTGTTGACACAGCCTAATGGTGTTTATGTGTAAGAAAACAGAAAATTCCTATTATATATACTGTAATTTTCCTGGCGCGCTCCATGTCAGCATACACAGTATGCTGACATGGAGCGTTCAGGAAAACAGAAAATTCCTTTTATACTTACCGTAATTTTCCTTTCCTGACGTGCTCCATGTCAGCATATTGTGTATGCTGACATGGAGCCATCAGGGAAAAGGCTTGTTTTGTTTAGGCGATGACTGCTGTTGCTTCTTGCTCCTCTGCTCTTCTAGGTAATCACTTTGACTTTTGAGTAGTTCTTCCAGCATTTTGCCAACTGTAAACTGACAAGATTCAAGGTCCTTGGTGTTGGACTTGTTTTCACTGGAACATAAGTCAAATGCAGACCTTGCAAAAAAACTTCATATTTGGGCAAATAATCCAAAAAATCACAGTAAAACCACCAATTAAATGGAAAAAACTTAACTTTTACTCAGTAAATCATAATTGTCCCTTTTCTGTCCTACCCTCTGATGACTTTGCTCTGCGGCTGTAACAGCTTCTCTTCTTCCGGGCTCAGAGACACTTGGGAAAGGACACATCAGGATTACAGAGATGTGTTTTTTATGTATGATGTATGTTGCTTGATGTTCTGCCTGACTTCACTTGAGGGTTTAAGGAATATATACCTCAACTTTCTGTATTTTTGCCTATCTTCTGTATGTTTCTATACTTGTGTATCTGATTTAAATGTTAATAAAATCTTGTTATTTAAAAAATATTACATTTAAAAACCATTATGAAGCGGCCATATATTATACTGCAGTTCAATAACGTCTGGAACACTGGCAGCTAGAGTTAGCAACTCCCAAAGCTTGAAGGAACTGCAACTGAGTACGAATATTTTTTAGGGTTGTACAGAATTTCTCCACTATAATGCAGAAAGTTTGGAGTTTAATTGATCCCCTTTATTGACTAACTGAAGTCATTAGAGAAGCAAGCTTTTGCGATTTCTCAGATTGGTATTAAGCCTGAATAAAGGATCTGAGACATCCCAAAAGCTTGACTTCAATAAGCCAATGAAGGGGGATCAATTAAACTCCAAACTTTCTGTAATTAAGCTGCCCATACATATCAGGATGGGTGCTTGATTGATGACCTGATTGAGCACAGCGTGGTGACATCACAATGCATCACTACGTTGCGCTTGGGCGTCCAGACGCACCACTGTAGGTGCTTGATTCCCGTCCGATCCTTATGATGTGGACCCTGGTCCCCATTCAAAGGATGCAGATCAAGCAGGATTTACGGACATGTCCAATACCTGCTTCACGACCCAATTGATCCCACTCTAAAACAGGGATGGCCGCATTAGTTGGGTGGTACATCAATCTTGTGGGCACCTTTATCGATTGCTAACATGTACACCTACATTACTACAGAATGTATGGGGGATAGAACTACATGGTGCAGCAGTGACTGGGTTATTTAAAGTAAAGACAACACCTTTGGAAAAAACAGTGAGAAGTAAGGACCACTGTCAAGTTTCATTACCAAATGTGCATTCACTATAAAGTTTCAACTTCTCTTATTGTCCTGATCACCAGCATTACCAGTAATTAACAGTCAGACTGAATCCAAAATCTTGAGTAGTGATCACAACAGCAATATTATAAGAAAAGGTGAAACCCCCAAAAGAGACACTATTAGGAAAAATAAAGAATAATATACTGTACTTTGCAAATATATAAATATAAGCAGGATAGTGTACAAATCATTTTCTTTCAAATTTTATTATTTGATAATTTTTCTGTCAATGTCATTTTTTTGTTCTCCTCTTAGGGCCCTTTCACACTATATGCATTGTATTTTAATAACATGCACTTTTTTATCACACAGGTTTTTTTACTGCATGTGTTTTTACATAGAAAACCAATGTTACCTTTCACACTGTATGCGTTGCGTGTTTAAAAACGCAGCATTTCCGCATGCTTGCTGTATGCATTTTTGATAAATTTTTCATGCATTTTTCATTGATTTGTTCAAAAGCAGAAATGCAAAACTGATGTAATGTGAAAAAACGCATCCATTTTTGTATAT
Source organism: Ptychadena robeensis (assembly GCA_036250615.1). Lineage (NCBI taxonomy): Eukaryota > Metazoa > Chordata > Amphibia > Anura > Ptychadenidae > Ptychadena > Ptychadena robeensis. The sequence goes on along the minus strand of CM070034.1, from coordinate 124,527,236 downwards.
ATGCAGAAATGCATGCCTTCAAAAAACACATATAGTGTGAAAGGGCCCCTTTCACCCCTTTCTGGCTTATAACCTACACTAAAAGGCTGTGTAAGGGCCCAATCACATTGTGCTTTGCAATACCCATTTATTATGAATGGGCTTCTAACCTTTGTGCTGCCAATAAGCCACATATGAAGAGTGCATGGGGTACCATTCCTAATTCCATTAAAACACAACTCACTACATGTGCTGTGGCAAAATGTGTTTAAATGTGCATTTCATTGCATGCTAGCACATATTAAGTAACTGAAACTTAGCCTTAATTGTCACAAGTTTTGGAATCTCTCCAGCTTCTCAGGTCTTAACACAACGTTATGTGGTCAGTGGCTCTGTGTAAATCAATAACCCAACCATTGTCAGAGAATACATGTCCCACTTGCAAGTGTGGTTTGGGTACAGGGCTGGGGGTGGTTTTTTATGAATTTTGAAAGACAATTATTAAAGTTTCACAATAGCATAACATGTTAATGTCATTTTAAAAATAGTTTTTACTATTTTTACATATTTGGCTTTCTTACAAAGTTTATCAGGAAGCTGGTCCTAACCAATCATATGAAGCCAACATTATGTAAATGTATGATACACAACTTATGAGGTTCTACCAACAATACAGTTCACCTTTTCACCTATTACCTTCTCCATGATGTACATTTTAACTGCCCCAGGACCATGGACAGCGGTGATCCCACATTCCCCGGCCTAGAATCCTTTAGGAAAAACCTGACAAACATGTTGCCAGTAAACATGTACTTGGTTCTGGCCATCATCCATGGCAAATTTTGATTCCTTGAGTTTGAATATTCTCTTTGTATTTTCCAATGTCAAAGTATAAAAAACAGGCAAGTAGGGTCTTTCCCTTCGAACCACATGTTGTCTAGAGGTCTCTGTACAATGAGATGATGTATGATCACATTGTAGTAATAACTGTACACAATGTCATAGATGCTCTATAGAGATGGAATTGGGTCTGATATCTACAAATATGGTCAACCCGGCTTTTTGACCTGAGACAGACATTTTTATTGCATACAGTTTTTATATTATGTATTTATATTAAAATGGGCAACAATGCATACTTTGCATTAAAGAAAATGAGGATGAATTCTACATCTTAGGAGAGTATAAGAAGATACAGGAATTATGCACCAGAGAGCTCCATGGAGGTCAATAACGATTTGGGCTTGCCTACAAGATTATGAAGCTGGAGTAAACAATTAATCTGTACACTGTTTAATTCACATTTTAAGACAGATAGTTTTTCAACATGAAAAGTGATTAATAAAAAAAACATGCTGCCATGCTAAAAAAAACAAACAACTAATTGTGGAGTCCCTATGCATGTTCATATACTCAATCAAGTAAGGTAAATTACAATGCTCCACCTTAAACAGTGTTGTATCAGACTTTGATGTTATATTTTACTTTATTAAACTTAAATACATTTAAAATGTAGGAAGGAAGGAACTGTACAATATATTTTTATTAAATGTAAATACAGGAAATAATAAAATATAATTGATTTGTAATTTGTACTTTACAAAATAAATATTCTCTTTTCCCATTGTTTTAACATTACTATTGTTTTATTGTCATTGCAATGAATGAGCATTTTGTTTCAAGTGCAGGAAATGTAAAAAAAAATCCCAGTAAAACAAAACAACATCCCAGTCAGTTGCGGTTTTAGGCATGGGCAACCCGGGTGGCATGTGGGCATCACAAATGTAATGTTTTTCCGATGCCCAGATGTCTTCTCCCCTATCCTCACCTGGGGAGGGAGTAGAGGAGACTCACCTCCC
>CM070034.1:124509605-124521205 GCA_036250615.1 Ptychadena robeensis | reverse complement strand
TGCTATGTCATCCAGCTCAGCCCATGCTTTGTCAGTGCGATGACTTTATATCCCGATATCAAAGGAGTTGGAGGCGCAGCACTGCTGTGTCATCCAGCTCAGCCCATGCTTTGCATGGCGACCCGTGGTTCCCATCCAAAGCAATGGACATCGACATGATTTACCCGATTACCCTGTTATTTAGCGGGATTGATCCCACTTGAAGACAAGGATAACCACATTAGATATGCACTAGATAGATGGCCGTGAGCACGCATGTCTAGCTCATATCTATGCATGTATGGGCACGTTAAAGCTGAAATGCTAAGTTTACAACACAAGAAAATGTATTATATAATTTCTCACCGGCCACGGATCCAATCTCCAAAAAGACTTCTTGTGTCCATCCACTGACTGGTCCAAACATACCACTGTTAGCACAGAGCCGTGTAAGAGCATATAGTTGTTTCTCAGTGCATTGCAGAGCAAGCTGGCCCAGGTACATGACTGCTGAACTAAAGGCAGAAAAATTTGCAATAAGAATATTTAATAATGATTAAGCTAAAGAGTGAAAATACGTGGCAGAGTATAATTTAATAAAAAAAACTCACCAGAATTCGCTTGGTTTTATCTGCGTCATTTCCCCCTCTGAGAGCCCGCATATTACATATCCAAGAGTTGACAATTGCAAAGAGTCCAGAGCCTGGGCACTGACATTATTGGAGTTCATATATCCGCTGGCTAATATGTTCATCTGTAGGGACCAATGTAATCATTAAATGCAAACAAGTCTGTGCATGCTATCTATAAAGTAGTGCTGTCCAAAAAATCTGCAACTTTCAAAAATATCAAAAGCATCTCCTATATTTCTCTCCTGAGCATTTTATTATGAAATTAAAATTTTATTTAAATTGCATTCTGCTTAAATATGCATGTCAACTAGTTTTCCTAAAATTGTACTTTGTTTCCTGACTTCCTCTTGCCATCCTATTAACCATGAGACAGCACATGTCTTTTTTGTAATTTTAGACTTGCTGTGGAAGTAAAACATATTGCCAATTGCCATATTGCTACCTAATAATGAAAGTATATATAAAGCCACAATGTTTTTTCTCCAAATAATACATGAAGAACAAATGACAAAAACAGAAAAATCCCTTCAGGCCTATAGCTACTTTTACAGAACTGAACCTAACATTTTACTCAGCAGGGTGACCCATTCTCAGACATACCAAATACAATTGCCTTTTATGTGTTTTACCATATTTTGGATAGAATTACCTGGTTCAGAGTCCATTCTTTCTGGTTTCCAAAAGCTTCTATTACTTGCCAGTCTTTCAAGAAAATTTCCTGTAACTGAGGCTCACTTAATTGAGTTGCCAAGCGGCCAAGGCGAATAAGTACTAGACTTGTGAGGTTAGATGGAGGGCCTGCTATCTACGAAATAAATGAAAATGGAGCTTGAATATGTGATTTCTTATACACTTGAAGGTTTATACTTATAGTAAAGTCATGATAAGTGTTTAATTTTTCTATTTAGTTTTTGGATTGAGTAGAGAAGGGTTGGAACCAATAACAGCTGGGACAGACAACAGTAAAGGACACCCAGGTTCCAGAACCAGTTATCTCCTTGAGGTATTGGATCTGCATGTGATTGTGTTTCATTACCGACATTTCCATTTACTTGCTTTTCCAGAAAGGCAACAGAACATTAGGGATTATTTCCTAGTGATGGAAGTTCCCTTCTTAAACAAATTTTCCCAGGTTAGGTACCTCCCATTGTAATTCAAAATTTTGGAATCTCCCACAGTATAATACTGTCCAATAATTTAATAGCAAAAAAGGCAGGTGATCCTAATGAGGAGGACAAACAACAGAGAATGTATCCCTTCCCTAGTCTATCCAAAGTAAAAAGTTTTGCCCAAAAATGCCCAATCAGTATTCATTGTTGAGGTCAAACTATAAAAAGTGGAACTCTAAAGCTAGCCACACACGGCTCAATGAAGTAACAGATTAGAGAAACATCAGGCGCACTCATAACTCCCGATTCTCCTCTAATTTGTTTTTTCATCTGAGCCATCCAAGGATCCATTGATCCCGCTCGAAGGAACTCGACCAAAAAGGTTTCAAACATGTTGTAAAACCTTGGTCGAAATCCATTGCATTGAATAGGGGACAGCGCTGAATAGGGAGAGCTGAGCCGGACAAACATGCAGCTAAGCCGCACACACAAGCTGTGTGTTCAGCTAGCTGCTCTCTGTGTGTGAAGGGGGCGCGGGCAGCACAGACCCAGCCAGCTCTGCCAGAACAGGGGGGGGGGGCTGGCTGGGTGCTACACAGCGGGAGAAGCTGTCTGCTTCTAAGGCTGTGGAGAAACCCACTGGACTGGGAATCTGAGTCCTCATCGTACAGTAATTGTACGATGGGGACTCGGTGCACATTGATTACTGTCCAATTGACCATCGATCAATAACAGCATGGTGACGTCACCACCCTGTAATTGATTGCCGATCGATTGCATGGGAATCTACCCGTGTGTGGCCAGCATTAATTTTACATAAATCTTTATTATGGAGAACATCTTATTGGGATACCTCTAAAACTCTTCTCAGAAGCAGAGCCAGCTCAGTGGTTGGAATATCAGGGTCTTGGCCAATGACTTCCAGGCAGTCCATGAAATCAGGGGGCGTCATTCCCAGAAGAAGATCCACACCCCATGCTGAGACAATGCTGTCATGAAGAATGCCACACTCAGGAGCACTTGCTGAATGGTACAGGGTACAGTATTAATTATTTCTATCAATGTTATCAAAAAGTATCTGTATCAATGAACATCCAAATTTAATCTATCTTGTTTGTTACCCTGGGTCTGCCTGTAAGGAGAAAAAAGCCCCACATACACCCATAGTTTTTTCCATACATTAGATCTACCAAAAACTATGTAGTATAGTGACCTCCCTGATAGAATACATAGTGATTGGAAGGGTAAGAAAGGTCCTCATATTATATGGTTTTGGTAGAACAAACGTTCATTGTACAGAAATGGTATGGTAAGTTTGTGAGGTGTATGGGGGGCTTTAGGCCTGCACCATGCTTATACTGAAGATGTTCTCTCTGCAATGTTGGTGAAAGGCTCTTCTGAAAACAGGTAGCTCACCCTCAGTAAACTATTCAAACTATATTGTGTAGCCAATTACGCAATTGGCATTTTAACTATCCTCATAGCTTCACAACCTTCTCAAGCTTCACAACACATGTAATAGGTTATATTTAGACATTTGAAAGCTCTGCCAAAAGAAAATGAATATGGGAAAATATGATTCAGCTTATGACCAAAGAACAATTTACAAGGAAAACTGCAGTCAATTAAGTGAAAATATATGGTTAAATTTAAAACTACTTCTATTAAATCCTATGTTGCTTCTCACCTGAACGAGCCAAAAATGAACGTTTTAGAAATGTGCGCTGTCTCTGCATGCTGTCTAGTGACTCCGCTGCACTCTCTGTCTGTCTACAAGCAGTGCCCAAGGGAGTATTTCTCCATTTATTCTCCTCCGATAAGATCTCTATTACCAATTGGTTGAAAAGTGCTGCCTTAATAGTAAAAAATAATATAATCAAACCATGTTAGAAACTGGGTGACCCAATAAAACAGAACATTTTTTCTTGTTTTCTTCTGGGCCCTTGTGGGTCCACCAGCAAAACTTAAAAGAACAGGAGATGCACTTACTGTGTTGAGAGATTGCAGCGTGCTGACTGGCAATAAAAGGGCCAGTCTATCCAATCTCTCTAGTAATGGAGAGCCCCACTGTTTCGATGACCTAAATAAGCAAGAAACATAGGGGTCCACAGTTGAACAGACAGCACAATACTTTGCTTAGACGAGCCTTGCCCATAGCCTGCTCGAAGCTTAAGCCCACCCAAATAGCTAAATATATAGAAAATGTAATATACACATGACAGCTATTTCATTTATGATACTATATTAAACTCTCTTCAGCTTGTACTGTGAGCGAGACAAATCTGCAAGAAAGCACTGCCAAATCCTGCACTCCTGCAGAGCACACAAGCAATACAGCCTAGTTTAAGACCCACCTCAAGCAAAATCCTACTGATTTCAATTTAGTAAATTGAGATCTAATTGGCTTCTATGATTACATTATGATGCAAATAAAGATTATGCCTTATACATTTACTTACAGTACTAATTCACTTTCCCTTAGTCAATATGGTAAAGTAACTTTGCACTGCCATATGCTATTTAAAGTATGGTATGGACTTAATGCCAAAACACAAGGTACCTGCTCATACCTTACCAGCTCCCTAACTCTTTATATCTAACAAAACAACAAGTGTGCTCAAATAACACTTTTGTACTATTGTTTATGTCACATGCACAGGCATTTTGTACAAAACCATAATTGGGTTGAGCAGCCTACAATTCAAATAATGTTTTTGTGGGCTACAACAAGCTAGTACATTTATTTTTAATGTGACAATGAATTGGCCATCTCACCAGCCTCACCCCCTTCATGTAAAAATGACTGTTCATACATTCTATTGCATGTCAATTTCCAACCTGAAACCTCGTGGTTCTTGAAGCAGTTGGGCAAGCAGAAGCCGTGTCTCTTGTGGGTAGCAGTAACTGGTTACACTTTCCACATTTTGCTTCATTATTCCACGATACAATGCCAGGTAACTTTGGCCTTGGAGAAATGGAGTTAAGACTCCAAGGGCTACAAGTATTTCTGTTGTGGACATGGGTCCTGCTGAACTCTGAAAAGAAGGGTAGAGAGAACAGATTACCATGTTGTATTGTATTCAGCCAAAAGCGGCCTGGAAACATTAAGCCTGGGGGGCAAATGCAACCCACTGTCATATGCACAGTGTGTAGGTGAGGACACCAAGCAACCAGGACCAGATTATGGAATAAGGGAAGGAAAGAAGATGTGGGAGTGGACTGTAGAGGAATTACTGGACTGCAGATTCAAATAAAAAAAAAGATTTAGCATAGTACAACAAAGTAACCCAATTTCTATTTTTTCAACACCCACCAGGCATTGTACCAATGCATTAAGTAAGGCAAAGCGACGCTGCTGGGGTAATTCAGCCACAAATTGAGCCTCTGACTTTAGTGCCTTCAACAAAATTCTACAAGTCTTCTGTGGAAGAAGAGACACCACACTGGGGCTAAAAGACAAGACAATTAAAAATTTACTTTTGCTTATAGACAGGAGACAACTGAAACTGTATGAATTGAATAGAGTTCAATAACTGAATACAAGTATGTTTATTTTTTTATTAACTTGCAGTGGAATGAAAATCAAATATAAAAATTGTTTATTCAATATTTAACATGGAACCTGAAAACTATTCTACCTCTGTCTGGTTTTTTTTACTTTCGATGGCTCAATTTTAATATAATATGTTGTTTTATAAAGATTTGGAATAACAACAAGAATCCGATATCCGACCTTGATATCTTAGTGAATCCTGCAACACAATACAACTCTTTAAACTTGCCGTAAAAATCGATGTTTTTCCTGTGAGCTGACCTGAAACCTATTGTCTTCATTCTCTAAATTATGTTAAGGGTCAAGGCCCCCATACACGTCTAGAGTTTTCGTTCAATCAACGTAATTAATTTATTTTTGTTGATTGATTGAAAATCTATGGCAGCCTTAAATTTAATTATGCTTTCAGTCGATCCCAAAAAATTGGATCAAATATCTGTTACTACAGTTGGCATAGATTACAATCAATCACCGATTTCCCTAAACCAATAAAAATATCTTTTTAAATTGATTGAACGGAAAATCTAGACGTGTATGGGGGCCTTTAGTAACCACCTGAGCTTTTTTAAAGAGCACGCCATGGGTAATCGCAATGTTATCCACCGCAATTCTCCATTCTCCCTCCACCCCCCTACACATGTCCGGCATCGTTGATGACATCAGGGGTGCATTGAAAAAAAAAACGTTGCCGCCCCATAACATGGAGGTCAAAGGCCAAAGTGGCAGACTCAGAAGAGTCTAACAGGGATAGGTGGGTATCCCCGGAGGTAGCTTGGGGTTAGTTTGCAAGCTACGTTAGGGGCAAATGGTAAGGAGGTTAAACTTTCATGTAAAAATATAAAATCATGTACAAACACTTGTATGGCATTTGTGAGTTTATTTGCACTTTCTGCAGTTATTCTTGTTTAAAAGCAGCCTTAATATGTGCACCAGATGCATTCTGTATTGGGGTGACTACTATAGCCATTGGCACTTTATGAAGCCAGTATGTAGCCACCACATTTTTTGAGTCACTGTTTCACACATGTAAGTACAGAAATGAACTCGCAAATGTGCACTGCCCATAATGGAAGTTTGACACAACAGCACAGGAGACAAATAAGAAAAAGGAAAAGAAGGGAAGGAACATATTAATAAAGTAATAAAGGGGTAAAAAGCAATTTTTTGTAAAAATAAATGCCCTTTAAGTTAATATTCTAAGTATTGCTTGTAAGTTGGAATAGTTTCTTTTTTACAAGAGGGTTTAATAACCATTTAACTGTCTGTTTTCATTGCACTAAAGAAGGCAGACATGTTTAACTGTGTCATAACTATAGATACAGTGGACCAGTAGGTGTGTTAATTGCGGGAAGGCGAAAAGAAAATAATGGACTACTACAAAACATGCACCTTTAAAGGAACACTGCTTCAAGTGATTAACCCAGAAAACCTCATTGAAATATACAGGGAGTGCAGAATTATTAGGCAAGTGGTATTTTTGAGGAATAATTGTATTATGGAACAACAACCATGTTCTCAATGAACCACAAAAAACTATTAATATCAAAGCTTGAATATTTTGGAGAGTTTTTTAGTTTGTTTTTAGTTTTAGCTATTTAGGGGGATATCTGTGTGTGCGGGGACTATTAATGTGCATAATTATTAGGCAGGCACTTAACAAAAAACAAATTATACCCATTTCAAATTATTTTATTTTTACAACGTGAAAACCAATATAACATCTCAACATTCACAAATATACATTTCTGACATTCAAAAACAAAACAATAATCAGTGACCAATATAGCCACTTTCTTTGCAAGGACACTCACAGCTGCCATCCAGGATTCTGTCGTGTTATATCATGCCTGCCCACAAAGATACACTGAGCCATAGTCTCGTGACGCAGTAGTTTAATGCAGCTGTTCACGCATCAACATTGCGTGCAGCAGGCAACGTGGACCAGCGAAACCAGCTGAGCTCGAGCCACGGCACGTATAGTAAGTGTAATTCCCTCTCCCCCGAGGATGGGCCCCCCCCCAGTAGTAGGTGTGCCTAGAGAGTTCTTGAGCGCACCCCACCCCCCCCCTCAAGGGCTTGTAAACTCGTAGCGCCAGCATCGTGATGATGGACTCCATTGTCAGGTTACATCAAGTCGAACCGGAGTTCAAGATAAGGGAAACAAGTCGGGGATGCCATGTAAACATTAGTTTGGTGTCTTACTCCGGTTGCAGACATAGAGTGGCCCCTACCATCCCCCGCCAGTCTCATTCCTTCATGCCCCATGCTTGCAGCGAACACGCTGCATGGAGTAGACTCTTGGGAACGCGTGCTGATGCTGCCAAAGGAAGCATTACTGTCACTGCATGAAAATTCATGATGTTCTGTGAAGGATGCAGACTTCTTCTGTAACCACTGCTTGAGAAGGTGTCTTCCAGAAAACTGGCAGTAGGACTGGGAGTTGAGCTTGACTCCATCCTCAACCGAAAAAGGCACCCCACAAGCTCATCTTTGATGATACCACCCAACCAGTACTCCACCTTGCTGGCGTCTGAGTCGGATGGAGCACTCTGCCCTTTACCAATCCAGCCACGTGCCCATCCATCTGGCCCATCAAGACTCACTCCATTTCAGTCAGTCCAAAACCTTAAGAAAAATCAGTCTTGAAGATATTTCTTGGCCGAGTGCGCTTTCACGCTTGTGTGTCTTGTTCAGTGGTGGTCGCTCTTTCAGCCTTTGTCTCTGAGTATTGCCACCACCTTGTGCTTTTGGGCACTCAAGTGATGTTGCAGCTCTGAAATATGGCCAACTGGTGGCCAAGTGGCATCTTGGCAGCTGCACGCTTAACTTTTCTCAGTTCATGGGCAGTTATTTTGCGCCTTTGTTGTTCCACACGCTTCTTGCGACCCTGTTGACTATTTTGAATGAAACGATTGTTCGATTGAATCACGCTTCAGAAGCTTTGCAATTTTAAGAGTGCTGCATCCCTCTGCAAGATATCTCACTGTATTTTGACTTTTTCTAAGCCTGTCAAGTCCTTCTTTTGACCCATTGCAAAGGAAAGGAGTTGCCTAATAATTATGCACCACCTAATATAGGGTGTTGATGTCATTAGACCACCACCCCTTTCATTACCGAGATGCAACATCACCTAATATGGCTTAATTGGTAGTAGGCTTTCGAGCCTATACTGGATTGAGTAAGACAAAATGCATAAAGTGTGGTCAAAATACTCATTTGCCTAATAATTCTGCACTCCCTGTATAAGTATTATGTATTATGTTACACATAACATTCACAACTTACTGTATGTGCTCATGCTATTTCTATGTACCGTGTTTTTCCGGAAAATAAGACAGACAGTGTCTTATATAAATTTTTACTCCCAAAGATGCCATACGTCTTATTTTCTGGGGACGTCTAATTTTTCCATGAAGAAGAATACGTGCTGGGGTATCAGGGTGGGGGGGGGGTCACTTAAAATGACACTGGGGGATCTGAGGGAGGAATCAAAAATGGCACAGGAGACTCAAAGGGGGGATTACTATTTTAGTTACCCCTTCTACCGTATCTTCGGGGGTGCCTTATTTTCGGGGGGAAGCCTTATATTTCAGCATGAGGCAAAAATTGAAGGGTGCCTTATTTTCAGAGGATGCCTTATTTTCGGGGAAACAGGGTATGTAGACACCTCAGAGAAGCATTGTAATTAAATACATTCCTGTGTCTATGTGACATTCATGACCAAGTTGGAATGTGGACTTAATATATGCTGTAGAAGTACCTATAATGCCCTTTTGTAAAGTTTGGTCTACGGTGTAAAGTGATCAATATTTCAGTCATATATCATACAAAAAACAAGTACAAGTTTTGAGGCAGCATATGGCCAACTGAATATTTCACACTAAGTTAAATAAGTCATCAAAAAAGAAAAAAAGGCATTAGTAGTATATTTTCTGGATTATATTGCGTCTTCTGAATATTCTCAATATTTCCTGTACCTCCTTTCCTTACAGTTCTCTAATGAATTAACCGCAGAAGTAGTCAGACACAGAAAATGGGAAAAGCTGTTCCAATTTGTTGTGCTCTAGTGTATATTTAATCTGTTTCTCTATTTGACAGGCATTATTCCTCTTCCAAATAGCTGCCCAAACAAGTCAAAATGGAGCCAGGTAAGTCTTATTCTACAGGCACCCTGTTCCCTGTGGTTAAAGTCTAGATTGGCCAACATAACTTGGTTCACTAGTCGTCTAAACAACATTTTAATATGTGTACACATCATGCTCAGGCATCAACAAACCTTTAAAGTCTATATGGTAAAAAAGAACTTGTGAATACATAAAGATATTTCAGAATCAACAAAAAACTTTCTGTATGAAATGCTTCTAAAGCTAGCCATACACACATCACCATTTGCTTAATTGATCTTAGATTGTAGAAGCCTGGGCAATTGAAATATCGACTGTCCGTCTAACACATACCCGTCAACTTGAATGTGAAAGAAGGGGGAAATACAGGAAGGGGCGTCACTTCTGGTATGTGTAACATGGCTCTTCCCCATTCCAAATGCAGGAAATTAAGTCATTGGCGTTACTTCCGGTATCAGATTTAGTTTTATGCTGATTTAGGATTGGGGTAATTTAGGAGGGAGAGGGCTTTAGTCTCCCTGCTAATGTCCCACCCCAAGTGAAGTGGGAAATTAGAAGGGATTGTTACGCCCTCTCCCTCCTAAATTACCCCAATTTCAAAAATCTAGGATTTGTTGAAATCGGGATTAGGCTGGGAAAGCCACATAACAAAATGGGATAGTTGATAGGTATGGTCTAACATTGATCAATTATGTTACCACACATTGTGATCAATTCAAAATCCTGTGCACATGCTCCACCGTATCATCAGATACAAATCCATCCAAATATCAAGAAAACCGCTCAGATACTTGAACGATCTACTTAAATTCACCAACATGTCTGATCTGCTTGAACAATTTTATCTTTAAATCCCACCATTTATGGTTGATTTATACATCGTTAGCCAGGTCCTGTCAAACCCCCCCCCCCCTCTTATTTTACAGATGAAACTATAGGAAGGCAAATTCTTTGCCATGCTAATTGAAGGGATAATAGACCCACTGCTCTTATAATCGTTCATATGCTATAAACAGTATGGAGCCACCCCATGCAAGCTTATGACAGCCCTAAGCTTAATCTGTGCCGCGATGATAACATATCAAAGAGTAAACTCTCCTTAAATGTTTTTGTGGCATCATTGTATTGTTCCCAAAATATTAGATTTCTTTCCTTGTTCCTGTATTGCCATATCTCTGAATGTTAGTAAATGTGTATGTGATTCACTAACAGGTCATCAGGAGATTCTGTCACTGGAAATAATTGTAATCTCCTAAAAAATATTCTGCAAGATGATCTACAAAATATGACTCAGTTTTATGACATCATTAATGCATTGCCTCGTCAGCTGGTAAGGAACAATGGAACACAAACAGGTGGTTGTACGAATAAATAACAGTAAATTGTCATTCTAGTACAGATACAAATATGAAATAACCATTCAGCCTGACATTCTTTGAACTATTAACATTAAATGCAAATGAATTATACCACATATCCTTCACACATACTTGGCATTATTTTTCTATAGCAGCCATTCACACATAACAACTGCCCCTGGGTATGCTGGAACTAAAGCTGGACATACACGGATTGATTTTAGCATGATCGCTCTTCAATTAAGACACAGCACTGCTCACCTTAATGCTGCATCCTAATAGTAGGGATAACCTACCTGGCAAAGCAGTCATAGACAGGCACAGCACGGTGTAAACCTCTGACTGCACCATTCACGGTGGGGGAGGGGGGCTCTAGAACTTTCAAACTGACATGCTAGGAGTACAAACATGATGCTTAATGTTCTGTGCTCATGCTTTTGGCACTATGGGTCATGATAGTTTACAAAGCCTGTAATAACTGCTTTTTCATTTACAATTTATTTAGATTCACTGTGCACTGAATAAGATCACCACTCTACCGCCAGCTCTATCTCTGTTGAACTATTTAAGCTCTCAGAACCTCCCTGAGATCCAGTAAGTCGCAGATTTGAAGTAAATAGTTCCATATTTTTTTGCTATCTTTTTGTCTATTATTTGTACTATTCAAAACATTGTACATTTCATAAATTACATTTTTTGATCAGGTTATACATTTACAGCTGTGCAATGTCTTTTTTACAACTACTGTGTTACAGGGAGTGCAGAATTATTAGGCAAATTAGTAATTTGACCACATAATCCTCTTTATGCATGTTGTCTTACTCCAAGCTGTATAGGCTCGAAAG
>CM070034.1:124486517-124507309 GCA_036250615.1 Ptychadena robeensis | reverse complement strand
TCCCTATTCAAACACAGGTTAAGAATGAGGGCCTGCGCCCCCCTGGAATACCTTCACACACCCCAGTTTAGGAACAACTGCTTTAGACCTAGTTTACACATGCAGTTCCTGCAGCTGCTAAAGAGCCGCTAGATGCCTACCAGCCTCCCACCCCAACCATAGCTAATCCATAACCCCAGGACTTAATCACTGAAGTGAGTTATAGCACTTTTTTTAATGACAAATGCTTGGGGTGGTGTCATCTGGTGTGGGTAAATTATAATTGAGAGATGGTATGTCCCATTCCCTTTAAATATTCAAATTCAGTACCGTAAAACATTTTTAAAGAACATCTTTAAAAATAGTCCAATCAAATTGGCACCGTGATTATAAATTCTACATTGTTTCAGTGTACAAGAATGTGAACTTGTTCTCTTTAAATAAATAAAAAAAACACACAGCTTCACATTAGGTGTAATGTCACCCGTGGAAGATGCACAGAGATTTATCATGACATTACCTGAACTGGTGTCAGTCTGGCTAAGCCTATATCAGACAAGGCTGGAAGAAATTGTTCTGTGATCAGAGTCTGCAGGAAGGTGTAACCAAGAGCTGGTATTACTGGGGATAGGTTGGAGATGGTCTGACTGCTCAGTGTTTTCGGGTTCTGCCAGGTAAGATCAGTAATCAAAAAATCCAGCATCTGCATGAAAATAAGAACATCAGTGGTTAGGATTTATTGGCTTTCTTCCTGTACTTCCCTTTTTAGTGCTGAATTTGACACTCTCACCTGGGAATCAGGGAACAGTTCTCCAAACCTAACACATTGAAAAAGGAGTTTTCTCAGCTCCATGAAAAGATCCATGTTCTGTTGATAACGTTTCAAGTCCTGTATATCAGCCTGACACACACAGGAACCCATTCTGGTAACAAGAAAAACGTTTTCACTTTCCTCAATGTCTTCAGTTATGACAGTTATACATTGTAATTTGAAGAGAGTATTTGTCTGACAAACAGATTTTCCCATTGTACAATACTTGTGTACAGTGTCCCCATCCAAAGTAAATGCCGGCACACAAGATGTACATCCGCCGGTGCAGAGGCTGAACGTATTCAACTACGTTCAGCCTTACATCGTCGGAGCGGCTCAGCACAATGAAGACAGATCCTCCGCCGAGCAGGTAAGTCTATCTGCTACGTTGGGACCTCCCGCTAAGCGTATACGCTTAGCAGAGGGGTCCCAACGTAATGAAAACATAGCCCTAATGTGTAGTCATAATAGATTTCTCCTCCTATATGAAAAATTCAAATGCTTAATGAGCTATGTGGTAATTCATTTCATATGCACACAAGTAGATTAAATGATTTAAGTAGATTTTGCTTAGCTTGCATATTTCAAGTCTGAATAAATCATTAAATGTGATTATTGAAATGCCACTTCTGAAACAATACTGTTATCATTTTGATGGCACACCACTTACAGCTTGATGTCCTGCACGGAGATGTTTGCCACCTGCAACACTCTGGAGGCCAACACCCTCTGATATGGAGGTGAAAGATCTTTTGGGATAAAAGGAAGGATATTCACAGCCTAAAACACAAGCACATTTATGTTATTGTAAGACCATCATCATTATCATCATCACCACAAACATCATCCAGGCTACTTTTTGTGTTACATTTGTTGTATTTTTTAACAAGATTTAAAAAATCAGTTTCACAAATACAATGCACAGTCATCTTGAGGTACAATCACAACATTTGGGGTTGAGGATAGGGTTGCAACACATTAATTATCTTCAGGGCGTGTGAAGACTTGAAAGTGGACGTACCTAGCTTAACGCTGCTCCTTTCTTAAGTCTAGCTAGATCAATCAGTAGAAACAATCATGAAGAGCCTCAAATGCACCTGTGCAATTGCAAGTCAATGAAGATTTACTGGACATTGCTTGAGATGGTGGCAGGCGCGTGAGGAAACTTTAGGTAAGTATATTGTTTTTAGGACAGATTAGATTAATTATTTTTTTCATGAAGACAGATCTACTTTAAATAAGTAATAAAAATAAATAAATATTTGAGTGCACTCTAGTTGGTCTAAGGTTTTCATGTAAATAGTTTTAGTACTTGCTAAGGACCAGATGCTCTTTTTCATGAGAGAGAGAGAGCGCGAGAGAATTCCTGCTGTATTGCATTTGTGAATGTTAGGGCTTATGCCCACTTTAATCATACATGACGATCGCGGGTGATCACTTCTATTTAGTTGAATGGGCTTGTCCCAACTTCATCTTAAGGCCGGGTTTTTAAATGCAGACCGTGGGCGGACAAGATTTTTCAGCCCTGGTCATGCCCATAGACATGAATGGATGTGATAAAAAATTGACAATCTGGTACAGTTACCTGTAACCCATAATGCACTTTATTAAGTAAATGTTGCACGCGATAAAAATCGTGTCCACGCCACTGATCACTCAGGGGGGACAAGCCCTAATTGATTTTAATCCCAAAGAGAATAGAGGAGCATCACATTGTCCATTCATTCATTATAATGTGTCATACCTGTTGAGAACTGAGCTGTTTAAAAACATCAAGTGGAAGAAGGGGAAGGAGGTTTCCAACTCTTCTGAGAAATAAGTCATCTAACTGTGATATATCTGTAAGTATGGTTGACCTACGCAGCCAGAAGCCCAAGGCAAATCTTTGTTCTTTAGATAGAGATTCTCCATAGAGACTCATCACTTGAAGCCTACATGGTGAATATTGAGCTTGTTAATCTTTTCTGCTGTAAAAAGAACTGCATAACATACAGACTGCATTCATTCACAAAAACATAAAATTGTTCCTAACAATATATACAAACGTATACAATTGTATTTTTAATCTAACCAAACAGGTTTAAAATCATATCATGTTTTTGGTAACTTGAACACAACTAACTTTATGTTAATGTAAATGAATGGGGGTCATTTCAGAAGGTAATAAAAAAAAACTTTGTCAGTTCAGATGACAGATAGAGGTAGTGCTCAGTTTTAGTACCCCTATACAAGTGAGGTTTTCTGATTGACTATGATGGATATGTAGTATAGGCCTAGAATACTGAGTGTCATGACCTTTCTAGCACTTTGGTTGCTCTTTCTTTGAAATTGTTCTTGTATAGAGAACTGTACATCATTCTATTCTTTGTATATTTAGACTGTACTTATAGCTTTTAGGCAAGTGTATGTAGCTCTCTTGAGTAATTGGTATTGAGGAAATTCTAAAGGCAGTTGCATCTTTCTAGGAGTTGCCTTTACTTCTGACATTACATGCTTGTGTTCAGGCAGCCCATGATTTCTAAACATATATTTGTTTCATGGAAAACCAAACTCACAATGGCCAATCCCCAGTATCTGCATTAAATTCACACATTATATTATACCAATAATCAAAGCTATATTCATATACATACACTTCCTTGTCATCTTGCAGTGGAGGAAGAAGTCTTATCATTTGATCTGGTTCCAGAAAACTTAAAAAAGGAACAATGTCACCCAAAAGGAAAGGGAATGATGGGACTTGGACAGTGAGCAGTGTGGTAACAATAATGGTAAAACAGTCTTCTGGTGCCTGGAATATAGAGCATATATAAGAAAAAGTACATATAGTTTTCTAAGCAAAACATTTTTTTTAGTTATCAAAACAGGTATGCCATTTAGGTCCTTTAGCTTATTCAAATATAAAAAATTGAATATCAACTTCGCTGATGTATTAATTTCACATCTGGAACATTCCATCTCAGACTAAAGGCCCACTTACACAAAAAAATTTTGGTCAGAAATCGATGTCTGAAAGTTGGCAACATTTACCCCTATTTTCTGAGCCTAGAATATCTGGATCTGATCAGCCAATGACTATGGAAGGAGAAGCAATGCAAAAATGCCCTCTTACACTTTTCCCTCAGCATGGTTCCTGTCAGCACATGAACAGCTCCTTCAAGTGCTACTCTCATACTCCAACCATGTTATACAATGAATGAACATTGGCAATGTCATATCTATTTCAAATACTTACTTTGTATTCAAAAATACATAAACTTCAGATTTGAATATTGTGCAGTAACTATGTAAATGGATAAACCACATATAGTTTGACTATAGTAGTTTGACAGTTAGTGCCACAACTGGGACTGACTTGTCATTGATAAATTATAAAACTTTTGCTTTGCTCCATCCCTCCAATAATGTTGTGTCACAGCGCCAGCATTTCCACTCCAAGGAGACTTGGGAAGGAATACATCACTGCCTTGATGGCGTTCTCTTCCCAAGCCACCTGAGATTTCAAAGCTACCTGGAGTTACACAGCAATGGAATCTGCTTTCCTCTTTAAGGACAATACCACAGTCAACAACTGGATTACTTTGTAAAAAAAAAACACTATTCCTTTTTGAGTACAAAAATATACAAAGAACCAACTTAAGAAGTGATTGTTTCTCTTGTGGACAATTATACTGCTATACAGCCTGCAAAAAAATAAAAAAAATTACTCACTTCAGGTCATTTTACAGAAACTTAAAAAGAAACAAAATGAGCAACTATCCTTAGTTTTTTCAGACATGTGTATAATTCATTAGAGCAGCCTAACAATTATGGTCAACCTAAATGCCATATTAAACCAGCATGTCTTGGGCTCCTGACATTGGATCATTTACCAAAAGACCCTTGAAGGAAAGTACTCATAGTAGGTACCTGTAGAGAGGTCAAGTTTTGTTGCAGGATGCTGAGGAACATTTTGGCAGCTGCGGGCTGCAGGGAAGAGATGACAACTTTTAAATCTGGAAGGCTCAGGTTGAAGAATTCCTATAAGAAACAAATCATCACTGTGAGTAATATTAAGGAAAGCATTTTCATCTATGTACAGTAGGTAAGTCTCACTAAATAGGACTATATACACATATATACTTATACACATACCTCAATAAGGATCCAGGACTGATTTGATGTTATCTGCTCTCCTGCCAGTAATAATAGAGTATTCTGTAAAACAAATATACTGTTTTACAAAAAGATAATAATGTGTCATTTGTCCATGAACACAAGTATACAGTCCCAAAATTCTATGTTAGTTTTATGTAGCGAGGTACCAGTAACTACTTTTGATACAAAACAACCCCACAGTTTTGGTATTGTGTTATATAGTGAACTAGCACTATTCGTTATTGTAATGATTTAACAGATAATAAGGCCTAAGAAACACAAGCAGATCAGCTGCTTATTTTGTATTATTATTATCATAATTTATTTATTTAGTGCCAACATATTACGCAGCGCTGTACAAATTGAAATACTTAATCTGTTTGTACTTCTATACAGTTATTTGTAAATTCCATTTAGGTGCATTTCAGTTCTGACCATTTTTTCCCTCAAAAATGGGGTGGAAGGGAATATTAGCCTGTGTTTCCAAGCCTTAGGCTATGTTCCCACATAGTCGATTAACCGCCTCGCGTTTGAAACTGAGCGCGCCCCTAGACATGAAAAATTTAGTCCAGTCATTCTCTATTGATGTGGGTTTTTTTTTATAATGGGGGCAGTTTAAAAAAAATAAATTGCACAATTAAAATGCAGCTGATCGGCTATGTGGGAACATAGCCTTAGACTTGAAGGCGATTCTGTTCTGTTATGTAAAAATGCATAAAAACATTGTCTGCAACACTGGGTACAGGGCACTGCTTATCTAAAAATGCAAGATGCTGTGCATTGTAGGCCGCTGCAGGATAGTTTCCTGCTCATTCATTTGAATGTGATGGAAAAATGAAGGACACAGACAAATTGATTTAGTTTGTCTAAATCTAAACCTTTTATTGGTGGTAAAGGATTAAACCTGGTGTCAGTCAATATTTACAGTTTTAATTTCATGTTTTTCTTGAAATCTGTCTTATTATTGAGATTTTCTTTCACTTCCTGTTCTGGGGACTTGAAGGAAAATGTTTTCAATGTAAGGCTGCTCTAATATTACCACTTGTTTTCATTTTTCTTTGGCTACACATGTCTTTATAGAGGTCCTAGAGGTAGAGGTCCTAGTCTATCCATCCATCAGGTTTTTTCCTTGCTGAAGCAAGGACAAGGGGACTTTATCGAGGCCATCCTACTTTGAACACATTACCCCAAGTGGGGATTTTAAATAATAGTTTACCAGGTATAGCCAATCAAAACATGGTCATATAACAAAATTTTTCAATCTGAACTCAATTATTAAAGTCCATTTATAAAGTCCATAGATAGAAATAAAAAGTTCCTTTAATCTTCAAACGATAGTGCCAAGAGCTCCTCCGGATTAAGGCGATAACATAGATATCTAATTTATCTGTTATGTTTTAACATGGTTCCATCAACCTTTCTATCTATGGACTTTATACATGGACTTTATTAATTGCGTTCAGATTGAAACATTTTGTTACAGGACCATGTTTTGATTGTCTATACCTGGTAAACTATTATTTAAAATCCCCACTTGGGGTAATGTGTTCTAAGTAGGGTGGCCTCGAGAAAGTCCCCATGTCCTTGCTTTGGCAAGGAAAAAACCTGATGGATGGATAGACTGGGACCTCTAGTCTCTCCATTCATTAAACCTTTCTTGTAATATTGTATTTGGGATGTTGCCCTTACACCTGTCTGGGTATTGTGGTAATTTCTTTGTATGAATGCTATGAGGTGGTTGCACATATTGAGCAGTCGTTTGGGAGGTTGTTGTCAGATTGATAGCCTGTTTTACCGGTATGGTGACTGGCCAACAATTTTCCAATTTACAATTACGCAACATGAGGCATTGCCTGGGCAGCTGTGTTTTTTGGGGGGTTGGAAACTGGACTTGTAAATAGGACCTTAATATTGATCATGTCAATACTTAACGTGGTCAATTTCTCACAAGATGGATGGGTCAACCAATGAGGCTGGATGAATAGATATTTTAGTCTTTAGTCTCTATTCACACCAAAGGCGCAAACAGATAATCCCATAACTGGTAAGCTTGAAAATCCAAACACAGTTTAAGCTGTACATGTTTGAATGAAGACTCAAATCATATTTATGTATTGGTAGTTTTTTCTATCATTTATCTTTTTAATTAAGAACTTGTGTAATATTAAATATAATAATAAAATAAAGGAACATACCCCAAACTTTAGGATTAACTCTCGTCTTTGGTCACTGTGCAATTTTTCCTGGGAAATAAAGTTCAGTGCAGAATTCCAAGCCTTAGCTCGGACCATATAGCTGCCAGACAAAGACAAAACTTCAATTTCTTCTAGGAGGAGTAGGAGGATCACAGTAGCGTCCACGGCTTGTATGTAACGTTCTGTGAAGTTGGCTGTTGGCATGAAGCCTGTACTTTGTAGGTAGCAGGAACTGAGAGGAAGAAAACTGAGGAATGTAAGTCCTTCTCCTAGACACACTGAGCTCAGATCAGCACTGCAATTCCAATGAAGTGTCTTTTTATCATTATCCGATAGGCAAGAAACAGATTCGTTGGGTGTATTAGAGACAGAACAGATCTGGACTACCCATGAGGTTGCCGAGTCATTGCCCATCTTAGCGAATAGTTTCGGCCTTGAGCATACATTGGCAGGGAAGACATCTCTTTCTAGCACCCAGCAAAGAAAAATTTTATAAGAATCAAGAGGTTCATTTTCCCAGTTACCATAATCACAGTTAGGATATTGACCCCACCATGGTCTAAAAGTTTCATTATAGTTATATGCCGTTTGATTGTTACGGGTGAATTGTAAGAAGTTTTCCTGATCATAAGTTTCACAAAGTGCTACAATCATACCAGGCACAGGGTTCCCCGTTCCCCATTCATTATATGAGCACACCATGCTCACCATGGGCTCCATTTGGTCTCTACTGTTACTTCCGCATAATGGCCTGAGCCAAGAATTTGCAGAATCGTGCAACAATTCAGGTAAAGAGGATGCATTATTGCACACATTGGCATTAAAGTTTAACTGATCGATTGCCCAGCAAAGCTTGACTATAGCTGGAGGTATATATTCCCCATCCCAGCTGTGGTAAGAACACAGGTTACCTGCCGATAAACAGCTAGAATTGCCCACTTGGCATTTGGTCCCATTGTTAAAAATTGTATTAAGAAACATTTCTTGGTTATGTTCAGCACAAAATTTTATCAAGGAAATATCCATGTTAGTTAGCGGTGACTGTTCATAATGACACTGGAGTAGAGAGAAGTTTGTTGTACCATTTGGAAATATGGCAGTTGGGGGTATACAAGCTGGGTTTAGCCAGAAATTCTGAGCTTCTGATTTAATGAATGCATAGAATGAAGAATTTGTACAAAGATAATAGGAAAAGGTATCTTGGTCATAGTACCAGCAGAACTTTACTAGTATTGGTGATAGAACTGATGAGTAGTCACACACGTTCATTATCAGTATCTTTGATAGTACATTGACACTAGTCCGGTTGTAGCAGAAGCTCATTGTCCACTTAAGAGCAGAATGTTCACTGATAGCACGTAAGATACCAGAATTATTACACACTGTTGCTGTGAAGTTTAATGTATCATTTTGGCTACATAAATATAAAGTGGAATAATCTACAGGTCCTTTCCACCCATCAGAACTTGTATTCCAATCCATGTAAGCACAGTGGTTTGGTCCATCATGTAGTTGACTGGAATTACCACAGTATGATCCGACCAAGGACAGATAAATGCTTTCATTCAGTAATTTATTAACGCTACTGTTTGTGCAGATGAATTGTGTAAAATTGTGGGTGTCCCAGTGAAAACAATATTGGACCAGGGAATCCTGTAGAGATGTTAGATTCCATGTGCTATATTGACAAATCTCAGACATGTGACATTGTGGAAATATCTTGCTGTTGCTCATATACTTGGACAATTTACCATACAAATCAAAATGATTGCACACGACTTGTGAGAAGGCCAGGCTGTCAAAACTCCAGCAGTAGGACACCAAAAATTCTGTTGGATCCACTAACTCCCAAGAGGAGTAATTACAAAAATGTTGTACGATGAATGTGTTAAGAACTGTAGCATTCCCTAGTACATCCAATACCTGTATTAGATTTTGATGAGTACAGATGGAAAGTATTAGTAATTCTTGCCCTGTCTTGTTACAGTTTTGACATGATGAAGAAAGATAATTAGAAATATATTCTGTACAGTTGGAAATGCTGTAATTGAGCTTTCCGTTACAAAACATTGGAATCCAGCTGTTTTCAGGTACATTGGACAGTTGTATCACAAGAGTGAAATTCTCACAGATAAAATGGCTGAAATTTGAGGCATCTTGAGCTGCGCATGTTGCCAACAGGGATGAGTTAAGAGTGGTTAGGCTGGAAAGGTTGTAACTACAAAGTGTTGGGTATGTATTATTCCTATTGCATGTTAGATTGGAAGATATGTTCACATTGATCCACTGGGTGATATTTTGATTGCTGCAAAGATAAATTTCTAGCTGCTTCTGATCAAACTGCCTGCACAAGTCCACTAATGAAGTATTAAACACACTTGAGTTCCATGCTGTATAATTACAAAGGTGCTGAGTACAGAATTGCACCATCCAACTGTTGTTTGTATCCTTAGTCATAGTAGTTAGCAGACTAGAATTTCTACATACAGAAGAAAGGAACCCGTTCTCATCTATCTGGCTGCAGTTCGAGACCACAGATGAAGGCACAGCCAGCACTGACTGGTTGTCCGTGTCTTTTTTCAACCATGTTGAGTAGTCACAATTATTTTCTGTGTTTCCTGTTGGTAAATTGACACAGAACTCTGCAATCCAGGGGTTGGACGTGAAGATTAACAATTGTTGAGAAACCCTGAGGGAAAGGCAAACATAGTTTGATAGAGCAATCTTATCATTATATGCACAGAAATCGACAATGGAAGGGTCTATGTTCTCTAGCTGCCATTGGTCATAGTTACAGAGTAGTTGTATCATTGAAGGTGTGGCTGCATCAGTTGGGGGCTCAGTCGGACAGACTGGATCTAGCCACTGGTTGTTTGGATTTGCCTTGAGCTGATACAAGAGATTTGTATTGGCACAGAGATAAAGTAAAAATTGTTCCTGGTCATACAGCCAGCAATATGCAACAGAAAAGTCAGAGATAGTGTTGCCATCCCAGGAGACATAATGACACATGTTCTCCGGGTTTGTATTGAATGCGCAGAATCCTTCTAACCAATTGTTTTCTGTCCTGGTTGTTAACTTATTGAGGAGCTTCTGGTCCCCACAGACTGAACTAATAAAGGCTTGCTTGTCATTTTCACTGCATGTAGATACATCAGAAGGAGATGCTTCCGAGGTGTACCATGCTAAGTAGTTGCAATTGCTCGTTGCAGATCTGACAGTCCTGACTGTGCTGGTGTTACATGGATCAGTCAGGTCAGACAGCTGTGTGAAGATATATCTGCAGAGCTCCTTGTCCATTTGCAGTGTCTGTGAAGTAGAGGTAAGCTGTGAGCAGAGTGACTGCAAGCTAGCACTCATGGACACAGAAATAAACCTGCATGTTCTCTTGAGTGCAGGGAGGAGACGCTCAGAGCAGGTTACCAGGAACATTGAGATATTAGTTTTGAGTGATACATTAAGGACCTGGGACTTCTCAGATAAAGGTCTGACCAGTGGCAAGTCCAGGAATCCCCAGCTCAGGTTATGAGAAATCCCCCTAAAAACACAAATAACATGTAATCAATGTGTGAATTCAAACAGTTACATAAATTGTATGTATGTTCATAAGTTAATATACAAAAAGTAAGTGTTCTAACAAAGTGGGCAGGGCTTGGCCATGCATATTCACCCTTTGTTCCTCCAGTCCAGCCAAAATGCCAGGAGGCAAGGCTATGCTCTGCTCCATCCAACCAAGCCAAAAGGCCAGTACCAGGAAACAGGGCTTAGTTCCAGCAGAGGGTGTAGGGCTGACACTTAAGCATGTGTTTATACACTTGCAGTACCCATTCTCTGAACACACTGACCAACTTATCAAGAGACACATTTTACAATCTGGCACTAACAACTTACCAACGGGCAGCTATTTAGATATGTGAGGAGAGATGAGTCTGTGTCACATAATATATTTGCTGTGATGCAAAATGTAACTCATGATGTTAAAATAACCTTACATTGCCCACTATTGCACGGCTTTATACAGATAGGAGGAGTCATATTATTATCATTATATATTCAGCATAGAATGACCTCACTCCACTATTACAACAGTTGAGTTGATAGTTGATATTGTTTGTAGATAGAATGTTGTTTATTTACATTATATTGCAGTAAAATACACAGACTTGTGTCTTATAGTAATTCCTGGTTTTATAGATCCAATATCACAGTACCCTATCCTGGGGCATTAAAACGATTCATAAAGCTGACTTGTATGGCAAATATTAAATGACAGCAGTCAAAGGGTAGACAAACACGTAATAAGTAGGTACAAAGAAAAATATATTGTAAAGCACAAACCACTGAAAACACACCAAATGATATTTGAAAAATTTACCATAACAGAAGATGTTTCAAATCCCCTGCAAGAGAAAATAGTAAATGTCTGTTTTGGACTTGTGTTTGTCTAATATTCTAAGTTACTACTCCTATGTTTTATTATGCTAGAATATATTTACATTCAATCTACGTCTTGTCATGAGATACTCCTAAAGGGCTTACCTTGTGTACTGCTGACTTTTACCAGTAAGTTCAATGCCCCATTAAGCCAAAGTTGTGGGTCCCTAGTTAGCATAATGGAAGACAATGACTCAAGAGGTTTTCTCCATCTTTCAGCTGTTGTAGAAATATTACGATAGCAGTGAGGATTCGCTCCCTGTATAAACAGTACCAAGTCCTGGGCTGTTCTGGGTGGCCAGGATAGGACAGTGGATTGAGATGTCGCTGTGTGATCTGTGTATCTTATAACACCTTGATATAGAAAGAGGAAAAATACATATAAACAATAGTATAAGGTTAAAAAGCCACTTTTCCCTTGTTCTGGTAGCTGTTCTACTCATTGCGAAGGTTCTCCTTATCCAGGTCGTGGTTTATCTGTAGCATTAAGTCAAAGCAACTAGACTTGCTGTAGTTTTACTGTAAGAAAATGTCCTAAATAGATACTACTGACATTTCCTTATATACATTTTACGGATTGTGTGTCCTCCTTTAGGATAAATACCATATTTGCAGACCATAAGATGTTTCACTGTATGGGACACACCCTATACAGCTGAGAATCTAATGGGAGTACCAGGAACTGCCGCTCTTCTGGTCAGAACTCCTTGCTCCAATGGGCAGAGCGGGAGTTAAAGGAGAGGGGGAAGCTGTCAAAGGCTTCCCTGTCTCCTCAACTCGCAGATCTCTGTATGTGAGCAAGATACGCTTGCTGGCAGATTTTTCTCTGTGCAGAGATTATATGTGAGCTGTCTGAAGCTGCCCGCTCACATAAATTGGCTCTGCAGATGGTCTATCCGTAAGCTCAATGCTTAGCCACGGAGGAATGCAAAGGCATGACCAGCCACGACCAAATACGCTTGGGCAATCGCAATATAAGACGGGCAGATTTTTCCTCTCTTTTCTGGGAGCATAAAGTACATCTTACAGTGCGAAAACTACAGTATATGAATTCTCTAGGACTACCCTGTAGGTACTTATGAACAAGCCACTGCTATTAGCTCCAAGAACTGTAGACATACTAATGAATCATATAAGTGGGAGTTTTCTTTAAACAGGAAAACTTTTTTTCCTTTCAGGGCAATTTAAATATATGTTAATACTTTCATCTAGACAGCCTTTGGAGTCATTGAAGAAATATCCTAATGGTGCTCAGGCTATGCAAACATGGATTCAAGGTATCTTGCATTATAATTTGTTTTAGAGACACTGCAACCCTGACTTTGTATTGCTGTTTTTTTTTTTGGGGGGGGGGGTTATCTACTCACTGAGAGATTTCCACCTAAAATCCTTTTCAGTCACCAATGACTGGGAAACATTACAAAAATAGTTATCTTACCTGACAATAGTAGCAGAAAAAGAATTGGTGTAGACGCTACATGCTCCATTAGTTTTTTTTAATGATTTCCTGGAATTCCTAATAAGAAGAAAATAATAAGAAGTGAAGATCGAGTGATGAGCTATTTTCTTCAAGCACCCTAAACCTAAATTCTTTTGGCTTACCTCAAGCCTGTAAATTTTAATGATTTATGAAGACATTAAAGATACACAGGGTAAAGTTTATATATGAAAGTGTAATATATATGTAAATAGTTTAGATGTGAAAGGGCTTGTACTTGTTAAGCAGATGCATACACTGAGTCCGATATGCCAATATTTTGTATATACAGCCAGGTTCATAAATATATTGGCACATCAACACATTTTTTTAATCTTTGCCTCTATACACCATCACAATGCATTTGGAATGGAACACAATGTGCTTTAACTGCACTGTCAGTTTTAATTTGAGGACATTTACATCCAAAACAGGTGAACAGTGTAGGAATTTTGCATATGTGCCTCCCACTTGTTAAGAGAGTAAAAAGTTGTTAACAAAAGTAATGGGACAGAATAATAATCATAAATCAAACTTTTCCTTTTTAATTGCGCCCAAACAAAGAAAGATGAGATCCGCACTCCGGGATACTTGAAATCAAATCCACAGCAAAGACATACAGCAAAACAAAGCAAAATGTGTCACCCCTTTTACAAAGAGATTATATCTTTCATTGTTTGGGTGCAATTCGAAAAGCTAAACACAGGCCTGTTGATGATCCGGCACCTGCTATCATGACTATATTGGCGGAGCCTGAGAGGGAACATGAAAAACTATGGGTTGATGTCATGACAGAAATACCTTGTGGAGTGCGGACATTCATTGCTATCATTGGATACATTATATTTCCCTTTTTAATATTTGGTTGCAAATCCTTTGCAGTCAATTACAGGCTGAAGTCTGGAACGCATAGACATCCCCAGATGCTGGGTTTCATCCCTGGTGATGCTCTGCTAGGCCTCAATGGCAACTGTCTTAAGGTGATTTCCTTCAGTCTTGTCTTCAGCAAGTAAAATGCATGCTCAATCGGATTCAGGTCAGGTGATTGACTTGGCCAATGCATAACATTCCACTTCTTTCCCTTAAAAGTCTTTGATTTCAAACTCTTTGATTGCTTCTGCAGTATGCTTTAGGTCATTGTCCAGTTCTAAATCATTTGGCTGAATTTGATCAGATAACATTGCCCGAAACACTTCAGAATTCAACCTGCTGCTTTTGTCAGCAGTCACATCATCAATTACTACAGTGGTTCCCAAACTTTCCTCGCAGGGCCCCCCTTTTCTATTTAGGAAAATTTTTGAGCCCCCCCTCCCCATTGAAACACAGGTTAAGAATAAGGGCCCACGCATACCTTCGCACCCCCAGTTTGGGAACTACGGAATACAAGATAACCAGTTTCATTGGCAGCCCTGCATGCCCACGCCATGACACTTCAACCACCATGCTTCACTAATGAGGTGGTATGCTTAGGATCGTGAGCAGTTCCTTTCCTTCTCCATACTCTTCTCTCCCAGCACTCTTATACATGTTCATCTTGGTCTTATCTGTCCATAGGATGTTGTTCCAGAACTGTGAAGGCTTTATTAGATATCGTTTGGCAATCTCTAATTCTGTTTTTGAGGCTCACAAATGGTTTACATCTTGTGTTGAACCCTCTATATTCACTCTGGTGAAGTCTTCTCTTGATTGTTGACTTTGAAACACATATACATACCTCTGGGAGAGTTGTTAAGGGTGTTTTCTTCACCAGGGAAAGGATTCTTCGGTCATCCACCACAGTTGTTTTCCGTGTTCTTCCAGGTCTTTTGGTGTTGCTGTGCTCACTGGTACATTCCTTCTTTTTAAGAATTTTCCAAACATTTGTTTTGCCCATGTCCAATGTTTTTCCTATCTCTCTGATGGGTTGGTTTTGTTTTTTCAGCCTAATGATGGCTTGCTTCACTAATAGAAGCAGCTCTTTAGATCTCATCTTTAGAGTAGACAGCAACAGATTCCAAATGCAAATAGCACACTCGAAATTAACTCCTGGTCTTCCCGGCCGAATTCCACTTTTAATAAATTCCAGATTTTTCTGGTATTTAGAACGTGGAAGAGCTGCAACAAATTACCGGAAGTGACATCATTTGCGTTACTTCCTGTCATTTTCCCTTATTCAGGGATAGTAAGGTTAGCAGGTATGGTGTCCACTGCATAGAAAAAGAAGCAGTTTTATATTTTGACTAAATTAATGTAAAATGTTAACTGCATTGTCAGGTTAAGTCATTTTTTGATCTAAAAGTAATGTTAATAATTCATACTCTTAGGGAGATATTTATCAAGAGCTAAATGTGACCATTCTC
This sequence comes from Ptychadena robeensis, assembly GCA_036250615.1. Classification (NCBI taxonomy): domain Eukaryota; kingdom Metazoa; phylum Chordata; class Amphibia; order Anura; family Ptychadenidae; genus Ptychadena; species Ptychadena robeensis. The sequence continues at coordinate 124,491,937 of CM070034.1, read as the reverse complement.
AAATATTTTTCTTTAAAGTACAACAACAAACCTACAGTGAAGTATGAATTTCAGATTAACTGCTTTATAAGCATGACCCATAATATAACAATCATTGAAAATGTTACATATACAGAAACACCAATGTATATATGGAGTAATGGGGGAAAAAATCCTTTTTTTTGGACCATTAGACACTCCATTGTATAGGACACACCCTATACAGAGGAGCATCTGATCCCCCAAAGATACTTCGGGTAACTTACGCTCTTCTGCCATGCTCTGACCAGCAGGGTGGGAGTTAACCTCCTTAGTGTTCATGACAAGCCCATCTTGTCCAGAGTTTGTGTGAAGAACAAACTCTGGGTGAGCTGGGCTCCCATGAAAGCCGCATATCCCCGGAAAGCTACGGCGATGCTGCTTCCAGCATTTCCGCGGTTGTGCGGCTTCACTGATTGCGTCACGGTGACGCGGAAGGGGGCGAGGGTGGGCAGTGCCATAGACCTCCATATTAATGGAGGGGCCTCTCCTTTCCAGGTGGGAAGCCATCACCAAGGGGAATAGAAAACCATCCATGCATTATAGTGAGTGGGGAAAGGGGACTAGCGGAGGTTGGTATGAAAGTGTGGGATGCTGGAAAATGTGGTGTATGTGTGGGGCATGACAAGGGAATAAGTTGACTCCTTTGTGTGTGTGCATAAATGAGGGGGGGGCCCATGTAGTGAGGATGTATGGGGGTGATCGGGTGAGGGAAGGACAGTGATCGGAGTCAGTGTATGCGATAGTGGGTCTCTCAATGAGGCATCAAGTGATGTCCTCAGAGGGGCAAGTGATTTTATGTGAAAAAAGGGGGGTGGTTGAGAATTGTGGGGAATTGGGATGCCTAGGGTTGTGAGATAGCTGTTAAAGGTGTGGTGGTGATTGGATGTGAGAAGGGGAGCAGGTGTTGTGAGGTGATAAGTGTAGTGAGTGTGTCAGTGTGGGAAGCATTGTGAGAGGGAATGTGAAGAGGTTCACAGCAATATATATATACAAGCCAAAAAACATGCATAACCAAACGTGATCAATGGTGGTTACCATGTGTAAACTGAGTGACTATCTGTGAGAAGGGTGTGGATGGTGACCAAAAGGCACTTGCACTGTTTAAAACGTAAGGCAGTCCTCCCAACCAGTGTACAGCATAAAGTAGCTGGGTATATGAAGGGTAAAACAATCAGTAGGTATCATGTATGTTGCTCATGAGGTATAGAGCCAGACATAAGTTCCCAGCAAAGAATGGTTACCTTTAGACAGTAAAAAAAACGTAAGACGGGCGGCCGGCGCCAACCAGACCAACTGCAGCTGAACCACACAAAATTTACCAGTGCCTATATGAGTCGTGGGGCTAAAAACCATGTTATTAATGCAAATCTTGTAAAACGTTAGCCTGGTACAGTTGAACACAGAATAAACAAATAGTTTGAGAGGGTGGTAACCTTACAGTAGCTACATAACACATATGTACATACCAGTGTTAAAATCGAACATGCTGATGATGGGGAAAATACATGGGTATTTATCAAAAGTAAACATAATTATAGGTAATACATATGTAATACTGTATCCTAGTTGTAGGGGTAAAAATAAGGGTAAAAATACTATTCATTGGTGCCCATAGGGGCAAGGTAATATAATTAAGGAAACCCCCTTCTAGGGACATTTGGGCATATCATATTTCTTAGAAAATGAAAATCAGATACTGATTATTTAAGTAGTAATCCTACTGTCTTGCTCCTCAGGGTGGCCTTACATGGTCCCCTCAATAATCCTTATAAGGTTAAATTCAGAAATTAAAACAAAAATGCATACAATAAAACATACAGAAAAATATACAAAACGGAAATAATGGACCCTGGTAGAAATATGTTTGCAAGACAATGATTGTGACTAGATGTTTTATATATGTACGTCAGCGGCTAGGGTCGGGTACTGTCCGTGCTATGGTATTGACTGTATCAGAAAAGAAGATGAAAATTAAGAAGATGAAGAATAGGTCCTAGGAGTGATAAGATGGGAAAGAATGTGGCGGGACCAGTTAGGGATATTCCTTATAGGATGCATTTAAAACTCAGAGAGTCATTTAAACCTGGAAATTCCGTGGCTTTTAGCTGGTAAATCCACCTAGTTTCTTTTTGAAGCAAGGTCTGGTCAGGGTCAGGGTTTTTTTCTTTTCAATGGTACTCTTTTTTTTACAACTACAAGGTGTGGCGATGGGGACAACATGTGCACCCAGTTACGCCAACCTTTTTCTAGGTTTTTGGGAAAGAACAATATGGACGGACGAAGCACTAATACCGTTTACAGCCAAAGTAAATTTTTGGTTACGCTATATTGACGACTCCTTACAGTAGCTACATAACACATATGTACATACCAGTGTTAAAATCGAACATGCTGATGATCTCAAATACTAGCAAGACACTGGCACTTGTTAAAAGACGACCCCTAAATTGGAACCCATGTTACAGATACCCCATCCATAACATTCCGACGTTCAAGATCTCTGAGGGACAGACTGGTGAGGAGCCATTACACCAACCTGGTAAACCAACTAAAACAACAGGACTCCGGGTAGGAACCTTTAAGTGTGGCAAGAAAACATGCAGATACTGTGCATATATGAATACAGACACCAATATCCAGCTACCAGATGGTACACCATTTAAACCACGACATTATGCGGACTGTCATACAGAGGGAGTGGTTTATCTAATTGCGTCCGTTGCGCCCCGCCGCTTCGTCCCTGAACCCCGTCCTCGTCCAATACCATTTACCCAATTAGTCAGCTAAATGTGTACTTATTTCTCCCTCACAGTATACTCGAATAGATACATGCACTAGTCCTGATGAAGCGAAGACTGTCACCTGTATGATCTACCTGTAACGAGTTTGTTCATCTTTATTTATGAAACACCTTCTATGAGACCAAGACTTATTGAACGTCTCATCATAAACTGAAAATACTGGATTGACATCATATGATTTTGTGAACTTTATTTCAATTGTTTACTACTTAAATTTACACCACAGTCCACCTAAAAGTCCACCCTGGGCCAACCCCCAATTGGTGAGGGTGAGTGTAGACCCAGGGAACCAGGGTGCAAACTTATTACTTGTATGTTAAAACAATAGTTATAACAAGGGTTTGTAAGTACTTGAGAAAAATGAAAAATACAACCATCTTTTCTTTTACAAAAAACATTAAATTCCTTTTAATCATTGATCCTTTGTTCTCAATTGAGTTTTATGTGTTGTTTTATCTATAATAAGTTAATCTGCTACATTATGCCTTGTTATTCAATTGGCAAATTGAAGGCTTAAGCCTGCCATACACACGCCGATGTGTGTAGGCAGACTAGTCCCGATATCTTTCCGGGAGGCTAACGTGATGACATCATCACGTTAGCCTCCCGTTGCATTATGGGGCCCCTTCAATCGGCTGGGCACCCTTTGTGTGCTGGCCATAAGCTGCAATGAAGACGCCGCTTCATTGCAGCTTATGGCATCGGCTTTCATCGGCTCCCATCGGCCAGAGAAGATCGGACATGTCCATTCTCTGGCCACCGAGAAGTGGGGCGACAGGGATCTGTCGCCCCATGTGGGCACATGCCGATTAGCGGCCGTTTTTGAACCTGACCGACGGCGCGAGCGCGCACGCCCGTCGGTCAGATAAAAAATCGGCCGCTTATCGGCATGTGTATGGCTAGCATTAATAGACATCAAACTATAAAAAAACAAACATTATTTTCCTGCAGCGTAATTGTGCAGGGCTATATCCCGTAGACATAGTTGCTCCCAAAGAAATAATTGCCACTTGGACAGATACTCAAAGTTGTTCAGCAGACATTTTATCAGACAAAAAGGGGTCTACCAGGGACAGTGGCATTCTGAAGTCACCTTAAGTACACAACCCTAACAGCAGATAAAGCTAACAATCTTATTTCTACTTATATTGTTTAGAAGAACTGACAGATGACCAAATATGATCCTATCCAAACACTGATCTATATAATATTATTATAATAATTACACGCCAACAAGTCAGTTTGCTAACTGGATACTCACAGACACCTGGAAAAGACTAACGTTATCCTCTGGTACAACAGTCTTTAGAATGCGTTCCTCTCCTACGATACATGCTGTATTAGAGTCTAATCCTGGAAGTATCCCTGGTGTATATGCTGTAACTAAACCCCAATACTCAAGGATCATTAATAATATATCCATTGAAGATGACACCTGAACAGTGTACCAGCCCTCTTCAGCTCATATACTCATATAGATCACAAGCAGAGTTCAGCTTACAAGATCAGTAAAATGCTCCCTAAAGGTAGACGCCTCGATTGGTCTGTGATCGATTTCTGATTAGAAAATTCCGATGATCCAGGATTCGGCGATTGATAGCTTTGCAATTTATGAGCACACCACCTTGGGAAAACGATTTGGAATTGATTTTGACAGGAGCCGACCGCCAAAAAAGTAGATTCTTAAAAATCTATCGTTCAAAATGGCTGCAGCATAGGGAGCAATGGATCAATCACTTTTAAGGCCCCCATACACGGGTCGGATTCCGACCGGATTCCGGCACGATCGATTCCGGGCGCGTGCACGCGAATCGATCGTGCCGGAATCGTGTGCAGCCCACCTTGTCCGATCGATCGCATCCGATTGATCAGGGGCTCAGAATCGGATCCGACAGAGAACCAACATGTTGGTCTTTTTGATCCGATTCTGCACAGATCAGGGGGAGTTGCCATTTGTGAGGTGGAGTCAGAGATGGAATCGGACACGGAATCGTCCCGGAATCCGTTGGACAAGGTGGTATGCTGCGATCGGATTCTCTTAATTGGCCGATCGATCACACCTCCGATTCCCGGCAGAATCGTCGGAATCGATCGGATGGGTGATCGAGCGGCCATGGAATCCGACTGTGTATGGCTGGCTTTACATGCGAATATTGCGATCACAATGTCACAGCGACATTGAACTTGCTCGAAGACAAAGGTTTTTTTAACGCATGATTCCTGAACGATCATTCGCACGGACAATCGCCCCAAATATTTGAGATTATGAAGATATAGCATTATATTCAAGATCTATACACATTGAGCAGTCCCTTGTATAAGTTCTGCCAAACCCATCACACTCTCTCTCAATATAAGTGACAAATCATTTGCTAGGAAGTGTACAAGACTTAAAGAAATCCAACACACATTCACATGAATGACATGAATGCTGCATATTCTGTACTAGAAAATACAGAATTCAAACAAAATAAAATATAAAAATCAAAAGTGCCAAAGCACTGTGCTTAATAAGTCCAATTTAAGGTTTAATGAGCATATACAAAAGGACTCATTTAGGCTAAGTTTACACTGGCGTTTTTTTACCGTCAGGTAAAC
>CM070034.1:124452293-124478003 GCA_036250615.1 Ptychadena robeensis | reverse complement strand
AGCTGGTGCTCTTATGTCTGATCTGTAGCACCTCTGGAAAATAGTCTGCAGCTATAATGTGACCAGTCTAGCAGCAGAACATTCTAATCTAGTCATTGTCTATTCATAAAAACACACAGCTCAGTTGCTCAGAAGTGCACTATCTGTAACAATATCGGAATTTCATTGTCATAAAATTTTTAAATGCATTCAATATTTGTTCAATGACTCACCTGGTATGCAAAGGCTTGTGGTGAGTTATCAATGATGATTGTTTTAGAAAGATCCCTCCCCAGGATATTTAGATCTTTTATGTAATTTCCTTGAACACATACGCAATGCTCTCGGAATAGTCTGTGTCTAAGAGAAGTAGAAAGAAAGCAAAGTTAAAAGAGGTGAATACGGAGAAACAATAGGCTTCATTTCAAGCTGCATATATGTATAAACAAAGCGTGTAAACGTATAAATACCTCACTAGCCGTTTCTTGGGATCCAAAATGTTAAGTAATTTGTCTGCATAGACTTTCTTTGACGCCGTAAAAAGAATTATCTGCAAAATAGAGTTACCAAAAATTAACCCCACTGTCTCTCATATGCAATACCAGGAATCCATATCAAGATATAGTACCTGGTCTTCAAAATGAAAGTACATGCTGAATGACAACAAACAAGTGCAGGTAAAACTACGAAGATCCCTTTTAATCTGAGAAAACTTATCAAAGATGGGAAACTTGTACTGAGAAATTTCTAGCATCCTGGTTATCAGGTTATTCAATTGGCTGAAATTCAACTATCCAAAAACAACCCTAAGCAAATGGGTTGTTGTGGCTTCACTTTTCTGATCTGCCTGCTCCAGATCAATAACTAGGACTGTCTAGCAACAAGCATCTTAAGAAAGGTGTGTAATGAGGGTCTCAACATTTCTTTCTCTACATAATTTCATATATTAAAGAACAGACTTCTAGTCTGGTGGATTAAAGGCAATATTTGTGTGCCCGCAGACTCCATTTCCTTGAAGGACATCCTGGGAATAGCAATAGGGTAAAAACTTTGCATATTGGTTTAACCTCCTTGGTGATGGGCATTCACTTCTGGTGTGAAGAGACGGGGGTGGGTTTGGGGGGTGGCAGCATCGCTTTGCAATGTGTACAAGGGAGGGCAGGGAACACAGATTGTCCGTATTGCCCAGGAGGTTAATGTATTTGCTAAATAGATCACACTTTTCTAAACAGTGCCTTCCCAACCACCCTTTTAAACCCCAACTAAATAAGATGATGAAACTAATTGAATGGTGGCCTCATGAATGTTAACAAAGGACCAAAAACAAACTCGGACATATGTGGGGGCAAAAGGGTGGGGCTTTTAGGGCACATCAATGTCTTCAAGGATTTACTAAATATTTAAAAACAACAATTTTATTCACATTAACCATACATTAAATAAGTTTTAAAAACAGATGGACAGCATCATACATAGTGATAATCAACATCAGTCATAATGTTAGCAGAAAGCATTTATATCATCCTAGTTCTACAGGTCAGGTTCACCACTTCGCCACCATTACACCACTTTGGCGGGGAAGTGTGATTCCTCGGAGCTCCGCAGGATGTTTTTTTCAGGTGCTGGGTGCAAAACACCGTCGGAATATAATTGTATGTAGAATTTGATTTTGTGCTTTGTATTTATCCTCTGATCCTACTGTTTTTATATGAATTTGAGGATATAGATCACTTAAAATGGTTGTGATTTTTCCCTAGAATTAAGTCCTGATATTGATCTCCTGAGGAAGCCCCAGATAGGGGAGAAACGCGTTGAGATTCACAGGACCTGTTTTTGAACTTCCAAAAAAATCTGTTGGACTAAGTAGGAATCACACTTCCCCGCCAAAGTGGTGTAATAGTGGCGAAGTGGTGAACCTGACCTGTAGAACTAGGATGATATAAATGCTTTCTGCTAACATTATGATCGATGTTGATTATCACTATGTATGATGCTGTCCATCTGTTTTTAAAACGTATTTAATGTATGGTTAATGTGAATAAAATTTTATTTTTAAATATTTAGTAAATCCTTAAAGACATTGATGTGCCCTAAAAGCCCCACCCTTTTGCCCCCACATATGTCCGAGTTTGTTTTTGGTCCTTTGTATATGATAGGGGTGTTGGCACACTTAAAAAATTCTCTACAATATGTTTACAGGGAGTAAGTCTGTCTTGTGTTGGTAGATGGTCAAATCATGAATGTTAACAAATCTAACTTTTTAATACATTTGGTTGTAGGACCGCCCTCTGGAAGGCACACCGACAGACTTACCTCGTAGATCTGAGACATACGTTCTAAGAACTCACGAAAGAAAGGCCGTAATCGCACGTACACCTAGAATAAGAAAGAGCAGAGCTGAAAGTCATTAACGTAAAGGAGTATTGGTTTACAGGATAGAAATTTTCAGGTTCTCAGCAAGGGTGCCAATAGCTAAAGAATAAAAAACACCCCCTTCCAACCTGACAAACCCCTGGCAACCCACGCTTTCTACCTGGTAAATGACATCTTGGAACAGTACAGGGAACGTGAGTGCTGCATCTTCCAGTTCATTTAAGCTGCAATGCACCAGTGTCTCATCCTGCAACAAAAACATTAAAGTTATCCCCAAAAGCAAATCACAAGCTAATAGGCAGGGTATAGAGGCAGATGACCTACCAAGTCTAGGACAAGGGAGAACTCGGGGGTACTTCTGGTTTTAAGAGGCAGCGCTGGCTTCCTGCTTAGCTGTTCTTCAGTCAGTGGTGGGACGTGTTTGATGAAATAGTATCTACATGAAAAGATCATAGAGCAAACTAAGCAAATACTCTGCAGGGAAAGATGTATGACACAATATGCTCATTCACACATACACACACACCTTATGTATAAAATAACTGACAAACTGATTTCTGAAGTACTATGAGCTAAAGAGATCATGTTTGTGTCCAATTTCCTTCTAAGGACACCTCATAAAGGCTAAAGTTGGGATGACACATTTTAGACACATCATACGTTTTCCGATGTTTTGAACACCTTCTGAGGGTTGTTTGGTCGTTAAACATTTGTACTTTCTGTACAGACGTGGGCACAAAGCGTTAATGACACTTTAAAGCATACAAGAGAGCACCTGGAAAGCATTAACAAATTTATGCATGTTTATTTAATTTTTTATATTTATTTATTTTTTTAACACTCCATTTAGGATTTTTGGGAGCGGATGTGCCGTGGTATTTCAGCTGCGGCCCAACTGATTGGCCAGCCAATTGCCTGTGGTGCAGTAGTGCAGACACGGAAGAAAAAATTTGCAAGCCCGCACCTGCTGTGTCCATTGAAATCAAGAACACGGTGAAAACCCACAGGGAAACTGGACAGAAAAACACATGCTTTTCGCATGTATTTTTCTGTCCTGCCGTGTGGAGTCTTACCCTTAATGTACTTCCATTTTTACAAAAAAGATTTTCACTAGAGTCTTTTCATATACATCCACACCGCAATATTCAGTTGGGGATGTGTCCTTCAGTAAATTTAAAAAGACTTGAGCAAGTGCACTCCTCCTTACAGATTAACAAATAGAATTAACTAGCATGTTAAAATAAAAATCAGACAACAGAAAACGAATAAACAGCAGTTAAGATTGTTGGCAAGGTTTGAAGGCATGGGAGGGTGATTGTGGGTGGGGGTTAAGACCACAGAAATTGAGCTACATTGTATTATCGCGATTTACACAAATATGCCACACTGAACAGCCAGACGAGTAACACACACATTTCCTTGTTCATTCAGCTTTCTGTTCAGCACTGTTCCAAGTAGGATAATACATAAGTAGAAAAACTACTTACGGATCAAAGACTTCCCAATCTTCTTCATAGGCCGCTTCAGCATGTGCCGAAGAGTAACCGCTATCTGGAGATACTGGAGCTAAACAGAAAGATAAACATTAAATCTCATAAAAAATAGATCATTAAACCCTATACCCACCCTGCCCCCAAAATGTATATTAAGTAAAATATGAACCAAAGAAATGAATAATATACTCGGTATTCCCACCTCAAGGCACTGAGCAGTCTTCCAGCTCTGCCTAGTGCCACATTTAGCAGAGGTAGGAGAACAAGGGCCTCTCAGACTGGGGGTGGCTACTGTCTGTCTGCATTGGATGAGGGAGGGTTGAGAGCAAGGAGCCACAGAGATCTTGGCTGTTCTCCTTTCCTTTCATCTTGTGCGCAAGGAGAGCAGCCTAGATTTTCGCTGTGGAAGATTCCACCGTTGCTCTAGCACATGCAGTAAGTGACTTTGAAGTAAATTTATGCACCTTTCCTAGAGCTTCAACAAATTTTGTGGCGACAGGCTTGCAATTTATGCACAAATTTGAATAGTCACACAACCATCTCCCGTATTAAGTATGAGCCGAATTGCATTTTTTTCAGCACATCAAAAATTCAGCTTAGGGGATGTTTCCACATCTGTTGCGACCCCCTACACTTACCTGTTCAACGCATGCTGTGTTGTCACGGCACTGAGCCGTTCCGCTGATGCAGGGCTGAACGTAGTCGAGTCCGTTAACCCTTGCATCGGCAGTTGTCTAAACACAGCATGTGCCAGCCAGCTAAAGTGTATGTGATCCGTCTGGATCAACACCAAGTGTAGGGGTCCTGGCGGATCACTCAGTGCAGTGGATACCCCCCTTATACTCGAATATATATGGTACATAAATTAACCTCACAATCTTTTTTCCCTGCAGAAGGACCCAGCATCACAGGAGATGTGTTCGGAATAAGAGATGTCTCCTCCATTACATGGAGGTCAATGGTGCCACCTGCCCCTCCTGTGTCATACACGATATCATCAGGGCGGACATGAAAGCATCAGTGGGTATGCACAGAATCGCCAGGGAAATGCAGCACACAGGTGAGTTTTTTTGTACTTATCTCCACATGAGTTTTATCAGTTGACAAACTCAACCCGATGTAACTTGAGCAGAATGCCCAGGAGGTAAACAAAATTAAATAAATAACAGTTAGTTAACAATTTGAAAGTTGATCTGGCACTCATTAAAGAAAACCTATTCTGGGCTGGTAAAAAAAATGTATACAATTTTTTTCAACATCACGAGATGTCATTTTGATTGCAAGTATTTGCCACTTACCTGTAAGTGTTGGGATGTCTCGCTCTGGGGATTCCTCCCCTGATTCAAGCCAGCTGCTAGCCGTTGTTCGGACAGGAGTCCCCTGATTGGTGTAGGATGTTCCATTAGTGGAGGTGGTTGTGCTGGTGCTGATTTCATCCACCTGTTCCATTTCCAGCTGCTTCACTATCTCTTCGGCCTCTACGGCTTGTCCTGGAGAGTCTGACCCTGACGTGCCTACAGCAAAGGAAAATCAGTTACTCCTTACTGCCAACTGAATTTAAAACAGGATAAAAGACGACTTTTATCAGAACTTTTAACCAGAAACAGAAAACTTAAGCCAAAAGTGGATATATAACAACAGATTGTGGCCCTAGGAATGAAGGATAAATTCCTGATAGCTTCCCATAAACGTACAAAAGAAAAACCATGGACGAAAATATGAAAGGTAAATGATAGTAAAACTATAGGGTACCCAGCCTGGTCCAGCCTAAAGTCACTAGAATGCCACTGTACAGTGGTGCACATAACTTTTTTAGTGCACTCCTCAGAGGAGTACAAGGAGATGGTGTTTGAGGAAGACCCCCCTACATATGGGTCGAGTACCACGGTCTCCCTTAATGTCCTCTGTGTCAGCCTCCTGCATGGTAGATTCTGCTGCAGATGGACCTTCCTGTTCCTGATTGAGCCTTCGATGAGCTGTCTCCATCCACAGGTCAGCAGCTGGCTTTGGGTCAAATGTATCTCTCACAGTAAAACACATTTGATCCCCCAGATCTCATACCTCAGTAGAACAACCCTGACATTTTCTGAATTAGTAACTAACTCCTAAGACTACCTGCAGTCCATAGTCACATTCCAGCTGTCACACAGTGCTTTTCTCTTGTCAGATTTGACCCTTACATATGCCTACTCTGACTTTCATCTCCCAGATCTCCAACACCGTTAGTGCAACTTTTTTTTGCGGATTAGTAATTTACATGTCTAATTTCACACCTTAACTGCATCCTTTCATAGTTATTCATATTTCCCTGCAGTTATCCAAGTGACAAATTGTATACATTTAACATTTAGCTGCGGCCGCCCAGACACGTAGTGCCTCCAAGTTGTTAGGACGCATATGAGTTTTGTAACAATAATGTAGTTACGCATAGCTAGTTTTTGGCCCCTTTTGAGTTCCAGAGTACCACTTATGTGCACTCCTGCCACTGTACATCAACCTAAGCAAAAGACATTGTGGGGCCAGACCAGGAAGGATCGCCGGGGGATTTCAGGAAGGATAGCTGCCGTTAGCTCGGGGATTAGTAAAGAAACGTACCCCAAGTTAACGCTCAGGATGTTAAAGCACCTACAGGTCTAGATTTGCCTACTGAACACCAAGCACCCCCAGTTTCTCAGTCTTCTTCTGTTCTATATGTCCACCTAGCTCCAGGGTTAAAATAACCTAGAAAACTTTAATCTTACTCTACTAGCAATTAAAAACCATATGCACAACTGCAAAATCAAATATAAAAGAGCTGACCTTCTTACTAAAAGAGATATAGAGATATATATATATATATATATAAAAAGGGTGAATCATACTAGGGTTAGAGCCACCCAGACAATTCGGCCTATTGGTGGACACAAAATCCATGAAAAAAATTTGTTCTGGTCAAGTTTTACATTTTTAAATACTGGCTAAAAAAAACAAAACACACAGGTCAATCTAAATGAGATCAGAAAAGAAACATGTAGCAAGGATTATCCAAAAAGATAGTTCCTTTCACCTACAGAGAGTAAAGCTGGCAAAAGTAATAAGGCTGCAGTTAGATGCTGTTGACCCTTATACAAGTTGTAAGGCTGAGAATGTCATCAGTACCAAAAAAAGGTTAACATTTGTTCTTTTGAAAAAAGCAACACACCATTTTTATTTGCTGGTGAGAAAAAGTTGAAGACGGGAGAGAAAATGGTCCCCAGCAGTGTGGTCCTGGGTGGGCTGCCTACAACAGGCACATCTTCGAGCTTTCCATTTTGTTTTACATGTTGAGATGTCAGCTCATAATTTGCTGCTTCTAAAAGGCAGTGAAAAACATAAAGACAGTAAGTACAAAACGATCAACAGAAAGGCAAAGCATCATACACAGGTGTAAAGTCCAATACATTACAGACATAATACTTTTTTCCCTCTTCTGAACTTTGTATTCTGTGTGGATTTTCAACTCAAGGTCTCCCCTATTCTTTCAATATAAAACAAGAGAATCGCCCACCAATCGCCTACATTAGCTTCAATGGGCTTGTCCCCATTAATAGAATCGCAAGTGGTTGCGATTGGGGCCGCGTTCTTACTGCCGCCGGTCGGTGGCCACGATAATTTTCCTCCGATCGCTCCCATAGACATGAATGGAGGTGATTTGCGATTGTGGGTGGAGGAGATCAAAAATCGCATCCGTTCATTCTCTATGGAGGTGATTTTTATTTTAAATGGTTGAGTTTTATTGCCAGGTCAATTGCCTGACGATTAATCACATAAGTGGGAACATAGCCTAACTGGTATTTCAGGGTATTGGTTACCTATTGACTTTCAGTGGGTTAAATTTTGCTTTTAAGTGGTTTGCCTAATTTTCAGATTCTACGTGCATCCTCTTAACTGCACCTAAAATTAGCACCCCCAACTTACTTTATGAAGAAAGGAGGGAGGAGGAAAACAGGGCAGATTTTTCAAGCCTATCCAGTCAATGATTTAACCAAAAGCAGCCCACTACCTCATCCCACACAAAAAATACATGAATTTCACAGTTTATGGAGTAGGATTCATACAGGTGAAGCTACACATCACCACCACTAGATGGGATATTTGCAACAGAAAAATTGTTTACATTTGTAAGTTTCTATATTTATGGAATCCTTTGAGGGCAAGGCGGCATGTCTTTTCTCTTTTACAGGTTTGAGGATACAGGGAAACCGTGCAATTTATAAATACAAGCCACAAAAGGCATGTGGACCAATTAAAGCCAAACTAAGCTAACCCTTAGAACTTAAAAAGAATATACTGTAACCTAGCCAAACAAGTTATACTATATCCTATACTACAAACACCAACTATAAGCAAAACATCAGGAAACCACTAAAAAGACCTAAACCCACTGAAAATTTTAAAATCTTGTCTGGCCAATTTTGTGACGTACACATAATTATAAAAGTGGTGCACAAAATTCCTGTAGACAGATATTAAAGTCTCAAACGATCAAAAAAAAAAAAAATACCAAAACACAAAACCTTTGGATAAACCTTTTTGTTACAATTGTAAATTTACTAAAACCTCATTGCAGAGTTTTTGTACAAGAATAGACGGTGTAAAAAAATCAGTGAGATAATCATGCACACACTGGCTATCTAGAAAAGTAAAATATTTAATTATCATAATTCAGTCCCTCACTTTGTCAGGCTAAGAATCCACAGCTTCTTTCTCCTTGTGGCGAATGCAGAAAGGACACTTCCCATACTGATGAATGGGAAAGTGCCCACTCTATGCTCTACTGTGTTTCAAATGCTGAGTGCCCCATCTTCATTGTGGTGACACGGGAGATATGTTCAGTGAAGACCAATGAAGGGGTCTGCGAGACGTGGAAAAAGGCGTGCCCGAACAACATTGGAATATATAAGGCGCGTTGTGGCAAGGTTGCTGCATCCTAAGCCACGGGTAATCTGCCTACAAATCATCAGCTACGTCCAACAGAGGGAAAAGCAGTGGACACACTGCCTTAGCAAGGACAATTATTTTGCTTCTTGTAATGTATTGAGGTAGTGGGAACTACCCACTTTTGTTCATATTTAGATTTCTATGGCTTTTTTCTAGAGTTCGTGAATATTTTCACAAAAAATTTTTTAACAACTGAGTAGCTGTTTGGCTGGAGGGGTACTTTCACTATTAATACTTAAAGTACTTCTAAACAATAAAATAACTACAACCAATGTAGAAACCACCAACCTCCATTGACTTGACTTTTCCGTCTGACACGAGCAATGGGCTTGCTGGGTTTTTCACCAGTACGTGGAGTTGAGGAGATGAGGTTGTTATCAAGGTCACGCTCTACTCTAGTCCTTTTTGCAGGATTCTCACGATCCTCCTAAGCACAAAAAGAGAAAAAAATATATATTTTAAGAACATTCATCTCAAAGGGATAGCTTTTTTGTAATAAATCTAGCCATCGTATTCTAAATACTAGAGGTCTTGGAACAAAGAAGACAGTTGGAAAAGGATTGCACAACAACATCTCATGGTAACATGACAGTTGCAGAGAGAAGAAGAAGTAGCCACATGTCGAAGTAAGGCCATTTAAAGCTTTAAATGGAGCACAAATCTTAACATTATTTGACAGTATGGACACCAATATTTACCTTTGTTGTGCTGCCTTTGATGAAATTTTTAATTGTAGAAAGTAAACCTGTGTCAGATTTAGGCAGCTTATCACTCAGAGGTGAGCTCTCCTCCTCCTCTTCTTCCTCGGAGTGCTTCCTCTTAGTACGAGCAGTGCGCCCAGCAGGTCCATGACTGCTGCGCGGAGAACCTTTCCGCGTCCTTAGCCTCATTTTTATGAGAGCCACATAAAAGCTGCAAAAAAGGAGGGGAAAAAAAACATTAAAAACATTCTATAAGCAAATTGAGTATTTAAAAAAAAACTGCATTAGGTGAAACTCCAATGGCTGAAATGTAAAGGATTTGTGAGAGGGTCAGGAAAACTAATACAAACTGGTAAGTGTAGATAAACTTAAAACTAGGCCCTGCAGGACACACAGGTTGTTGGGATTTAATTGTTTAATTGTAAAAGTTGGGAGGATGAGTGGACACTTCTAAGGATCAGCCATGGGGAGCTTTTGATAACACATGCCCTCGTAGTAATGCAGCTCCACCCGGGGGGATTTCACTTGACACCAAAGGGTATATTTTGTTGTTAGAAAATTAGGACATAAGCACAGTGTCAGGAAAATCCATATTAGAAAACATGATGAATATAATAACAAATTTTTAGCAGAAAAGACTGTTTTTTAAGAGAGTAAGGGTTCAAAATAACAGCATAACACACAATGTGGGTTTATTTTGTCCATAGGACAGCAAAGTTCATAAAGTAAATAGGAACGTTTCCTAAATATCCTAAAATATGGTCTGGTTGTAATTGTAATGATTCACTGGATTCAAAACCCACTCAACTCACAGACCCAGACAAAGCTGGCTTTGTGTAGTATTTGAATCTCTGACCTTACATAATGCATGCAAGCAAGACAGCCAGAAAGCTAGCATTATTTGAAGACAGGTTCCACTTGTATATTTCTTTCAGAAACTTAAACTAGAAGTTATACTGGGGCTGCATTGTAGCCGCCTCTGATTTCAGTACACTGTATTATTATCATTTATTTATATAGTGCCAGCATCTTACACAGTGCTGTACAATACATTAGTGGAGTGTGTGAATGGAGATACAAACACAAGAAAACACACAGGTAATGACACAGGAGGAGTAGAGGACCCTGCCCGATCGGGCTTACAATCTAATAGACTATTACTGACCTAGGAGCAGTGAGGTCAGGACTCCTGATCATTGTACAGGATCACTGACCTAATAACCAGGAGATCAGCAATAGCAGCCTTGTACATATTCTCTCCACACATGTACTTAAGCCTTTTAAACCTGACAAACTGAGCATGTGCAAAACAAGGGTAGTTCACTTACAATAACTCAGCCTGCCCACACACACACAGCGCTGTGTAAAATGACAATTTACACAACTAAAACAACAATCGTTTTGTGAATGATCTGCTCAGCTTACATCTTTTGTGTTCCACAAACACACTGAGAAGATGTTAAATGACATACTTTGCTATGAAAGGGGTTCATCCATTTCCATCTTATTCAGATTTTAGACATTGAAGTAGAACTCTTTGTCCCTGACTTGTGTGTCAGAACACCAACAGAAATCCCTTTGCCTCATAATCACATCTCTACCTCTCCTGAAAAGAAAACGGCAGCAATTCCCTCCTCCACAAAGCCTATGTATTGACTGCTTTCCGCTGATTTCTGAGCACTCATATAATGCTGCACGTCTCCCCCCATACGCAGAAACACACTGTAACAAGGAAGAGAAATGACGGGAGTCAGGCGCTCTCCTTCTACACCACAGAAACAATGGAGATGGCTGCACTATTACTGCAGCCAGGGGCACACGCACGGCTCCAAAACCCTCCATTGTGATTACCTGTTCTAACGTTACCCCGCAAAACACTCCGCCACTGCCAGTGAGCAGGCAGGGTATTTCTCAGTTGTCAGGAATAACGCTTAGCTACCATAGCAACATGATCTGTCCAGCCCGCTTTAAACTGATTAGCATGAGCAGCTACTCACTTTGAGGGATTGTGTACATGAGCATCTAGAAATCACAGTCGATATCGTGGTGCAAACAATTTTGAAGCTCCGTTCACAAAATTTGCATCAGCAGATGGATTCAATAGATGAAGCGTATCCTACTCAGACAAGAGCCGTCAATGGGAACGTCACTGACCCTGCACAAAGGAATGCAAAAAGAAGACTATGCTCGATTATTGGTGTGACCACATGCAGGACAAATATTCATAGATTACACACAAAAATAAAAACATCATATGGACTCTGGACCAATTCCAGAACAGGATTTCCAATGATATTCCTATATAGAGTACTGTGAGAATGGATGAAAAGGGTAGCAAGCTTATCAAAAACAATAACTATAACAATGATACAATAATAAACTATAACCATTATCAATCAATCAGCAACATTACCCAGACAATAATTTCCTACATGAAGAGCTACTTGAAACCATACGGGTATCACAATTGGGAAGTTCCAGCTAGAGGTTATTGGAATATTGTATCTCCTGTACACTAGCATTGGAGACCTAGCACAGCTGCATGCATTAACGCAGGGTTTAACGCCACCGCATCCGCTGCCGGTGAATGGACCCATAAAGACAGGACTGGATAAACCCTAAACCACTAGTCCAACCAAAACCATCTTAAATATTTACAAATCACACTACCCCTCTCTCACTTACCATTACATGTCACATCCTCAGCATTTTAGAAAAATATATACAGCATATATCCCTATGTTCATATTATGCACAGTGTAACAGATGTAACATTAGTTTGTTATATAATCCACAGAAAGAAGGTTTTTAGTGTCTATGGTAACACCTCAGACTTAAGGCCCCCCATACATGTAGCGAGCAGCGGCCGCTGGCAAAATCAGCCACAAATAGCGGGTGCCCAACATGGGATGACAATACAATAACAAGAACCCCCCTCAACTGGGAGGAAACCTATAGAAGGAAAAAAAGACTCAAATATGTTTTAAAGCATAATGACAATACACCAAAATAAATAATGCAATGTTTGCAGAACTAAGAATTGACAAAAACTACCGTTCACTTAATGAAAATGTTTGTTTGATAGAAGAACCTAGTCTAGCAAATGGGTTTTCTAGCATAATCTTGTATGTGAATGGAACCCCCCCCATGGCGAGGGACATGGCATGTTGTAGGTTCTAGGTCGCTGTCTTTCCAAAATGACCAGGTTTTGGGCAAAGCTGGACTCATAATAGACCATTAGCTTATTGGTATATTTACCAGGTTGTAGTTTGTAGCGCTTGTTGCTTTATTTTGTTCTAGTGTACCTCCATATTTACAGTAAGTGTTAAGGAAATCAGTAACCTGACACGATATCCTTGCGACAGTAGCCAGGATCGTCTTTCTGGCTCACAATTTTTTGTTACCCGTTTAAAGCTGGTCATACACTTTAAGATTAAAATCCATTTAAACAGACCAATGTATCCCGACGGCGGTATCGGTTTGGATCGTAATATTCGGCAAAAAAGCTACCACATTGAAAATCCAATTTATATTATTTTTTTTTTTTTTTAAAGGGGAAGCCTCTGCAGTAATTGGTGGGTAAACACTATGAAAACAGTATGAAGTTTCCCAATGTTCCCAGACCAATTAAAATGTTTCAACATGTCCAATAAATTACGACCGTAAAAAAACGGCAATTACGATCGTATTTTATCGGTTGTACCATGTGGACATGTGCCGATTTCAGGCTCGTATTTCAGGATCGTAATTTTAATCTCAGAGTGTATGGCCAGCATTAGAATGGTCAATAATGATATTTGAAGTCCCAATTATCTCTGACATGCCACTGGCAGTGTCTTGCCATCAAACTGGTCACATTGCAAGGAGAGTGATGACTACAACAGTGGTTTTTATACGTTTCCCCATTAAATAAGATTAATATGAGACATTTACCTAAATCAATACCTCAAAAGCAGAATGAGGCAAGCTTGTATTGTGTAGGAACAGGACTTTGGGGTGAACTGATCGTCATACTAATTTTAAAATCATTTGCAGTGGTGCTTTTCTTTCTCTGAGATATACATATATCAAAGCTAAATATCAGTGAGAAAGGCTGTCTGTTAATCACACACCTCAGTGGCCCAGATCAGCGCTGTCACAGTGCTTTCAAAGCAGCTGCAACCTGCACTGCTCAGTACTGCCACTTCAAATGTGCAAATCTGTGGATTGGGGCAGAGAGCCGAGGATAATCAACCCCCCAAATTCACTTCCCTGATATCATGCAGATATGAACTGCAGAGAGGAGAATATTAGCACCAAGATGATGCAAAGGAGATAATGATTGTCAACAGATAATTAAAAGGTGATCAATATTTATTTTACATTTGAACACATTAACACTCTACATTTTTAGACATTTTAGTCTTTAATTATTCCCATATTTCCAACCATAAGATGCATCCATTTTTTCCACGCAGGAAAACAAGAAATAAAATATTTGAAGTGTTTGACCTCTACAGCTGACAGCCAGACTCTGCATATGGCCGATATAACAATAATGAAAATACGTACTGCCCTGACTATGTGCGTCTCTCCTGCCATGATGGGTTCCTTGCCTGCCTTTCAGAGCACCAAGCGGCCATTCAAGAAGCTGTCTGGACGAACCCATATGGGCCCATGAGACCCCAAGAAATATTCTTTTACCACACCTTTGGACCATAAGAGGCACTCTCATTGGGGGAAAAAAAAAAGTACATTGAAAAATACAGAAAAGTTTCCCAGAGCAATAAGATCAGACCACATGTCCCCTCCCATATATATATATATATATATATATAAATATAAACACACAAACACCTAAGTAGAACAGCCAAACACGATCTGCACTTGAAGTGTGTTGATCGTGCTGTGCATCAAAACACAGTAAGCTGCATTTCACAATGTGCTAGTGGAATCTGGACCATTTAAATCAATTGCTGTGTTTGACGTTCGCTAACTGCACTAGTGGAGTCTCAGCCTTAGGGCTTGTTTCCATTGATGCGATTCCTCGCGTTTCCGCGCGCTTGTAACCGCGCGGCCGCAAGCGCAAACAACCGCATCCATTGGAAACGTCAATGTAGTTTCCACTGGTGCGGTTGCGCGCGATCGCGCACGGATGCGGTTTAGGGCGCGTTTCTGAACGCTAGCTGCAGCGTTTTGAAACGCATCCGCGTCCCAACCGCATCCGCATCCCAAAAAACGCGCCCATAGGAATGCATTGGATGCGTTTCAAAACGCGCGAAAACGCGCAAGAACGCATTGCATAGCAGATGTGGATGCGTATTCTGGGCGCGTATGGGTAAAAAATCGTGTCGCGTAAACGCGCAACAACTATGCAATGCGTTCAGCCACGCGGTTACAAACACGCTGTTACAAACGCCTGGAATCGCATCAATGGAAACAAGGCCTTACTGTGCGGCTGAACTATTAAAAAAAACAAAAAAACAAAAACAAAACACAACCTTAACACTTTAAAGATACAAAAAACAATACACACCAGTTGAATTGGTTGAGTTTAATAGTCATGGTCTGGCATAGAGGTTTGGTCTTCCCCTTTGAATATTTTGGTTTTAAATCACTCCAGTGTAGCAAGGGTGTATTGCTTGAACAGCTGCACCTGTCTTTGGGGGACTAAAATAGGTTGTCCTCTTCAACTGCCCAGCTTGCCTTCATCCATCTTGTCCAAAAGACAGACTAGTTTCCTGGTCACTTATGATGAGAAGCATACCAACAACATGATACTTCCACCACCATGGCTGTGTGCATCGGTATTCCCAGGATAAATGAGCATTTTGCCAAGGTCAATGTTCGTCGTGTTGGACCAGATAACCTTCTACCATATGTTTTCTGCGCCTCATACATGTCTTGTGACAAACTATTAATAGCTTCTCTGAATATTTTTGTTTTACCTGAATAGCTTTTCCAAATCCAAAAGCTGACTTGTTTATGGTCTGGTTTGGTTTATTTTATTTATATACCCTTCCTCAGCAAATAACTTAATGATTTGTGAATGTATGACCACAATATCTATCATAAAAAGGAGGTGCATTACCTGTATATGTATTGCTAAAAGGATGAGACCACCAAGAGCCTGCGTTACCCCCTGCACAATATCAGTGTTCTCCCCAGAGCAGATTGGCCGGGCGGCCCGTCCGGGAGATTTTAGTCCCCGCCCGGCACACAAGTCCTCCGCGGCGAGCAGCCTGACAGGCGGCGCCTCCCATTCTTCAGGAGCGCGCCACAGCCACTGAAAGACTCCGGCCCGCGGCATACTACCGGAGCCGTGGGCCGGAGTCTTTCAGTGGCTGCGGCGCGCTCCTGAAGAATGGGGAGGCGCCGCCTGTCAGAGGACTTGTGTGCTGCCGCTGGCCGGCAGCCTATCAGAGAGGCCGCCGGACCGGTGCAGGCGGCGCGATGACGTCATCGCGCCGCCCAGCTGAAAAAAAATTCTGGCGAGAACACTGAATATTGTGCATTTTAATTTAAACAAATAATTATGGCAAACCAGGGAGGATAAACATTGCAATTGATGTTCTCGTCTCCGAAAAATTTAAATCATATCCCTCCTCTATGAGCTACAGGTCCATCATCCTTATCCTTTCCTTCCTAATAGTTGAATACTTCACTGTTTACGAGCAAAGGTAAGATCAGGCGACATCTACCCTTAAGCGGATGTATAATCAATATGTAAAATTAAAGTTGGACTTGCCTCTCAGCTGGTATGATGGTGGCTTAGGGCTCTACGATCCTTAAAATATGGGATGTTCTTGCTGTCCCCTGGAATTGTTTATTTGCCAGAGAGCGAGAGAGAAGGGGCTGCAAGGGATCTTCTTATATTACTTTTTTATGCATTATTCCATATTATCGGCACTTCTAGTGCCATTCATGTGTAGATGAACTTCTGGTGGTAGGTCCACTTTAATGACGGTTGTATTTTGTTTGGAATACAGAAGAGATTCCTTTTTACATTCAAATTTTGGTTCTTTACAAGAAGTTGCAACTAAGATTTTAGGTTTATTGATGTTGTTGCTCAAGTTGTGAACATTTTCAAAGACCTCGAAAACAGGATTGAAAAAAAAATTAAGTCACCAGCCTCAGCGGCCATATTTCTATCTGCACGAATTCCATTCAAATTGTTTCAGCATGTAGAAGTTTTCTTAAACTGCAAGCAGGTTATGGCTTAGGGCCAATTTTAATCCAACCAGCTCTCAGAATTTTTTTAGCGTATCAATTGCAATTGAATGTTCCTCCTCTTTGAAAAGAAACTTAAATCCCAGTACAGCACATCTGAAATACCGTTTTTTTTTTTTTGGTGGACCATAGGACACACCCAAAGTTTTGGAGAGAAAATTAGGGGCAACACAGCCATTCAGATATGAAGTGAATATACAGAATGTTCCAGCAAAGTAGGCAGGACTGGACCATGCAGTATTCCATGGTGGATTTGATATAAATCAAACCGATTTATAGTCAGTAAGGCGCGATTTAAATCAATCATTCTTGCTGGTGTTACTTTAATATGCAAGTAGATGAAGATTTTCAGAATAACTTTTCATATTCGTTTTTTTATCCCCAGTTTAGGTGAATCATTCATAGTTGGACAACTTTTTTTGTACTTAGTTTTGAGAACTAAACCAAGCATCTGTGATAATATCTTGTAGCAGAGAAACTGTCCAATAATCTTACAAAAACAGACAGAAGTTGATGATGGCATAAGCACATCACCCAAAAGTTCCCCAGGAATAGACATGGTTAAGCAGACAAAAGCAATACATGTATTATACACAGTGCCAGAAATGAAGTAATGACCATCATATCAATCAAAAACAATGCACAATGTTGTGGATGTACACATCTGTACACACGCTTAGACAATTAAAATAGTCCAAAATGTGCAAATTTCATTGAAGACTTCTTCAGGAAGTACGATATGTCATTTCATAGGCCAAAACTACATAACACAAACAGCCAGCACAAGGAGGATCAGTCATATTGAATAACCAAATCTACATAAAAGTGGACATAGACCCTCAGGGGATACTCACGTCCATAGATCAATATAGGGGGAAAGACACGATTTCTGAAGATGGCGTCCCCACTGGTGATCTGCGTAACAAGACCGACCCAAGCCATCAACTGATCGTGTTCACCAAAGTAAATGTATTAAAAATCGGTCTTGTTGTACGCAGATCACCACGGCATTTATCTGGTTAAAGTCTGTCTGTCTCTCCGTTCCCCACTGGTGTTGGTGCAGTGGGGACACCATCTTGAGAAATCATGTCTTTCCACCTATATTGAGTGTTGTCTGTTTGTGTTATGTAGATTATTATTACTATGAAATGACATATCATACCCCCTGAAGAAGTCTTCAACAAAACGCATGATGGGGTGAAATTTGCGCCATTTGGACTATTTTAATTGTCTAAGCCCATGTACAGATGTGTACACTCGCAACATTGCGCATTGTTTCAGATTGATATGATGTCATTACTTAATTTTTGCACTGTGTATAATAGTATAATAAATGTATTGCTTTTACATAGTGAGTGGCCCTTAAAGTCTCCACCCCCTTGTCTATTCAAGGGGCAATTTGGGGTGATGTGCTTATGCCATCATCAACTTCGGTCTATTGTGTTTGGGATGTTGGACACTATACGTCTGAGAGTGTAGTTTTATGGATTATAAAATCTTACAAAACCTCTGGAAGAGTGTGACATTGTGAATGGATAAATGGATTTTTTTTACCCAAAAATGAAACCTATACAGCCTTATTCTACATAACTAAAAACAAATCTTTATTTCATCATGGAATAACCTTGGGGTGGTAATATATTTTCCTGAAAAAGCACTTTATTTAAAAAAAATTCAATTTAAATCAAAAAAAAAAAAAATCTGATTTTTTTTTATTTTTAAAAAGCATTGATTTTTATCCACCATGCAGTATTCACTGTATATTCTTTCAGCCAAAAGCCCAGTGCCAGGAGGCAGGTCTTAAACCTTAACATGTGTTTATACACTAGCAGTACCCATTCTCTGAACCCACTGACCAACTTTTGAAGAGACATTTTACAATCTGGCACTAAAAAAACTTACCCATGAGCAGCTATTTACATATTGGAGGAGATATGAGTGTCACAAAATATTTTTATTGCAATGCAGAACATTAAACACACAACTCATGCTATCTAATTGTAAAATGTATCTCTAGGTAAGATCTCTTTTTTGCAGTGTTTTCTTGGTTTGGCTGGAGGGAATGGAACACAGTTCTGCCTCGTAGGATGCAGAGCTATTGCTCCCAGGATGGTAGGGACTAAAAATAATATTTTTTACATATACGTACTAGAAGACGCAGGGGGGGGGGAAAAAAGTCTGTCTTATAGTCTGAAAAAATATGGTAACAGCAATATGGTACACGCTTCCACAGCGATGGAAAACAAACTGGGCACCTAGGGTCTATGTGGTTAGATCAAACTGCGGCCCGGCCCTTTGGGGGCCACCAAAGCCTAACTTACTGCATTAGGCATAGCAATTCACCTGTAAAGTGGTCACATGCTGACCCAGCTTTCCTAATAAACTTTGGAGTTTCTACATCAGTCAAAATGTTGATCGTGGGTGCTGTCGGGTTTTGACTCCCTGTCGTGATCTGAGATATGTCGATGGGGGGAGGGTCTGGATCGATGTTATGTGCGGCCCTTTAGTGATGCCGAGGGCCGCACTTGTGGCCCTCCATATCAACTCAGTTGCATACCACTGACATAGACCCTACTCTGTAGAGCTGGAACATTAAAGTTCCTATATTTGAAACATGGTACAACCAATTACAAAAACTAGGGCACTTCACTAAACTGAGTCCTGTTTGTGTGGTCATTGTTATCTAACCTCCCTACTGGTTTAATCAATGCATGTGGCAGGTAGACCAACACAGCCCTTTTTCCTTCAGGATTCTCTGATAACTACTGGTAAATGTTCGGACCCTTTCACACTATACCTGTTGTGTTTTTATAAATCGCACGCATTTTTACAGTACTGTTTTTTTATGAGAAAACACAATGTTACCATTCACACTGCATGCATTGCGGTTTTAAAACGCAGCAATCCCACATGCGTTTTTATAACAACCTGCTGCATGCATTTTCATTGCTTTGTTTGCAATCACAACTGTAACGTAGTTTTTCATATTACATTTGCGTTTTTGAACAAAGCAATTAAAAACGCATGCAGAAGCGCTGCGTTCTTAAAAACGTGCAGTGTTTTGTATGAGAAAACGCATTACTGAAAAAACCTGCATGTTTAGTGTAAAAGGGCCCTAAGACTGATGCTGTGCAACTTTACCTCTATCGCATCCCTAGGCACATTTTCCCTTCAGGGTTGGGCTGAGTTTGACCAATATCAATATAATAATTCATCAAATATGGGAGTAAAGAAGCATGTTGTTGGGAATATATCTATTTATAAAATAAAGGTCCAAGTAAAAAACATAAACTAAAAAAAACAAACAAAGAAAACCTAAAGATTTTGAATACCTTCCCTTTGATATCCCTAAGAACGATACTGTATGTCATATTATTGGTGTATTGCTACTAATATGTGGTCATGTGCTTCCTCTTTGTGTCTGTTCTCAACAGCTCAATAAAGCAGATGGGGAGAAAAGCGTTATGTAAGCTCAGCGTTTATCCACATACACCACAGCACACTCACTGTACGCCATCAGCCTCATGCATGACAATATTAGAAGGGAGAACAGCTGCCTACCGAAGCCTTCTTCTTCCTTCCATACTACTAGTACCAATAGTGTGCTGGAAGTAATATATGATCGCAAGGATCCCTCCCTTTCACTCTTGTGACCACCCTAAATTCTATGATAAGAAGAAATATATACAAGGAAGTGGGAGATGACTCAATCATCATAATTTAAGATACATATTTAAATCTTCCATCAGTTTGTTCCATACATAGCTTTATAAATATGGTCCAATGTAAAGTTCTGTTCCTGAATATAACCAGTAGTAAGTTATGGGGACCCATGTCTCTGCTTTAGGAATTTTGTGTTTGCTGATGAACAACAAATATCAGACACGGCAAAGTAAAACGAGTAGTTCTATGTTACAATACACCACCCATAGCTTAACACAATCTCCACAAATGAATTAAAAACACTAGGCTATACACTAGTCATGTACCAAAACTGGTCTAAAGCAGCGGGAGGGCAATGAGTGGCACCAATGACCACAGCATCCATGTTCTTGTAGCCTAGTTCAGGAAATATATACAGATTGCCTGACAAGTCATGCTCATGCCAGAAAGGGGTCAACTAGGAGACGTCTCACATGCCCAAATGTGGTTCTATTTAAACCCCATCTATGGTCATTTAGCCGCCCACTTGTGTTAATGACAAGTCAGAGTAAAGCAGGGAACACACGCATTGATATGGGCCTGATCGATGGCAGCTTGGAACACGCTCACATCCATCTATCTGGCCCGTATCATATGCGGCCATCCCGGTTTTCGAACACGGTCACCCGCTAGAAAACAGGCATATCAGACATGACCGTAAACCATGGTTGCTATCCATTGCTTTGCATGGAGACTGCGGGGTCTTAGCAGAGCTGTGTCTCCAGCTCCTCCGATATCATGCAGCAGTGCAATGACATCATGCTACTGCTGGGAACCTCAAACTGCTCCAATATCGAACCGTGTGTTCCCAGCATAATGCCACAACACACACAGCTCATTCTTTAGGCTAACACAGGTTTACCAACAAATCAACCTCAACTGGCAACTGACAAACAACCGATATATAACTTCAACAATGTGACCCATGAATAATAAAAGCAGTGCGATCATCTGAAATCTAAGGATTTCCTCTGGCATGCTCCGATTTCTATATGAGACATGTTGGGCCTAAAGCCACTTGCAGGTCTACAACAGCTGGAGAGAAACACTGCAGATTTAAGTGACAAATGTTATTATCATTTCTGAATACATAACCAGAAGGGAAATTTCTGGAACATGTCTAATGCTTTGTAGCCGCCCTCTTCTCAAGTTTATATACAAATCGGATGCAAGTGATCTCAGTGCTCACCCACACACACTACACCATATGTATTACTATTCACATACAAAGCAACATTTAGAAAACCTGCTACACGTCTCCCAAACCAGAAATATTTAAAGAGGAAGGGGAATGATCTAATTCATGTCTTAAATCTATACCAACAAAATGATATTTTCTACCAGATCAGTCCTTAGCGGAGGTGGCTGATGGGTTTCTTTTATTATCCCTTTTAACTTCTCTAAGTGATCCTGTAAAAGAAAACATTGGTGTCGCCATGTTGCTGCACAAAATCACTACATAAACACTACTCGTGCTTTCACGTTCCACTCAGAGGGAGTCTCCACAACACCGTATTCTGGCAAAATTTACTCAATGTTTTCTGTACTGAAAATGTGCTAGGCCGGAAAACTGAAAGTACACACAGTAATACAAGAAATCCACCAACAGTGGTTACTGGTCCTTAAGGTGGCCATACATGGTTTGATATTTCAGTTCGATCAACATAAACCGATCGAAAATCTATTACCTCTGCGCACCTCGTACGATCGATCAAAAGTGATGCAAACCGAACATAAAATCGAAAAGTGACATGTTGGTAAATTTTAGTAGATCGTTCAAGTATCTGATGGGGTTTCTAGGTATTAAAATAATTGGTAGTAAAGAAATTGATCGTGTTCAAAAATCACACTGTGTGGTGGTTCAATCAATTGATTGAAGACTTATCATTGATATTTACATTGTACATCAAACGAATCTTAGACGGATCATGCTAAAGTCAAAGTGTGTATAACTACCTTTGGTGTCCATAGTCCAAAACCTGCGAATGATAAATGATGATTTTTATCCATTGGTGTGTTGCTCCTTAGTGGAGGACGTCTCCTCTAGAGCACAGAAAAGGAATAAACAAAGGGCACAATTTGGGCTCTCTAACAGGTAAATGGCCAACAAGGCATTGGCCCTCTCTCTGCCCATTACTTGCCATGAAGACATGGTGCGATTTAGGCTGAGGCTCCATTTAGGCGATTTAAGAGCGAATGTGTTTTTTTAGCTGCGAAAGAACTGCTCCCATTACCCCGTCTCCACTGCCGTGGTGGCGAAAAAAAATATATGCGCTTTTGAGCAGCACCGCACAGTGTCTAAATCGCCCGTCCTCGTCCAGTAAAATCAATGGATGCGGAATTGGTGCGTTTTTTTTGCCCATTGACCGCAATAAAACTTAAAAAATGCAGCGAAAACTGGACTAATATGGACAGAAAACACATGCTTACTGCTTGTATTTTTCTGTCGGAAATAGTGAAGCCTGTTGCAAAGGATGCATGAAAATGGTTGTTTTCATTGACCTTAAGTTTGCACAAAGATCAGTTGTGGCTGTGTATACAGCGTTCATCAAGCTGCTTTAGAATAACATTATATTATCACTTTAAGAGAATGTTTATATCTGTGCATTTTAAACATACTACTGTAAAATCAAAGGACAGAACACAGACATGAGAACATAGGTACAGCATGTCATGTTATTCTGGGACCATTCACACAAGAAGTAGTTAGGCTGCTTTAGGCATCAGAAAAAGCAATTTTCTGGCAGGATAAAGTGGATCTGTAAAGAAGTCCTTCCAATAATATGGAAGATCCCCAGCACTGCGGTGTGACATAGCAATGCATTGCTGTACTGAACACTATGCTTCTGGTGTGACTGGGCCCATAGGTCTGCTGGACTACACAAAGCTGAAGGTGGCATATTTTGGACATCGGAAATGTAATGGTCATGTAGAAAAATTAGCAAACACAGGGGGGACTGCAGTTCACCTCCCGGGCACCATACAACATAATGATACATATTGTGATATAAGCAGGTGACTTCTCAGCATCCTCACATTACACATTCACACATCCACACGGTTTACATCTACAATACAAACCTGGCAAACATCAGTTTAAGTTTCTAACTGTTCTGTACATTTTTACAGTCACACCTTTGTACTCCTTTCCACACTGTCCAGAGGCACACAACATTAAGGAGGGTCCCATGCCAGCACAGCAACATGAACACATCCTGGAGTTTCTGGCTCCAGGAATAGGTTTCATGATGAATAAAACTGCAGCTACTTTTTACATAGTAAATAAAATCATTTCCCACCTAAGACGTCCCTATACGGAGGTTCACCTAAAAGCCCTGGATGGAGATTTTGGCGCTCTGGGTAGAGGTACCAGGCATAAACCCCCATTGGCGTGCCACAGCCACAGAAATTCTGCTATGTGCTAGGATATTCCTGCTCTTTTTGTAGAAGAAGACATCACTATTGTTTTCCAATGCCAGCATAGACTGGAGGGTCATTAGGCTGCAGTGGTCATATGTTTGCAACCAGAACGTAAGGGAGCGCTAACAGATTTACAGTACTAATCTATTACCAACCCTGAGACTGCATTGCCTAGCGTGCATGATGCTTCGCTTAGATTGAACAGAATGATTTTGGACCAGATAATATGTGTTTTTGCTGCCATCTCCACAGACAAAACCTAATGGCTATGTATACATCACCATACTGTACGTACATTGATTTGGCAAAACAATAAAACCTAATACCCAATACTCTGCTAACAAAACAACTTTGACCCCCTAAATGGCAAGACCTCTGAAGATGACAAAGACATTAGAAAAGATCCTTTCCATTCTGTAAACCCAGGAGGAGGGGCCACTATTGTTCACATTCAAAAGATGCTGGAATGGATTAAGATTTGGGGAGTTTTGAGTCAACAACTTTTCGTCTCCCAAACACGTTTTTCCACAGTGGTAGGGATTGTCCTGCTGGAAAGGGACTCTGCCATCCTGGAATTTCAAAGCCAATAGGAATATTTAGGAAAAAAATGTATTATAAAGAAAGCCACCTTTTACATATACCACTTCCTGACAATAATTGGTAAAGGGGTAAAACTGAGAAACATCCCTCAGCCCATCCATGGCATGTGTAAGAGATTCCACAATTCATCATACATGGCATAGCACATATTTACTTGAACATGTCTTATATGAAGACAACACCACCACCCTGGCTTACCTTGGTTATGGAAACAAAACCTACGTTACCCATTCTTTAAAGATAGGTCAGCCAGGTATCTGCAAAGGTTGCATTGCATCAGTAGACAATCAATTCACGTCTGCGGGCACTATAACAATGGAATTATCATGCCAGGCATCTCAGATGGCACAGTACGGAGAGGCTCAAATAACAGGACATGCCGGGACTGTTCTACAACAACTGATGAGCTTCACTTTATCTTATATGGTATGTGTACAAGCTGGGACTAAACAGCACCTACTGCAGTGCCCACAAACCCCCAGCATAATGCCATATATGAATAATTACAGGCCAACAGGGATTTACACAAAGTGACTTTTGGGATACCATGGGGCAGGTCGGAGCTCCTACAGGAGTCATGATTTGCATGAGAAAGCTGGGTTTATGTTAATATTTTACACCCCCACCCCACTTTAAAAAACTCACCACATTACATGGCCTGAGGGCTTAGGGAAGAAGTATATCTTTGTACCCAACCTCATTTTATTATTGTACAAAATATGACATTGTAGTAGCAAACCTTGGTCTTAATGAAAGAAACTCACATGGGGCCACAATCAATGGCCTTGTGTACATGAGAACACTAGAAATCATCCATGAACTTGCATTGGGACAAGTAATTACTGAACCTCCAAAACATCAAAAATAGGCAAAATTGCCAAAAACATAATTCCTACCCTGTACCTACGTAATATATGTAATATATGCAGACATAATATATTTACACATGGCATGTTCCTGCAGAGTACAGCGCAGAGGTGAACATCTTCAATAATCGTTGTAATATTCCTATACACACCTAAGACTCAAACACAGCAATTGTGTGGACACGTCGCCCTCCACATCCTGCAGGGGGTCATGCATGGACTTGTAGTTCCAGCACAGAGAGATCATGACAAACTCCCAGTGATACCAGTCCTCTTCCAGTTCATGTAATCAGATGTCATGCAGCAGCACAGTGTTTACCTTCACAGCATAACAATGTGTGTAGTAGAAAACTGCAGAGCGGTTCATTGTAAAATTCGGATACACACCACAGTCACAATGAACCCCCC
>CM070034.1:124402189-124444054 GCA_036250615.1 Ptychadena robeensis | reverse complement strand
CAGAGCAGAGCTACCTAGACACAAAAGGAAATTTTACTGTCCAATAAAGATGTTCAAAATGATGTCATACAGGATATTTTTTTTTCCAGGTTTAGCATCAAGTACTAATGACAGGAAGTGAGAGGAAATCCAGCAGGGAGGGATTGTGCATCTTATATGGCAAATGAGTGACCACCCACAGATGCAAGACTATTGGGCCACGGATGGTGGCGCATTCTACGTGCCCTCTGCAGAGAAATAGGCAAGAGCCTTCAAAAGGGAGATGCGTGGGTCTTCTGTCTGCTTCTCTGCCTACTCTCTGCTGTAGCTCCATGTTACCAGCTACAAGCCAAGAGGGACAGGAATCCAACATGGCTGACAAGCTTACCGGCCTGGTGGATTCCCCAGCCAAAATTCTGCTTGGCTGGAACCAGATTGATAAGCTGTGTGCTCGGAAACCCGGAGCTTTGTTTGTCAGCTTGTGCTGACATACAAAGCTCCAGCTCAGTAGCAGAGTGCAATCTCTTTGCTACTGATCTGTATGGCAGAGCAGAGATGGGGATGCAGACTGTCCCATTTTTATCAAACAGAGCAGGAAAAGCAAGCTACTACCCAAATACAAGAATCCTCTTTTGCACTTTGTTTTATGTGTCTTAAAGTGCAAACCCTGTAACTATTGACCATGGGCCTCAAGAACAGTTCAAGAAATCCATAACAATAATTCACAAAGAAATTAGCCATTTTTTATTTATATTTATTTTTAAAGGACTGTCCATGTAATCCCCTCCCCCCTCCAACACTGCAGGACAAACTTGAATTTCTGGGGTACAGGTGCACAGTACCAATGTCATCTTAGCCCCATGGACATACATTTATTCACAAAAATTTAAAACAGTTAATTTGAGTCAGATGTGCAAAGTTAACATAAACAAAATCTACAATTAAAACTGCTATTGTGTTTAAAAAAATTAGGAGCATGAACATTTGATTTGCTAAAGTGAATTAGTTGTGATTAGCTTATGAATGGATTGCTAAAGGAACAGCAGCAGGGAATAAAATACATATCTGAGAAGCCTTCCTTGAGTGCAAAAGGTGAATAGATTAAGATTTATTTTTTCTTTAAAATATTTTTAATTAAAGAAAAAAATAAAAATAAAGAGTGCCAATATGCCAAAGCACTTTCTTTCAAGTACCAATTGTAATTTCTAATTATTTTGATTCCAATTATTCCAATTCTATTAATTTCGATTTACTGTATAAACAACATTTTCTAGATAAAACACCCATGTGGAAAAGCCAGATGGATGCTGCCATTCTTTAAAAACATTAAGCCATTTACTAGTTTCAGGACAGCGATAGTGATGGCATTTTCAAACAACCAGCAGAAGATACAATAATACACTGGATATTGGTTTAATCACAAAAACTACTGCTTCCATTGTTAGAAGGCAATCCACTAAATAACCATACACGAACAGGCCGCGTGGTGGTAAGAACGAAACTCCATCGGCACAGGATAATTAGATTCCCAAAAAGCAGATTAGAATCACACAATCTTGTTGCTTTTCAATGTAAAAATTACCATAGTTGTCTAAAGCCCCCCATACAACACTCCATATAATTTCCTTTAGATCTCCCAACAACTATGTAATGCCGGGTCCTCCCTGAAAGAATACATACTGATTGGAAGGTTTAGAAAGGTCCTCATATTACATGGTTTTGTATGTCAACTGCTATTCATGCATTGGTGCTACTGATTATGGCTGTAACCATCACACCCGAGAGAAGAACTGGCTTGTCAATCACAGACTTTTGTGTAAAAAAAAAAAAACAAATTTAATGGCCTAATGCCCCATCTAGCGGAAAATATACATACAGGATGTACACATATTTCACAAAGAGGTCAAAGCAAATGCCTCGAGAGGACTTTTAACAGATGCAGCACCAGCTTGGATCCATCTGCAGAGGCAGTGCAGAATTCAGCGTTTACTATGTGTATTCTTCATTGATGACCCGACTCGAATTAGAGGGGCAGTCTCTGCTTTACCAGTGTTCCAGCTTCTATTTACACAAATTACATACAAAATACAAAACAATATATAAATATATTTGCAAAAGAACTGGTACTTGGCCATACTGCTTACACAAGGAAGAATGGCCCCCACTTGAGAAACATGTACTAGGACACAGCCCCTTCACAATGAGCTGGTCACGCATCATATGATCTGTAGTGTCTACAGCAGGTGGTCTGGATCCTGTTGGCAATGTCTACTGCACATACCCAACAATGTCCGCATCCTTAAGTATCCAACATAGAATCATGGTTGCAGAGGACAGCCTGCGCGGCATGTATTCACATTACAGTGAAGAAAGTCCAGATAGTTTTTTTTGGGCATCTTGATTATGAATTTACAGACATTAAATCAAGACTGAACCAAGTTTCCAGCAAAAGGTTCATATTTACAGCCCGAGAAATGGGAATCCATCAGTCAGGAAGAGCAACTTCTGCAGCCACAAGTGGCAAGTGATGGAGGCAGTGGATGCCTTCCTACAGTATCTTTATGAGCAATGTTATTGGGCTTCTCCGTCAAACAAAAGGGGGCAAATAGGCTGAATGATCGTTCTGACGCTCCCCTGCACCAGTGTGATTTGAACCCATTACTGGTCTTTATGGCCTTCTCTTACAGTACAAGTAAGCCCCGGCGCTTGGCATGTTTGATCCGTTTCAGTTTCTGTCCAGGTCACAAGTTACAGGGTCTCACCAAAGTGGTCTTTTCTATATTCTGCTGCGTCCCCTTGACCATCATTTTCATCATCTAAAAAACACAATGCAGGTAATATTAGTATATTTCAATTGTACAGTGGGCCCTTGACTCAACCTTCTTGACTTAAGTCCAACTTGAGTTACAACCAACATTTTAGTTTTAACTTACAACCAGAGATTTGATATATATATATATAAGGAGAGTCCCCTTCCATAAGAACAAGAACCACCTCTTCCTGAAAGCCAAGCATGCCAACTTGAATGGCGATTATAAATATTTTGCTTCTGATAGACTAGGCTCATTAGAACTTAAATAATTGGCGTTTCTGGTAAATGGCATATGATACAATGATTTTTTTTATGAAAAGGGTATGTAAGAGGGATTTGTGAGGTTCAGAACACATTATGAATATTTTCATGGTTTCTTATGTGAAAAATAGTCTTGCCTTACAACCAACCCTTGGGAACCAATTAACCTCCCTAGTGCTATGCCCGAAGCCAGTTCGGGCAAAGGGACGCTGCAACTATCGATGCGCCCAAACTGGCTTCAGGCACATCGTGGAAGCTCACCTGGTCCGGCTTCTTCCGGGTTCCCGAGTGATGTAACGGAGACGGGACCCGGACTTATAAAAAAAAAATATATATATATATATAAATTTTTTCGTTTTTCAAGTATTTTTTTTTTTTTACTTTTGAAC
The DNA here is from genome assembly GCA_036250615.1 of Ptychadena robeensis. Lineage (NCBI taxonomy): Eukaryota > Metazoa > Chordata > Amphibia > Anura > Ptychadenidae > Ptychadena > Ptychadena robeensis. The sequence goes on along the minus strand of CM070034.1, from coordinate 124,440,613 downwards.
TGGATCCGATAAATGTCTTTATCTGATCCAGTTCAAAAGTGGATCCCGCTAGCAGAAACGTTCTGCGGGAGCGTTCCTGCATCTGGATCCCCCTCCGGCTGGACCGGACTGTCTCCAGAAATAGATGATCTCTCCGGCTATTTCCGTGATCGGCCCACATGCCCACCTGGAGCAACCGCTCGTGGTCGCACGCGCCCACCTGGAGCAACCGCTTGTGGTCGCCCACAACTTTGATCAGCTACAGAACTAATGTTTTTCTCTGGTTGATCGCCAGTACTTTGAACGGGGATCCAAAGTATCAGTTGTCGACTTGCAAATGGCGCATTTCAATTCGCAAAAACGATTGACCATGGTGTGATGATGTCATCATGCTGTGGTCAAATGTTCGATAAACGCTCACAGAGCATAGCGTCTGTGGCCGATTTAACCTCCCTAGCGTTACGCCTGAAACAAGTACAGGCGCAGTTTGATCATGAATTAAACTGCGCCCATGCCGGAATTGGGTGCAACCGCTGGCTCTCTGTGTGCCTGCAGCCTTTCTACAGAGCTGCAGGCACACAGAGCCTTTCCGCCCCCATCGGTGTCATCGGTGACGCCGATGGGGGCATAAAGGCAAAACACTGTATCACTTTTGGTACAGAAATCTGGACCTCAGTGAACCTCCAGGGAGGTTAACTTTGTAAGTCAAGGTTCCACTGTATACGCAACAGTGTATTAACCTCCCCGGCGTTACTCGCCGGTGCTCAGTGAACCTGCAGCGATTCTGCATCACTGCAGGCTCACGGATTCCTTCCTGCCCCTAATTGATGATGCCTGCACACATCGCTGCCATCTAATTAACACCAACGTTATGTAGAAAGCCATATCCCAGCAGGCTCTGTAAACCAAAAACTGCATTTTGCTACTTAACTGTGACCATTTTATTTTGGGCAACTGGTCACCATCTATCCCTAAAGGGCAAGGATCCTCAAACTGCAGCCCTGTAGGGAAATTTATTCAGTCCCCACACCCAGCACCCCACACTAGGTCCTGTGAGAGATACGGATTACATAAGACTCATCAAGGAGTCCCAAGTCAGTGATATTTTGTTTGATCTGTAGGGAAACGTCTTGGCTGACGGTCCATGGTTTTGTGATCTGACTGCAGAGAGAGACCGCTCCTAGTTCTCTGGCTCTGGTGCTCCTTGGGTATGTAAAGAGTGGAGAGTGATGAATTGAGTGGATTTGTTATGTGTTTTGGTTGTGGGTCGATGTGCAGTGTTTATTACATGGGGGTTGTGTGTGGTGCATATACCTGTGTGCACACAGTCAGTCCCCCAACAGTTTTCAGAGACCGTAAACTGGCCCACTCAGTTTAGAAAGTTTGAGGACTCATATTATAGTCATTTCTCTATTCCCAACCACCAAATGAATATGGCCTTTAAATTGAGGCTATTAACAGTCCAGCTCGACTTAGTCCCACACTGACACTTGAAAATAATTGAAATGTTAAATTACATAAAAATATGAATGTTACATCAACCAGAGATTTCTATACAGTAGATGAAGTTAGAGGTTTGACAATCATAGGATTGGTGCCAGTGGTTGTATTTCAATTTCTATGTTCACCTGTCAATTCTGCCAGAAACATGTGTTATCACTGAAAATAGAGATTCCCAATTTCGACATTAGCATGCAAACATCATGAGAACGAAATTGGGACAATCAAAATCAGAGCTACAGAGTAGAATTGGCTCAACTTCAATCTGCATGTTCTTTGTCTACTGTAGGACAATGGACATAGAATATGAGAAATATTTCCACTCTTCATAATGTGAGGTCATAGCTCATTTAAAACATTTTAGTCTTCGCTAGAACAAGAAGTCACAGGAAATCTTCCAAAACAAGGATTTGGTCTTACTTTTTGCTGAAAATAAAATTCTAACCAATGGTATATGGAGAGTAAATACAGTGACAAGTCTTTTCATCCTTCTTTAGCAAAAAAAGGTTTCGTCTAGAACTACATTTAAGAATCAAAAGTATTTTTTAAATCAGGCTCGCAAAGCTTTTTTTATGGGTCCATATAGCGACTCAGGTTATTCTATATGGAGAACAGTACAAAAAGTAAAAAAAAGGATAAATTAAAGAGTTGTTTTTTTTTAATACTTATCGCACAATGATTAAAACCTAGTAACAGAAGCATAATATGGCAAATTGAGGTTTTAAAAAAAAAAAAAAAAAAAAAAAAAAAAAAAGTGGTGACCAACAACAAAATGGCAAAGTTTAACTTTGAATAACTTCCATAATATAATATATATGCATCAAAAGGATTACACTATACTATTACACTATAATAAGACGAGTAGAGCCATTACGGTCCATACCACATTAAATATGCTACCATTAATGAAAAAAAATGTAAGGAGAAATAAAACACTCTAATATATCTGTAGTGTTTAATTCAACTCACCTGGACTTGCTGTGTTTTGTTTCTTGAAGACGTTTCGCTAGTCATCCAACTGGCTTTCTCAATTCAGAATGGGGTCTCAGCCTCATGGAGGTAGGTGTTACTACATTAGCATGAATGGAGCTGTGAGGTGTTATTAATCTGCCCAGTGGTGAGAGGTGTTAAAAAGGCATTGTAAGTGGCAGACAATAGATGTTGCATGCCACCCCCCCCCCCCCCCCCCCCCCCCCCCCCCCCCCCCCCCCCCCCCCGCCACCACCCACGCCTGTTCTAGCTTGGCTGGTTAACACATTATGTGGATTATACAGTCAGATGACTAGCGAAACGTCTTCAAGAAACAAAACACAGCAAGTCCAGTTGATTTGAATTAAACACTACAGATATACAATGGCCTGGAGGAATGAGAACCTTCACAGACAAAAACACTATAGTGTTACCTATATGACCTGCCATAGAAGAAATACATCAGAAATGCTAGATTTTGACTGACATTATGACACCAATGATGGCTTACACAATAACTCATAACAGCCAATCAGAAATCGGTGTTTTAAATTACTTCTTCTCTTTGTCCATTTACGATCAACAATAGTAAATGTGATAGAAGATGGCAGAGGACCATTATAGCGGTGATCAGGTCATAGATTGGGGGTAGCTTAGAGAACAATCTGGATAGCACCCACGCTCACCTTGTACATCTTCTTCTCCCCCATCACCATCCTCTTCCTCATTGTAAGCCAGCTCTGCCTGTTTGTCTGCCTCGTACTCACCCACGTTCCCATCATCCCCGTTATAATCTGCCACTTTAGAACCATGTTGAGGATCTACAGGGGACTCATTTTCATCAAAAAACCGACCTGGGAAGTCGGGAATGAGAGGAGCAGAAAAGAATAGAAAGAAAAGCAGGAAAGAAAGAAGCAAAATTTGAGAAAATTAAGGACATCAGAACGGATAGGACAGGACTTCAAGCCCAAAAGACTGAGCCACATGAAGATTGTCGCACGGATAAAAACAGAATCTATTTAACAGATTAGGCCAGAAAAATCAAAAGGTTCAGTACATGGTACCCAGTGTAAGTGGATGTCCTTCCTTGGGCATGGAGATGCCACACAAGTCTGGAAGAGAACATGGAAGCATAATCTATGTACCTGTTGTTGGACAACAAGATCAGGGATATTTACTAAGTTTACATGCAATACAAATAAAACAATCTGAACACATAACTGTCAGAGAGCGAGGCAAGGACAAATGTCAGCACATGCATGTAAAGACATGGAGAGCAAAAATGGGCTCATGCGTCAGCAGACAAGCTGCAAAAATATGCTTTTTAAAAAAGTAAAAGCTGCAAGCCATACATGGTATATGGTAAGAGAAATAACTGGCAAAGAGGGCACATAAAAAAATGGGTACATGCATAAACAAGACTAAATGAGAGAGAGAGAGAGAGAGAGAGAAAATTTACAAAGGCGGAAGACAGAGCAATGCTTGAGAAAAGAGTTTAGGATGAATGGAGAAGGCGGGTGGTGACATGCAGGACAGGGGCAGCATGGCTCAGGGTTATGAAGACAAGCCATTAGCCAATATTGTAAAAGCCAAAATAAAAGAACTGGGGTGAAGAAAGTGGCACTGACACATATAATGAAAGGCCATGATACCAAACTGTATTAGACTTTATATAAGGAAGAGGGGGGGGGGGATTATAATCTATATAACACAACATATGACACAACAGAAATTAATCACGGTTCAGGTATTGTCCATGGGCAATGTTTTTGTACATAGGGCAACTATCCTGTCATGATTACGTTACAGGTACATCACATTAAGTGCGTCATAATAACCCCACCAGTAGCTGTGCAATAATTACTAACCCTCCTGTTTTGGCTGGGAAAGTCAAGTTTTTTTATGTGGCTTTCCCGGCCAAATCCTGATTTCAAGAAATCTCTGATTTTTATCCAGATTCTTGAAATCGCGATAATTTTGCAGCGAGAGGGAGTTATTCTCCCTGCTAAAGTCCCACCCAGCACATTATCAGCACAAGCAGGGTGGGACATTAACAGGGAGAGTAACGCCCTCTGGAGGTGCCTCTCTTTAACCCTCCCCCCGCCTCTTCATTAATGATGTCGGAGAAAGATTGGCAGGGATGGCAACATAGAGGGATGCCGTAGGCTCAGACCAGACAGATAAGCAAGCCTGAGTATAGTAAGGGGTAAGGATCATTAGTAAACAAGCTCACCCCCAACTAACTTGAGCTGAACACTCAGGAGGTTAAATAGGAAAGCTTCCATAATAATACCGCGGACTCTCTTGATCCATAGCTTTCTTGTGTCTTCTTTCACAAGCTTAGTACTTGTACCCACTTAGGCGATCTCCCACCATTATAATTGCTGCACACAGATCGCAATCACCTGGACAGCAAGCAGGAAGTGGGGGTGGCGCAGGAAATTTTGCCAAACCCACCCACCCGATCAACCCTTATCGTGCCCATAGAGAATGAATGTGCACAGTTAAAATCAGCGAATTGAGACGTGGCTTTTAAACATGTCCAGTCCATTCATGTCTATGGGCGTGACCGTCCGCAGCTATTAGAATGAGCCAAATCAAATACATGGGCATGATCTCTGCTCAGTGATTATAACCAGGGGGACCACCTAACGAACCATGAAAAGCCCTGTGATTGGAAGAAAGACAGCTATGTGACTTGTATTTGTTTTTTGTTTATTAAAAATGTAATTCTCCATGAATTTTTTTTATAGTATATGGAAGCTAGAAATGTTTATATTAACTCCAGCTATATCTCCTATAAAGTTAGATATGTCCGTGCAAAAGCAACGCTTGTATTCTCCTTCTCCTAGTGCAGATACCTGTACCAGGCCAGCAGGTGGCGATGTAGAACTATCAGTTTCCCCAGTTTAATCTGCTGCATTCTCTTCTGCACTTACACACACACACATTATGTACATACATGCACACTAGGGAACTCGCTACCAGACTATAAAATGGTTCAAATAGATGATGATTACAAACATTGGAATATTGGGGTGTCAATAAGCAAATGTGTTTGTCTCTAAATTGATGCCTGTATCACCATGAAAAAAAACATTGAACCCTTGACCTAGATCAGACATAGGGAAACTATGGGCATAAACACCATATCCGGCAAGTTTAATCTTTTAATCCGATGTGCTATCGAGATGTGCCTCCCCGTCGCGCTGACCCCCCTCGGTATTGTGCATGTGCAGGCGCAGTGATCTAGGAGGCGGAGTCATCAGTAGAGAGATGATCCCCCACTGTGTCATTCTTATGGACTATACTATGGACAGGGGGCACTGATCTCGACGGGTCCCATGTCCATAGCAGTATGAACTGTCAGTCCTTAAACTCAATCTGAGCAAAACTGAACTCATTATCTTTCCCCTCATCACCTTCCAAGCCTCCACCCAACATCTCACATCTACAGTTAAGCTCCCTAGCGGTTTGCCCGTACCGGGATCGGGCAAAACCACCGCCGCCTCCCTGTGTGCCGGCGGCTCTGTAGTAGAGCCGCCGACACACGGAGCCCTTCCGGCCCCGTGTCTTCGGCGTCATCTGTGACGCCGAAGGGGGCGGGGGGGGGGGGGGGGGGGGGGGGGGGGGAGGGCAGCGCCACAGACCTCCATGTTAATGGAGGGGGCGCCGCTCTCCTCTCCACACGCCGCCGGCGCCTATTTGACGTCAATGGTGTGCAGAGAGCTGGGCGGAGAGCCGGCAAGCACGGCGGAGTACAGTGTACTCCGCCGCGATTGCCGGTGACATGAGGTTTTCGTGCCATAAAAAATGGCGCGAAAACCTCAAACCGCCCAGAGGGTTAATAACACCGTCATCTCCCCTATTTCACACGCTCGCTGCCTTGGTGTCACCTTTGACTCTGCGCTCTCCTTTACTCCCCACATTCAGAACATCGCTAGATCCTGCCACTTCCATCTCCGCAACATCTCCAAAATCCCCCCTTCCTCTCCCCAGAGACCACTAAAGTCCTGGTTCACGCTCTCATTATCTCTCGTCTGGACTACTGTAACATCATCCTCTCTGGTCTCCCTCTTACTAGACTTTCGCCTCTTCAGTCCATCATGAATGGTGCTGCTAGACTCATCTACTCCTCTAACCGCTCCTCATCTGCTGCTCCTCTCTGCAAATCTCTACACTGGCTTCCAATTGTCCAGAGAATTAAATTTAAAGTCCTGTGCCTTGCTTTTAAATTACTCCACACCTCCTGTCCTCTTTACATCTCCAACCTGGTACACAAATACACCCCTAACCGCCCCCTCCTCTCCTCTGACCTACTAAGGACATCCCCACTCATAACCTCATCACATGCACGGCTCCAAGACTTCTCTAGGGCCGCTCCTACCCTCTGGAACTCCCTCCCTCGTCCCATCAGACTTGCTCCTACCTTTGCCACCTTCAAAAAAGCTCTAAAAACTCACCTCTTCAGCCTCTCCTACCCATCTTCTCATTCCTAACATCACCACCATGCCAGTCCCATCCCCCTACCTATTGTTTACCTTGTTCCCCAACCTATTAGATTGTAAGCCTGACCGGGCAGGGTCCTCTACTCCTCTTGTGTCATTACCTGTGTGTTATACTGTGTTGTATCTCCACTCTAATGTATTGTACAGCGCTGCGTAATATGCTGGCGCTATAGAAATAAATGATAATAATAATAATAATTCTGCTATGGACAGCAGTCATGTCGATGAGCACCCCCCTCTGGGTCCCTGTCCATAGTATAATGAACTGTCAGTGACACTGGGAGGCTCATACCGACAGGTCCCCTGCTATGTGTTGCAGCATATGTAGAGGACTCCTCCCCCTGGTGGAGGAAAGTCATTGTATAAAATAGATCACCTTGGTGTCAAGATGCTCTGGCTCCCCTTTACTGCCCATCAATAGTGGAGATAAGCCTCTAGGAAACCATAACAATTGTCTTCTAGGGATTTAGTTTTCAATAGAATGCAATAGAATGTTTAGGATTACTAGCTAAACCCTCTTTTTGTAATGTAGTTATTACATTTTCTTTAATAGCCTTTAATTTGAACCTCCCTGGAAGTATAATTATATTTTAAAAGCAGTACAATTAAGGTAATCTGTTTAAATTTCCCACCCAGGCTAGGAGGATTCTTTCTGCTCCCCCCCCCCCCCCCCCCCCATTCAAACTCAGGTTCAGAATGAGGGCTAGCGCAATGTGTTTTATTAAAGCTAAAACCCTTATAGCTGCAGCATGGCTGGTGTGAAATGACCCTCAAACTTTATTTGAAATGCAACTCCCTTTTCACACACACCAAACATGCAAAGACATCCCTCCTATATACACACCCCAATTATACAGAAACATTCATTATACACATACAGGAAAACACACACATTGCATGTACTCTACCCGCTGTCTGCAGCTAGTTTCCCCATGGTTGATTTCTTGTTTGTCCATCTCCCAGGCTTGTCTGGGTGGCAGTGGTAGGAGGTGGGTGGACTGTGTGCAAGGAAAAAGAAAACCGACACTGGGGAGAACCAATAGGCAACTAAATTCTGCAGACCTCTCTCTTCCCTCTGGCTGACAGTGTGATTTTCATATAGACCACCTCGGCTGCCCCCCCCCCCCGGAGTACCTCCATGCCTGCCCCCCAGTTTGGGAACGAACCACTGCCTTATAGATTCTTTATTTGGCCCATGAATCAAGAAGAAGTTTGCCCATCCCCGTCCTAGATTATATAGGGCGGTCTAATCTGCCTTCTCCTGGTGCGAAGGACAGTTTACACTATTGATTATTTACCTGGTAAATCCTACAAAAGGGAACAGTAGAGGCTCCGGTATTTAAAAAAAAAAATCTATAAGGGCAAGATAGGACCCCAATTTAGGCAAGTCAAGACCTTGTATGATATTCTGGCATTGGATCATCAGGGACAAAGATGATTTAAAATCGATCACAATTTAACCGATCTTAAAGACTGCATTTTTTAAACACACAATTACAAAACAGTGACCACCATCAAGACTCTAAAGTGAACTGGAGTGCCATACTTGACATAAGAAATTATGGATTTACTTTTTAAATGTTTATTTTATATTAAATAAACCCTGAACAACAGTGAAACATCTATACAGTATGTTCACGGATGCTAGTGACGGTTATCATTCAGATATCAGTAACAGAAGATTTGTTAAGCATTTTCAATCACATGAATAAATAGAGATAAAGACGCACCATAAATAGGCGGAAAGTGGGCTTTTGATGCACATACATTTCATTAATTGCTTATATCAAAACTAATTGAATTCATTAAAAATGCAAATCAAGATTTGCGCAGGAATTTAAATAATGTTTAAATCATAGTTCTATGGTTTTGTCTATATATCCGGTAGGTATCCCTCCTATTTTTAAGAGATCAATTCTCCAAGTTTAGGGGGATTTTTGCTCCTCATCCCAATTAATATTACCCATTGTTTTGTTTATACCCTTACCATTCCTTGGTGTATAGACCAAAGGGAGAGGGAGTATAAGTTATAGTGGGTACCCTCATACCCTGGGATTTTATGGGAGCTGGAGAAGAATACCCCTTAATACATACTTTCGTTAAAACCACATATTTTATTGATTCAAATAAACATCCATTTGAATGGTAGTAGGGCAATGATTTCCCCTTGACATACAATTAAAGTTTAAAAACAAGGTGCAAACAGTGCTGTGCAATACATATAATACCAGACATCAATTATATGAATTCTTTCAACGCGTTTCACCCCTATATATAAACAATATCATGGGCTTCTTCAGGAAAGATTAATCGATGAGGACTCTGACGGGTAGGATAGGACAGAGCATCTCTCTATGATCTCGACCCTCTGATATGTCTTAATTAGAGGGTTCCCTCTCAACATCCTTTATATGTTATATGTTATAGACTGATCCTGACTGACCACTATGATGTATTCCCTTGATCCTTAATCCTGGGCAAGATGCACTATCTGAACTTGCTGGGTAAGCATAACTTCCTTGATAAGATATTCATGGTACATATATATTTACACCCTTGGATTGGACTGACTGTATGAAATTACAGGTCAAAAGTAGGAGAAAAAAACCTATCACACACTTGTATCTTGGGTCTCCCAATGCAGTGAATACCAAATGTTACAATGGATGTCTGAAGAGATAACAAACAACCCAATGTATAAATATGTATTATTATTATTAACATTTATTTATATAGCGCCAGCATATTACACAGCGCTGTACAATAGAGTAAGATCACACGATAACCACAAGCAGGTAATTGACACGGGGAAGTAGAGGACCTGCCCGACAGGCTTACAATCTAAAAGGTTGGACAAGGTAATAATAGGTGGGGGGATGGGATGCATGGTGGTGATGTTAGGAGAAGATGGGTAGGAGAGGCTGAAGAGGGGGTTTTAAAGCTTTTTTGAAGGTGGCAAAGGTAGGAGCAAGTCTGCTGGGGCGCGGGAGGAGCGTCCCTAGAGAAGTCTTGGAGCCGTGCATGTATGAAGGTATGGTGGGGATGTCATTAGTAGTCACTGGAGACGGAGGGGGCGGTATGGTGTATTTTGTGTACCGGTTGGAGATGTAAAGAGGACAGAGGTGTGGAGTGATTTAAAGCAAGGCACAGAATTTAATTCTCTGGACCAATGGGAAGCCGTGTGAAGATTTGCAGAGAGGAGCAAGATGTGGAGCGGTTAGAGGAAGTAGATGAGTCTGGCAGCAGCATTCATGATGGACTGAGAGGCGAAAGTCTAGTAGAGGGAGCCAGAGGATGATGTTTGCAGTAGTCCAACGAGAGATATGAGAAAAATGTACCAGGAGTTTGGTGGTAATGGGGTTGCGGAGATGGAAGTGGCAGGCTTAGCAATGTTTCTGTATGTGGGGAGTAAAGGAGAGTGCAGAGTCAAAGGTGACACCAAGGCAGCGAGCTGTGGAATAGGGGAGATGACGGTGTTATAACTTAAGAAGATGTTGGGGGAGGCCTTGGAAGGTGATGGGGGAAAATGAATGAGTTCAGTTTTGCTCAGATTGTTTTAAGGAACTGTCAGCCATCCATGAAGAGATGCTGATAGGCAGTGAGAGATGTTGTCAAGGACAAGGAGTGAAGGTCGGGGTAAAAGATAGATTTGGTGTCATCAGCATATAATGGTATGCAGTACCAAAGGATGAGATGATTTGCCAAGTAGAGGAGGTGTAGAGGAAAAAGGAACCGGGCCAGGACGGAGCCTTGTGGGACACCAACAGGGAGGGGTGTGTGAAGAAGAGGACCTTGAAAGAGGTTTGGAAGGTCGGTCAGTCAAGTAGGAGAGAACAGTGAAGTGCAAGTCCACGAATCCAAGCAGTTCAGGTTTGAAAAGGGTGTGTCAACAGTGTCAAAGGCAGAAAAAGATCCAACAGAAGAAGTAAGTCAGCTGGTATAGGGTCAGTGGACAGTGTGTGGGAAGGAGCGAAGCAAGAGGGACTTCCTCCAGACTGGCAGGGAAAGTAAGTGAAGGAGAGTTACAGGAGGAATTGTATTGGAGGGGGGGGGGGGAGGTGCGGTTGGCAAAAATCATTCGTAATGGCTTACATTTTGTCTTGAAAGTATGTGGCCAGGTCTTTGGCAAGAAGGTGGCATTTGGGAGGGAGGTGTGGATTGAGGAGAGAGTTTGAAGGTGGAGAAGACGGCATTGAGGTTGGATGTCTGGTGAAGGTATGAGGGAGGAGGAAGTAGGTTTTGTTTGGTGCTCAAGTAAGCGCAGCTTGAATTGCTGAAGTTTGGCCTTGTAGATGAGAAAGTCGCTGTCTGGCCAGACTTTCTCCATTTGCGCTCTCTGCCCTGCGAGCGTCTCGTTGTAGGCTGCGAGTGTGGCTTACCGTCCAGGGACGGGGGTGGGGGGCGGAGAGAGCGGAGGGTGACAGGGCAAGTTTATTTAGGACAGAAAGAAGGGTGAGATTTAAGTGGGAGGCAGCTTGGTAGGGGATGTGAGTTAGAGATAGTTAAGCAAGTGAAAGATAAGAGTCAGAGATGCAGTGTGGTCCAGGTTGTGGAGGTCTCTGTGCCAAACGTTCAGGTCGGGGAGGTGTGGGGGTGAAAAGGGCAAGAGTGTTCACTGTAGGTTAGAAGATGGTGGTCAGAGAAGGGAAGCGGAGTTGTCCAGTGGGTGAGGGTGAAGTTTAGTAAATACACAGGTCATTGTGTGTCCATCGAGGGTTGTGGGGGTGTGGTAGGTGCTTGTCAGAGCCCAGGGAGTCTGTTAAAGATAGGAGTTTGGCAGATGAGGGTTGCTGGGTCATCCATGGCTAGATTGAAGTCGCCAGGATAAGAAGAAGTGGTAGGTCATGGGCAAGAATGTGGTGGAGCCAAGAGGTAAAGTTGTCAAAGAATTGGGATGTAGGGCCAGGGGGGGATAGATTACGGGCAACGATTAGGGCTGGGTGTGAAACAGACGATGGTGGAGCCTCAAAGGAAGAGAAACGAGTGAGGGAGAGTTGTGACAGAGTAGGTGCACGAGGGAGAGAAGGAGCCTACACCACCACCTGGCCTGAGTCAGGTCTGGGGGGGTGAAGGGAAAGTGCAGCCCTCCATAGGATAGAGCAGCAGCAGAGGCAGATTCAGGTAGAGAGCCAGGATTCAGTGAAGCCAGGAGGGTGAGAGACTTAGAAAGGAAGAGATTGTGATGAAAGACAGTTGTTACCAACAGATCTGGCTTCCAGAGTCCACAGAGAGAGGGGTGAGCTTCTATGGAAGGGCGGACAGGTATCAGGTAGGAGAGGGTTGTTTCCTGTAGAGAGCAGAGAAGGGGGTAGACAGGCATGAGGAGGGCCAGGGTTGGGGGAATGTCCCCAGAAAGAGGAGCAGAGAAAGCAAAGCGGAGAAGTACAGAATGGTCAGCGTGTGGAGGTGTAACAGGGAAGAAGTTAAGAAGGCAGACTGGGGAGGAGAGAGCGTTTAGCAGCAGGGAGCAGAAGGGTGGGATACATAATGAAAAGTTACAGAGATAGCACAACAGGGGAGATGGTGGTGGAGGAGTAGTAGTAGCTGATAATCCAATATGGAGCAGAGTTGGAGGTGTGCATCAGTCCTTGGATCTGGCAGGTTGAAAGCGGTCAGTCCATGGTGTTCCTTTGTGTGGTTTTCGGGTAGCAGCAGGCTCGTTGCTGGCCATCCTGGTCCAATCCATGGTTAATTCCTTAGTTGCACTTAAAAAAAGGCACTTTAAAAAGGCGACTAAAGTCAGGGGCGACTTTGTGAGTTGATGGAAATATATGTGTGTAGACTGGCTAGTGAGATAATGTTATTCCAAATTAACACAAACAGCTGAATCTGATTAAGAGGGGGAGGGGTAGTTAGGGACAGACCTGTTGTAAAAGACTTCAGTTCGCTCAGATGGAACACAGGGGGGGGGTGGGGGGGGGGGGTGGGGGGGGTCATAAACCTATATTGGCCTTAACCATATAGCTATATGGAATGAAACAGTCAATTGAAGTCCATACCCCCTCAGTTGGCTAAACCGTACTGCTGTCCAACGGCAAACTCTTGCGCTGAGTGTTGTCGCTGCAGCAGTACGATTTCCCATACAGCACAAGTCTGGCAGTCGCCACCAGAATGCGGATGGATACTCCGTTGCAATGGGGACCCGGGTTAGACGGGCGACGCCATCCGTCGTGCAGACGGTAGTCTGGCCCGTGATCCCGGGGGGATCCAGCCTCCATGTGTTAATACATGATATTTGTATTGAATCTGTAGGAATAGATATATTTCCATGTATCCAAGGCCTCTTATATGTAAATAGAGTGTGGTCTTCATCTAGGAGGTCGTAGCTTCAAAAGGGATGGCTGCAATTAGGTTTCGTAGAAGTTTCATAGAGGTGTCATTTCATCCCCCAGTGGGGGCTCAAAGCCCAACTCCAACCGCTGCTGTTGTGTCTTCTATATAGTCTTGGAGGCAGATAAGATAAGGTTCTAAGTGTATCTCTTCATTTGATCGTACAAAGATAGTACAAATAACCCAAGCGCCGACCACACTAGTAATGTCTGTATCATTTTGGTGGACATCATACACTGATACAGTTATGAAACCTATATCAGCGTTCGTCGACCAGCCGGAACTGATATAGAATTTACTTCTGCATGACTGGCTCAAAGTTATAACCTTCTTCATGACGGATATGCCATTTCATTAAGTTGGTATTAATGTGACGTAATTTCGGGGAGTTTGGATATGCATATCACTGGTACCACGGCCATGGGCCAAAATATGATGTGTTATATTTGGGACGTGTTTCCCTCCAAAATATAATACGCCCATGGGGGCCGATCCAAACTCACCCAGATGTCACCTTTAAAACACAAAGAAGCATGCTCTAAAGAGTTCTCCTTTCCATCACCTAAGAGCACACAGAGAACCACAGTGTGGTGGCATTTCATTTTGACTTTAATTCTTGGCTTTCCCCAAAAACGACACTTCTTCACACTAGTATCATTCGTTTTTTTCCTTTTAATTTTCCCCTGAATACACTTTCTTTAATGTGATTTTAATAATTATGTATATTAATAATTGTTGCATAAAATAAATGACTTTAAGTCATTTCTCCAGCCTCATACTGTTTGAATACGAGACGCTCCCTAGTTGAAGAGTCGCTACTAGAATTTAATAGTATCAGACGGTTTCCTTTCCCGTTAAATGGAGGTGGCAGTGATACCAAAAATTGTGTATTCTGGTCCTGTAATTGCACGCTCCCTTATGGTCTGACTGCGGCCCAATTCCCGCGATTACGGCACACTGATTGTACCGACCTAGTTGGACTCGATTGGGAGGCCTCTGAGCCATTAGGGGGGTGGTATTGCGTGACAGTGGTATTGAATGAAATCACATCAAATAGTTAATATAAATAAATGGAACATAATTTTGCAGCCACACTGAATTCTATTAAACATTAGAATATATGGGGATAAAATCTGTACAACTGGTACCAATTGTTGAGGAGGATTGAAAACAGTAATTTTCATCTTTTTCTGCTTGTCTTCTCTTTTGATTGATATAACCAATACTGTATGACCTCAAAACTATAAGATGTACTCTCCTCACTCTCCAGACTGTTCAATCTCTAGTCATCATTGGAATACCTTGTTAGCTTAGCCTGCTTTAACAGATGTCAAGAGTCCTCATCGATTAATCTTTCCTGAAGAAGCACATGATATTGTTTATATATAGGGGCGAAACGCGTTGATGAATTCATATAATTGATGTCTGGTATTATATGTATTGCACAGCACTGTTTGCACCTTGTTTTTAAACTTTAATTGTATGTCAAGGGGAAATCATTGCCCTACTACCATTCAAATGGATGTTTATTTGAATCAATAAAATATGTGGTTTTAACGAAAGTATGTATTAAGGGGTATTATTCTCCAGCTCTCATAAAATCCCAGGGTATGAGGGTACCCACTCTAACTTATACTCCCTCTCCCTTTGGTCTATACACCAAGGAATGGTAAGGGTATAAACAAAACAATGGGTAATGTTTAAATCATGTATAAATAAAGATTAGATACAGAAAAAAAACCTCAAGGGAGAAAAAGAATACTCTAAATTGTATCTGTTAAATATATGCACTTTAATGGTGTTTGCTTAAAGATTCCACACGTTTCGCCCTGTGGAGGGCTTCTTCAGGGGTATAAATGGCTTGTGCAAACTTTGACAATGAGCTTTCCATTTTATCTAGAAGCAACATGCTCGGAAGATGGTAGTGTTTAAAGGGTTTAGCAGAAATGCCCAAAAACCAGGGGAGAAAGGAGGAGGCCCCACATCAGATCCCTTGGAAAGGAGGCCTGTGCCTCCTAAAAGTGAGATTTGCTTAAAACAGACAATTAACCACCCTAGTGTTCATGGTTTTAGTTCATCCCAAAAACACTGTAGGTTTCGGGATCAGGTGAACCCGATATACCTCCAGAAAGCATTTCTGGGTTTTGGCACCCACCCCAATTGCAGAGATAGTTTTTAATGGCACGGTACAGGAAGAACCTTCAGCTTGTTCCTTCTAGATGTTCTGATGGAAAACGTATTTTTAAAAGTATGCACAAGCACTTAAAGTAGACCTACCACCTCACCGCACACTTTATATTATCGTCAGCAGTACTGCCGATAATAAGACAATCACTACTTACCGCAGGAGGGGCAGTTTTAGGGATCTCCCCTCCCACTGTGTGGCGTACTTTCCGCGGCTGTTTATATAAATACTGCCAGCAAGGGCACCTGGGATGAAGGGCCGAAACCTGTGGGATTTTGATGGCAGCTTCACATTTGCGGGATCTAATGTAAAGTTATCGAAGCTCCATCTAGTGGCCGTTTTTTAAAGTTACAGCTCCATATTTAAAATGAAGTATTCAAGAAGTTGGGGGGGGGGGGGGGGGGGGGGGTCAGCTCATTTGGAGTATAGAACCTATTTAAGACTCCTGAAGAAGCTCTCCACAGGGTAAAATGCATCGGATCTTTAAATAATTCACTGTACAATTGTGCATATATTGACCAGGTACAGTGGAGAATAGTCCTTCCCTCCCTTTGTGGGTTTTTTCCTGTTTCTAATCAAGTTTGTGTATGAACTTTTAAACTTGTATAAATAACTATTTGCATTTTTAAAGCAATTCAATTAGTTTTGATATATGGAATTCATGAAATGTATGTGCCTGAAAAGCCCACTTTTAGACAGATCTACCTATTAATGGTGATACGGTCTCTATTTATTTATTAGCTATAGGGTGTGGCACTTTTTAACTATTAAAGTCATAGGTGACCATCCCTCTCTATCCATATCATTTTGAATCATAGTGATTATTGGAAAAACAAAAGCAGTTATCCATAAGGAGACAAGTTAGCCTTACTTTGCTTTAGGTTGGGAAATATCATAGACTTCGGCTCTTTGGGGATTTGTTTCACAGCTAGCTGACCCAAATTTATGGAATTCTCTTCTAATGTAGGATCATTCTCCTTTTTGGCTCCGGGAGGAAGGTACTTAACTAGAAAAAACAAAGACATCATGACTCCGGTTATACATTGATCTCTATTATTAACATAGACATCTATAGAAAGATAGACCCATCAAGAAAACAGAAAGTGGGTCTTTTAAAATAAATAAGAACAAGGACAGAGGCGCACAACCTAGTACAACAGATGGTTAAAAAATTTGGAAAAGGATAAGGTAAAACAAATGGAACAAAATGAGACAAAGAACAGACAAGATACTCACATTGAGAGAGGTTTACAAGGCTGGCTCTCTCAGGGCCATGTGCTATCCAGGAGGACCTCACTTCCTGGTGGGGGAGAAGAGATCACTTCCTGCTTACAGATACTGGGGGGCTCAATAGGAACAATGGGACGCGTTTCGAGAAGAACTCTTTTTCAACCATCTTTAAAATATTTAAAATAAATACCTATACCTAACAGGATGCTAAGAAATGGGAGAGAGAAGGGCAGAACTTTGGTGGAAACCAAGATAAAAAAACCAAGATAACCTCAGACTTTTGCTGCTCTTCTAGTGTCCCAAGGTTAAAGGTCTTAAAACTACAGCTAGCAAAAATAAGTAGACCAAGCTTGATGCTTTGAAGGTGGAAGGGGCTTTGTAGGCTCAGGATTGCAAATATACAAATATAGACCCGTTGGAAGACAAGACCGTACTGCTCCCTAGACAGTTATTTTGAGTTCTAGAGAAGCCTTTGGGGGAGAGAAATTTGAATTAGGAAGATGTTGGTGTCTTTTAAAGGGCAAGGCTCCACTAGGGCCTTTCACGAGCAGTCTGGGACGGTCTAAAAGACTCACCAGGATACATGAAACATCACAGTGGAGCCTTGGCCAAAAGGATACATAAACTTCAATTCTTGGTTGCATTTTTTTAGGCTTAGGACCTTTTTCAACAGGAACAAGAAAATACCATTGAAATTTACCACAAACCTGTAATTTTCTGTGAGCAGAACTCAAAAGGCACAGCTCTAAGCTGCTTAGAAAGTTGGTAATTTGTATGACTTCTAGGTGAAAATGAAGGATGGAACATAAAGAAAGCAAATGTAGGCACCAGATTTAAAAACTGGTAAAGCCAATATGTAAATTATTTTTGTTTTGGATTCACAAAATTTTCAATAGGCTCCTATATTCTACATCAAATCTTTATTTGATGCACCTCCTCTTTATATTAAGCATAATGTTTAAGCAGGTTGGAGGAGCAGATGCAGACTGGAGGAGCAGGTTGGAGGACCAGCAGGATAGAAGAGGATGGAAGTTGGAGGAGCAGAGGAGGTAAGAAGGAGAAGAAGAAAAACATATATGTAACTGGTTGGTAGGGCAGGAAAAAGGCAGACCGTTAACGATTTTCCTCTGCAAAGGCAGGCAGTCATTTTTATTCATCATTTAAAGATGCCATCAATAAACTGCAGATGATATTCAAATATCAGCAAAGAAAAGTAAACTGTACCTTGAGCATTCGTTATGGAATCAGGCTGTAAGGAAGGTGGTCTCTCAGGCTCCCCCAGTTCACCTTGATGATCACCAATATCCACTTTCTTCACAACTAAGCAAGACAGACATGTGGTGTAAGCCATAGAGAAGCAGAACACAGATGTCACAACAAACATGTCCTCCAGACTCACCAGTTGGGACAATGTTTGGTTTGGCTGGCTCACTGTCCTCTATCTCTGGCATTCCTGCATCACCACCACCGCCAACACCACCACCTTTTGCAGCCTCTAAAGAGCAAATTAGTATGTGTTTATGTATGAAAACTGTCCATGCACTAAAGATAAAAGAGAAGCTGTCCTACACAGAGGTGTTAAGAAAAAAAAAATCACAACAGATGTAGCCAGTTAATGTGTTAGCATAAAAGGAACAATCTGGTGGTAAAAAAAAAACTCTATTTCTGGACAATAAAATATACTTTTTACAAAAAATAGTTATTCATGCTTACTCCAGCTTTAGGCATTGCTCACAAAGAAATGAACCTACCTTTATCATAGATCACACGGTTACTGGGGTCCTCATGAGCGTCTTTCCCTTCATTGTCTGCCACGATTACCTTAATATCAGACCCATCTTCCCCTCCAGTAAATGTGGTTTTGGGTAGTTCCTTTACATCCTCCTGCAAGTAAAGCATGGTTAAAAGTGGGTGTAAAGTCCCTTACTTATTAATAATTCAGTCCTGATGCTACTGATACTTCCATGACAGTTTCTCCAAAAGGAGGAAGGTCAGAAAATCAGCAGAACAGCCCAGGACATCATTTTATTTAAAGTTGACAGAATGTAAAATATTCACATATCACTAGTCTGTAAGGCTCGATTTAAATCAAACTGATTTAAAATCAATAATTTTTGCTGGTATAACTTTAAAATGCGAGACGGTGAAGATTTTTAAAACAACAACTTTTCATATTAGTTTTTTTTAACCCCAGTTTAGGTAAATCATTTATGTTTGGACAACTTTTCTGTTGCACTTAGTTTTGAGAACTGAGAAAGTAAACCACACATTTGTGATTATATCTTGTAGCAGAGAAACTGCCCAATAATCTTACACAGACAGAAGTTGACGGCATAAGCACATCACCCAAAATCTACCTTGAATAGACACGGTTGAGGGGACACAAAAGCAGATTTGGTTTATGAAATGACATATCGTACCCTCTGAAGAAGTCTTCAACGTAATGCGCGTTGGGGTGAAATTTGCACCATTTAGACTATTTTAATTGTCTACGTGTACAGACGTGTACATCCGCAGCATTGTTTCTGATTGATATGATGTCATTACTTCATCTTTTGCACTGTCCCCTCGCCCTTGTCTATTCAAGGGGAAATTTTGGGTGATGTGTTTATGCCATTATCAACTTCTGTCTGTTTTTGGGATGTTTTTTATGGAATTTATTCACCAAAACATTTAAACATATAAACCCTTGGGATGGTAATGTTTTTTCCCTCAAAAAGCATTTTATAAAAATAAAAAAAATCCCCCCCCCAAAAAAATCGATATAAATAAAAAAAATCAGATTTATCAGATTTTTTTTAAAAATCATCGATTTTTATCCACCCTGCAACTACCATACAGTGAACAGTGCTCATCACACTATAGGAGTTCAATACTTCGTCATCACATTACTGTATTCAGGAATACATATACCATTTTGTTACTTTAATTACCTGATCTGAGATTTTATCCTATGACATCACCCGGTTATAACTGGTTCATTCTTACATCCCAAGAGTCTTTGCACTTAACATCCAGAATAATGAATGCTTACTGAATGAACATGGATAGCCAAATAGTTGCTTCGCCGCAAACATCATATTTGTGGTCTGCCGGCGGGACGAACACTTAAGATCTGCCTTCCATATTTAACATGGAGGCCGAGTTTGACCCAGTCAGATGGTGCAGTAGAGCTAATTACGTATTTTTCCCACCCTGCAACACCCCCCCCCCCCCATCCAATTAACCTTCTGGGTAATGTGGCACACTTTAAAAAAAAAAGATAAAATTTTATTGTGGTCCACTGTGATTTTCTGCCCTCCCCGAGACCCCGAACGCACCCTCGTTGACGCTGGAGGTGTGCTCTAAAAAAGCAATGCCTCCTCCTTTACCTGGAGATCAATGGCGCCGTCGTCCCTTCGGCGTCATATAGGACTGGCCGCGATGGAATGGCCGGGGGATTTTGGCGGACAGGCAAGTTTGCCCACAGTTATCTCAAGGTGAGTTTTATGAGCAAAGAAATGAACTCAGATAACTCAGGCTAAACACACAGGAGGTTAGGAGAAACAAAATTAGGGATTAGGGAAAACAAAAAAAGTGGGGGTGCCCCCGAGCATAACACACCCCCTTTAATCATCTTTTCCCTCTTAATTTAGCATTTTCACATATTTCTACTAGAAATCTACTAGGAAAAGACAGAGCTATGATAGCATCGTCAACGTTTTAGCAGATTCATAATATAAACAATGCACCTAAAGATCCAGCAAGTTCTGTTTATAGCCTAGGTGCCCAACCTGTGGCCCGGGGGCCGCATGCGGCCCTTTGGGCGTTCCTTGGCAGCCCCCCGAAACCTACCGTTAATGCCTAGGGCATAGGAAATCACCTGTCCTCGCCCAGGGTAGGGACTCGCTCTGGCTGAGCACATGAAAGCCACTCAGCAACCCAGACAGTGCCTGAGCAAGTCCCCAAGGCTTTAGAGATATCTATGAGGCACATAACCTTTGAGGATATATATGACACAAAATGTGCATCACCATAATACGGTGTTCCCTAATGCTTGAAGTATAATTAATTAAATAATTAATTTAATTATATTAAAAAAATAATGTCTTCTAACTATGCCTGCCCTCATTGTTTCATTATAGAATGCTTCTACTAGTCAGTAAAGATTGAAAATGTTATGTGCGGCCCCTTAGTGATGCCGAGGGCCGCACTTGTGGCCCTCCATATCAACTCAGTTGCCCACCACTGGTTTATAGCGTCATAGAGTTCGGGCTGTAATGGTAGGACCAGGATATTTTCTCTGTAAAGCCAGGCACACAAGGCTTGATTTTGTAACAGATCGAAGAAGCCCACAGCAGGATATCAAGCCGCACCACTTCGGGGTCTGCCAACCAATCTGATACTTTGGATGGGGACCCACAGTCCCCTCCAAAGTTATGGAAATACAACAAGGTTTTCCAACATGATGGAACCCTGTTCGACGAAGGGCACACACGGCTGGATGTTTTGTCAGATGAAAGCACAATCGAGCGTCGTGAACGCAGAAAAATCAAAACAGTTACAAAGTTTTGCAGTGAATGGCCAGTTTTAGATACTCAGTGCAGATTTAAGCCTGGAAAAACAATTATCATATTTTTTGGACTATAAGACACACCTGACCATAAGACTCAGTTTTTAGAGCAGGACATCAGAAAAAAAATATTTCATGTATTTAAATGAATTAGGGGAAAAAATCCCATGCAGTACCCAATTTCTGCCACAAAAATGGTGTCACTAGAGAGCACACTTCAGCATCTCTTCTTCCTTCGTACACACTCTGCATTGGCTACATCTGCGGGGCTCTGCAAATACAGCCAATAAAGTTCAGATGGGAGATCGGCTGTGTGCAGATCTCCCATCTGCCGTTGCGATCAATGGCGGCCAAATGGCCACGGGTGGTCGCACATTCGAACCTTAAGAAGCAGGCAGATTTTCCCCCCAATGCATCTTATAAATTACAGCAAACTTTAGTGCAAGGGCGTCAAATCTGGCCCATGGTGGAATCATATTTGGCCCACAAGATTTTATTTAAGAAATAAATATCCCAAATGTGTCCTTCATTTCACATTTGATTTCATGTGTGTTCCAGTTTGTTTGGATGTCACATGTGTGTTCCAGTTTATTTGGATGTCACATGTGTGTTCCAGTTTATTTGGATGTCACATGTGTTGTAAATTTGGTTGGATTTCAATACATTTCAAGGTTAGTCCATGACCTTGTCTACGTTTTTAATGTTGGCCCACGCTGTGTTTGAGTTTGACACCCCTACTGTAGAGTAAGCCACCAGGATTTACACAGAATAATATGTATATTTGTAGGAGTTATGGTCATCTTTTAACACAGTTGGTAAAAATATCCATTTTATATACTGACTGGGAAACACAGGAACTGCAAGGCATGCACAATTTGTGACATTCCAGGATCTGGCTCACCTTATCCTTGCCTGCCAGCTGGAGTTTCTTTATGTTCTCTTCATATTCACGCTTCTGATCTGCCAGCTGTTTCATACACTGTTGACTAATGTGAACATCAGAAGATTAGTGAAATCCGTACAGCACAAAGTAACCATGCCGAATGCAGCAGCTCATATAGATGAAGTCCCAACCTCTCTTCCTTCAGTGATTTCTGTAGCAAGGTGTAATTGTTCTTATATTCATGAAGCTGATCCTCCTGGCGCAGGAATTCTTGTCGCACTTCATTTAACTGTTCTGCAAAGGACAAACACAGATGATTTTTCAGTGGCCTAGGCCATGATGATGTGGTGGGCAACTGGGTTGATATGGTGACAAGTGTGGCCCTCAGCATTACTAAAGGGCCACACATAAGATTTTCAATCTATACTGACTTGTATAGGCATTTTATAAAGGACAGCAGGTGCAGCTAGGAGATATTTTTTTAAATTTTTGAATAACAAAACTTGTGTTAGATGATACTTCAGGCATTAGGGAACACTGTAGTAATTCACATTTTGTGTCATATATATCATCAAAGGTGATGTGCCCCTAAACTGTTCCTCTCCTCCTCTTTCCGCTGCGGGGGATCAGTAGCCGAGTTCGTATGCCCTGTGCATTAACAGTTATGTTTTGGGGGCCTCAAGTGGAGGACTGAGAGGGGCCGCTGAAGAATGCCCAAAGGGCTGCATGCCGCGCCCTGGACGCAGGTTGAGCACCTGGGTTCTAAATGAACTTGAGGTGGTCAAAGAGATGCTGATATGTAGCCAATATAAGCCAATAAGGATTAGCAGCCTTCATACAATTGGCATAATGAAATTTCAGAGTAAACCTCTAGAATGAACACTACAGCCTCTTCTGTAGCCCAGTTGGAGATAAATATATGAAATTAAGGAAGATTCAAACATTCCTTCCTGAGCTCCAATGCTTTTATTTATGTAGCCATACTTAATGACTTAGCCATTCATTACTTTATCAGCAGCAGTACAGTAAAGGCCACTGGTACTTTTTCCATTATAAAGGGTATGAAATGCAGACTCTTTCACACCATCTGTGCCGAGTGCTGAAACTGCACTGTACACATCATATTCGCAATAGGACATACTGCACTAGCGTTCCCAATAGAAATGTATTCAAACTGCTAAAGCTGGTGCATCCAAAGGCATTCTGAGACACCACATCACGCACCACATACAAGTATCAGTGGTAACACGACAACGAAGCGTGTATAGTGTGAAGGAGCCATTGCTATTCCATTCCCCCATCATAATCATGGTAATACATTTCAGCCTCGCGCTTCATTGTATGCATACCAACAAGTCTGAGAACACAGCGTTCACATAACTGTAATAACCTAGTGACAGATTCTGCTTATAGCAGCAGTATTTGTCATTTCCACATATAATACATTCATTAATCTTCTAGACTAGGAGCATTTTCTTACAAAGCATCAAGGAAAATTGGTTCTTGTTATCATAAAAATCTCAATGTTGGTTAAGACCTTCCTTCATAGCATGAGAATATTAAAAGAAAAAAGCAGAAGAAGCAGCAATTGGTTGCTAATGAAAATACACACAATTTATACATACACACACACTGAGCAAAAATATAAACACAACACTTTCGGTTTTTCTCAAAATTTTACATACAAAAGACCCATTACATGCCAATAGTACACTCCCTAAAGCTAGCCATACATGTGTCGACTTGTGAGCGATCGATCGTCCATCCGATCGATTCCGGTGAAGCCACAGGCGTCGATCGATCGCCCAATCAAGTCTGTGCCTACCACCTTAGGCCACCGATTCCTGGACGATTCTGTGCCAGATCGATCGCTTCACAAATGTCAACTCCCCTTGATGTGTGCTGAATCGCTCAGAAAAGACCAACAGGTTGGTTCTCTGGCCGATCCGATTTGGGAGCCATGTCGATCGGGCGGGGTCGATCGGTCAAGGTGGGCTGCACTCAATTCCTCGCAGATCGATCGGCGTGCACGCGCCCGGTGATCGGCCAGGAATCATGTGGGAGATCGACCCGTGTATGGCTACCTTTAAACGTTGCGACATCTGTGGCATTGTGCTGTGTGATCAATATTCATAGTGTCCAATCAGCACCTTGATATGCCACACCTGTGAGGTGGGATAGATTATCTCGACAAAGGAGAAGTGCTCACTAAAGGTCCCCGAGTGGGGACCGACAGATGAGCTGCGGAGAGCAACTTCTCTCCATCGCTCACAGCATTGGCAAGCACCCTCAGTTTCAATAGGGGCGCCGACCGATGCATGCACATTGGTGGGTGGCAAAATCATCCGCGGCAAAATCACCCGCGGCTATGTGTGTGTGGGGACCCTTACACAGATTTGTGAACAATGTTATAATATAGGTCTTTTGTGTATGTAGAAAATGTTTCAGATCTTTCTGTTTTGCTCCCATTTTTCAAAGTGTTGTGTTTATATTCTTGCTGTGTATGTATACATACATCCATACCACTGACTGTTCTAACTGTTGGACATTTAGTAAATCACAGGTTCTATACAGTAAAGGCTAGATGGATGGTGTATGCGTTTGTCTTACCCTTTAAACGATTCATGTCCGACATCTGTTGCGACACATTGGCCAGCAGCTTCTCCTAAAAACAAAGCAGAAACGTGTACACAATTAGTCTACGGCTGGCCTTCGAGTCAGACAATATTTGCTTCTGTTTATGAATACTACAAGCTCATCCAGTGTGTGCATTCTGCTGCCTTTATTCTACAATCAGTCTGTTATGAGTAAAGACTTTAAATAGAAGCTCAAATCACATCCAACAGAAAAAAACATTTATTTCTAGGAAATTCTAAAAGTAGGAGACATAAGCCTCCCATACACCTTTAGATCACTCCATACAATTTCGATTAGATCTACCAACAACAATGCAGTAGGCCTTTCCTGATAGAATACATAGTGATTGGAAGGATTAGAAAGGTCCTCATATTACATGGTTTTGGTAGAAGAAAAGTTGATTGTACAGAAATTGTATGGTAAGATTGTAAGGTGTATGGGGACCCTAATACTGTGCGCCAAACACCAGGAAAACAACTATACACACATCAATTGATTTCCATAGATAATATCCCTGCCAGGACTATATCATGGTATCAGTGGTACAGCAGAGTCCTTCTTACCAACCGGCAGGAATGTATAGACCCAAAATATCCACCTTTTCTTTCTCTACTGAATGGCGGAGAGAAACCAGGCCGGGCCACACAGCAGAGAAAAAAAAACACTGATAAGGTCAAGTCATTAAGTAGTTGCTCATTAAAGCAGATTAAAAAATATGTAGCAATGACTAGGATGCAGCAGATGATGAAAATGCCCTTCATCTCCATCTTGCACACAATGGAAAAGCTCCCGGTCAGCATGATCTTCTCAGATTAGTTGATGTTAGCATATTGGACTGCTGCAGAGAGAATGCTGCTTACATAAAGATAGCAGTAGCCTTTTTACCTAGTATCCTGACTGAGGACCGGCTAATCTTATCAAAATGCAGCATACCCCTAAAGCAGTGGTTCCCACATTTTACTTGCAGGGCCCCCTTTTCTTTTTTGGAACATTATCGAGCCGCCTCCCCCTATTCAAACACAGGTTAAGAATAAGGGCCCGTGCCCCCCTGGAATACCTTCATGCCCCCCAGGGGGGCCCGCCCCCCAGTTTGGGAACCACTGACCTAAAGGAAGTTGGGACAATAAAGCTGCCCATACACAGCGTGACGGGCATTCAACAGATGACCCGTTGCAGTGCAGCGTGGTGGCGTCACAACGTTGCACTCGTCGGGAATCAAGGCACACCACTTTAGGTTCCCGATCCCCAGTCAACCCTTTGGATGGGGAACCTGGAATGACATTCAATCAAGATTTACAGACATGTCCAATACCTGTTCGACACACCTGTCCTTAAGCAGAATCGTTTGACCCTGCTCAAAGACAGGGGTGGCTGCATTAGGGCTTGTTTCCACTAATGCGGAATCGTGCGGATGGCTGCGGTTGTATCCGCGCGGCCGCGCAGCCCCTCCGACCGCATCCATAAGCAAAGCATCGGCCAGGCTCCACTGGTGCGGCTGTGCGCGGATGCGGTGCGGTTCTGAACGCTCGCATACAGCATTTTCGGGCAGATGCCGCGCCCGACCGCATCCCTGGACATGGGGCCTGCCCAGAGTCTGCATCCGAACGCACGGACGTCCGCGTGCATCCGCATGCTAAACAGCTTGGGGCGCAGTCGGGAGCGGCTGCAGCCGCGTGGATAGCACCGCAGCCATCCGCACTAGTGGAAACAAGCCCTTAGATGGGAGCTAGATAGATGGGCATGAACATGCATGGCACTCACAGCATCCATTGATCTAGCGCATATCTATGCGTGTATGGGGGCCTTTACACTTACGCTGCAACCAGATGAAATGTCTGGCAATGTGTGTGGTACAGAACACCGGCTTATTTTAAGATCTGCTGAATTAAATAATACTCATAGGAAAGAGCTTTCAGAGCACTGGCAAGCACCCAGTTACATCTAAGGGAAGCCAACCTCCCACAAGTCGCATTATTCCAGATATCACACACAGCCCATCAGACAGGAGTCCAGAAAATAGAGAGAGATGTACACATGGCCTGTAATATTCGTTTTATGGGATTAGGGTGAATTCTCACCCGAATCCAGGGCTCAGGTTTTCTGATATACAGCCATTGGCTAAGGCACATACGTTTAAAAAAACTAAGGCACATAAATAAAATTTCCATTATATTAAATATATGTACACATGGCACACATACAGGACATACTCATTCCTGGCAGCTCAGTCTGGAGCTCGTAAGATATGAAATCATACACAGGGCAACTTTTGCACATCCTAGATTTGATAGTTTTGTCCTATTTATGACTATGTGCCAGTCTAATATCGATTGATTGTACCACCTGAGAGTGTGATCGATTTACAGACAATAGATTCCATAGAAAACCTGTCAGATACTTGTATGATCGACTAAAATTTACCAACATGTCCGATCGATTTCCTGTTGAATTTTTTCACTTTTGGTTGATCGTAAAAATGTGTGCGGGAAGTGATTTCCGTACAATCGATCTAATGATCAATAGTTCCAAGTCACATGAACAGAAATATTGAACCTCGAATGGCCACCTTAAGTTTTGTCATTCATACTTGGATACATTAGCTAACTCTTTGTACCGGAATAGTAATAAGCCTCATGCAATGGTCTGACTAAGACTTTACTGCTATTTAAATATCACATACACACCCCATTACTAAAGTAAACACAGGATGTGCCCGTCCCTCTTTGCGTCATAAGTCCAGCAATAGCCGAGTACACTTTAAAGCAAATCCATCATTAAGGCGCTGTGGTAGTCATCAAACCTTCCTACATGTTAATAAAAAACACTCTGCAGGGTAACCAGCAGACCCGTCTCTAGCATTTCCGGGGCCCTATGCAAAGTTATTGCACGGGGGTTCCCTGATGCTGAATGCGGCCTGCCGAGTTGATGAGCTAGTGGCTAGCGATTGATGTGATAGTGGTGCAAACATCCAACAGCCCCCCCCCCCCCCAGCTGTGTGGGGTAGAGCCCTATGCGCTAGCATACTCCACATAGTGGGAAAAACTTACCTGGTTACCAAACTAGATCGGCCTGGATAGATAGACCCAAAAAGCTATAAGTGGGGTACATGAGAGCTGAACACCATTACAGACATGTCATTTTAGAAGCAAAGAAAACATTCAGCGCTCGTCACTCCTCCAGCAGAAACTAGGC
This sequence comes from Ptychadena robeensis, assembly GCA_036250615.1. NCBI lineage: Eukaryota > Metazoa > Chordata > Amphibia > Anura > Ptychadenidae > Ptychadena > Ptychadena robeensis. Next base: position 124,412,648 of record CM070034.1, on the reverse strand, counting down.
CACAAGTCACAATACAGATTCAGGTGCCAGAAGTATGGAGGCTACAATGGGCTATATAAAAGGTTCTGCTACACCTATAGTTCCCATTGTGTCCTATACACTACACTCCTCTAATAGGCAAACAAACTCTATAGAACGCCTTGGCCCCAACACTCCCGTAACTCAAATCATAATCCGCCTATAGTGAAAACCACATGAACATATCTTACAGGCATCTAGTGACCATGAGTACATACATTCATCAACCTGAGGGTTGAACGACCATTTCACAGGGGTTGTCGTGTACAGCTGCTGCTATTTATGGGATGGAAAGTAATGAGGGAAAAGAACACCCCCCCTCTAACTTAGAAAGAATAAGGCATTACTCACCCCCCTAAGGCTGGGTCTACAATGTAGAGTGGCTGGTGTTATGGACACGTCAGCATGTCCATATAGTCCACCCACTGTTTGGGTGCTTATTCAGGGGGCGTATAGGGTGCGATATTTACCATTTCTGCAATACGGTGTCCTATACTTACTACTAGCAACCTGCGCTCGAAAACAAATCGGATGTAGTTTGTGTGTATCTGCGGGACGCCACCGGATCCCCAACGCCCGGGGCCAAATGCAGCCATGACGAGCCAGTATAGACCGGCACGTCATTCCCCCTAGGGGATTAGAGGGGGAGGCCGCACGGTTTTCCGTAGTGTAGGGGCAGCCACACATGGTACAATTTTAGCGCTCAATCGACGATTTTCGATGAAAAAAAAAGAAGATCGATTGAACGTTAATCGATGTACTGCCCACATAGTACAATCGACGTTTATTGTACGATTTTAGTAAAAATCGACGATTGAAAAGTGATCGGACAAGTTGGAAACTTTTTGTTGATTGATTAATGATCGAACTACATTTCTGAAAGTGTTTTGTTTGTTTCGATTCAATCATCTTGATGTGCGCTATTAACATATGACAAAAAAAAAGTTCCTGGTAAAAAAAAACATTAATCCAATCGACGATTTTACAATTACTTCGATTTAATGTCAGTCGAAATTGTTCAATTATCGTGCTCCCCATGTGGAGAACTTCGATTAAATGACAATTGATGTTCGATTTTTTAAATCGAAGTACAAAATAAAATCGAACCTCGATAGAATGATAAATTGTACCATGTGTGGCTAGCTTAACTTCCAACACTGCACATTATTTGCACAAGCGGGTGAGAAAATAGGAGGGAGGGGACATTACCTTCTTGATCGTGCCAGAAGTGATGTCACGGTATTTGGAACGCAGAAGTGACACAATGGCTCTTGCACATACCAAATACAGGAAGCAAAACTTCACGGATCTAAAAAGGTTGAGAACCACTGATGTAGGTAACGGAGATGGAAATGTATCACGTCGCACACTAGGGTATGCTGTATACAGACAGAAATACACAGACTTTCAAGGACTCAGCTTCACACTAAAGGAACAATTATACCGGGCTTAATGTCTGCTTGTGCCAAGTCTGAGGGATATGTATGAAGGTATCTGACCTATTTATCACCATCCTGACAACCACTACCCTCCTATTTCATGGAAAGTAGGGCACCCGGCAATGTGCAGTAATAGATAATAAACCACCCAAGAGTTCACAGCTTCACACAAGCCAAGCAAAGCCAAGCAAAGATTCTTTGTGGAAACCAGAAACTTTGCGACGGCTTATGATCGTTATGGAACAAAAAGGCTTCTTCAGCCATGAAATGTTTTACACCAAGTCCTTCAACATGCGTTTCCATACATTTCCATACAATGCCTTCAATATCAATGAGGCTCGCAATGTAATGCTGGGCATACATGGGTAGATTCGCGTCAGAACGATGCACATCGCTTCATCGTTATCGTGGTGCAGCACTGCTACATCATTGATATCGCCCGTGGCCCCCATCCAAAATAATGGAAATCGAACAGGGTTTTTCAACGTGTTGGAACCTGTTTGGCCGAGGTTTTGAGCAGGATCAGGAAGGCTGTGTGGATCCAATTTTGTAATAGATTCAAGCAAAATCGAGTGCCGTGAACGCGCATGGCTCTCAAATCTATTACAAAATGGAGTGGTGTATGCCTAGCTCAAGTCCATGGATGAAGATATAGACATGTAATGTATGGTAACAGGCAGCTGTGGACTAGTCTATACCATATAATGTGTGCTGATCTATAAAGCTGCGAATGGGGAACTCTGAAAAAAGTTGGGTTTGTACCTAATATTTGCTTAAACGCAAATATTTTTAAACATGTGTGTTTTTACAGTACTGACCAATGTTACCATTCACAGTACAAGAGTTTTAAAAAATGCAGTGTTAGCGCATGTGTTTTTTTATAACACCTCCTGCATGCATTATTGACGCTCTGTTCAAAAACGTAAACGCAGATGCAAAATGCCTTTACAAAACCACAAACACTGTGAAAGAGCCCTAAAGCTTAGCATGATCAAAAGTTTTGTAAAGAAACGTGACTTTAAACTTAACTTATGCAAAAACGACATGTGGTAGAGCAATACTTTATTTTACCTTTTCCTTCTTTATAGGTCTAACGGTTTTGGTGATGTTGCCATGTGCAGGACTTGCAGTTAACACAATACCAAAATACCAAGTTATTCAGTTTTTCTAGGTTTCTAATGTAAAATTAGATACATTAGGCTTATACTCTAGTACAGGGGTGGGGCAAAAAATCCAGCCCATTTAGCTTTCTTTTCCAGCCCTTTGTCACATTGTTTAAAAGATGCTCCCCTCCGCTTGTTCTCTGCAATGAGTGCACATAATGCCTAGGTGGCCAACCGTTGCCTTGGGGACGATGCAGTGTAGTGATCATGACATTATTTCTGCTCATTGCATTTCTTTGTGTCCCCATACACCTTTAGATTTCTGTCAGATTTCCTTTAGATCTCCTTTTGGTTTACCAAAACCATGTATTATGAGGGACTTTCTAAACAATTAAGTCTTCCTGTGTTCAACTGCAGGGGAGTCTTTACTACATAGTTATTGGTAGATCTAAAGGATATCTGACAGAGAGATCTAAAGCTGGGCATACACAGGTAGATTCCTGTGCAACCGATCCATAATCAATCACAGCGTGGTGATGTGATTGATCGTGGGTCAATCGAACAGGAATCAATGTGCAAATCAATTGCCATTAGATAGGGACACGGTACAGGTACACCTGTGTTGTGAGAAAATCCCTCACAACACGGGCCGACAACTGCATAGAGGAGAGAGGCAGGCCACCATGGCTCCCCACCCCTCACAGAGCAGTGACAGGTCCCGCCCCCTTTCCACTGCCAGGACCTGATCACAGACTGTTGGTTGTGCCACTGCAGCTTTTTGTCTCTGCTACTTTGGATGGGGACTCACGGTCTACCTCAAAAGTAATGGAAATTGAACAGGGTTTTCCCAACATGTTGGAACCCTGCTCAATTGAGTTTCTTCGACTTGTACTTGGATCTATTTAGAAATCTACCTGTGTATGCCTAGCTTAAAAAGGTGTATGGCCAGCTTTTGTAAGGGCAGGAAATTATAAAAAAAATAACGTCCATGTCACACACGACAGCCATCATTAGTGATGCCGGCGATGCATAGAATTGGCACACCTATGGTGGGTGGCCCAGTACAGGCTCCTGGTCTGGACCCTTTATCAAATTTAGGAAGCCAATGTGGCACACAAGTCATAGTGCCCACCTCTGGTCTGGTATATACAGAAAGCACTTTGTATACAAGAGAGCAGCAAACAGCTAGGGCTCAAGTTTAGTTTTAGGTTCACCATTAACCTCCTGGGTGGTTAGCTCCAGGCAAGTTCCTTCTAACCCACCTGTCTGGAGTCATGCCCTTTCAGCATTAAAGATGGGCTGGGTCCAGCATGTAATCTTTGGTAATTATTACCACTGTAATCCAGAACCCAAATCAAAACTCACCCAGCCTAGATATCAATATACAGCCCTGGTCAAAGATCCATTTCCCTGTGTTACAGTTACATAGCTCTAGAAGACATGGTTAAAGAACAGGCGAGGGCTAAGATCTCTCTAAAATGCAATAAATTCTTATCAGTGTTAAACGTACATCATTTAGCACGCACTTAACATTAAATATCCATTAGATAACCTTTGATAAATCTAATGAGTATTGTGGCTGACCATTTCTACATTATGATAGCTACTTCTGAGGAGTTCACTTAAAGTGGTCTCAACAAATATTATTATAAATTTTATTTATATAGCGCCAACATATCACGAAGCGCTGTACATTAAATTAGAGTTGAGATACAACACTAGATAACACACAGGTACACAAAATGACCCTGCCCAATCCGGCTTACTTTCTAAAAGGTGGGGAGCAGAAATGACAATAGCTGGTGGGGATGGGACTGGCAACATGATAAGGTTAGGAATGAGAAGACGGATGGGTAAAGAGGTGGGTTTCAGGGCTTTTTTTGAAAGCATTATAAGTAGGAGCAAGTCTAAAGCACGGCTGTGGAGTCGGTCGATAAATTGTCCAACTGCGACTCCTCAGTTTCTAATTCTTCCGACTCCTCTGTATTTAATATGCTAATGTAGTTTATCCATCCATTGAAGGAAAGGAAGGCAACATACATTAACCACAGAACTACTGGCCAGGAAACCAACACTGGACTGTAATGGCCAATTAATGCAGAGAGTTAGGCAGAAGATGCTGCTGCTCTTTCATTATATCATGTAAAAAAAAAACCCACATGCATTGTCAAGGGGTACAAGGATGTCACACACATCTTTATCATGTAATAACCCCCCCCCCCCCCCCCCACCCACCCACGCATTGTCAAGATCAAGAGGTACAAGGATGTCACATACACATGGACAACGAACAATGGCTCACACAGATGTTGTCAGGGTGTACAAGAATGTGACATACACACAGATCATGAAGGGTGGATTCTGTGTGTTAGAATCCCTTGTCCATGATTACTTATATAGCCATATGCTAATTTTTATTGTATTTGTTGTCAGTATCCATTAACGCACACACAATCTGTTTATTGTATGTGACATCAATCATAAATTGTATGTCCTATGCTTACTGATGATGTTTTATTATTAGGATTTTTTTTTTTACAGTATACCCAGGGGGTAAAAACCCTGGGTGTACGTCTTTATCTTCACCCATTTTTGGTGCTTTGAACATATATAATGTACTATAGACTTCAGAGACATTGTCAGGAGGTACAAGGATGTCACATACACATAGTTCAAGTACTTTACTTCACACAGACGTTGTTGGGGTGTACCAAGAAGTCACAGACACATATATACTGTACTGTACACTACAGAGCCATGGTCAGGGTGTACCAGGATGTCCCATATCTCACACAGACGTTGTTGGGGTCTACCAAGAAGTCAGACACAGATCATGTACTATACACTACAGAGACATTAAGTTGTCAGGAGGTACAAGGAAGTCAAATACATACAGATCATGTACTATACTCCACACCAACATGGTCAGGGTGTACCAGGAAGTAACGGACAGACTGTGTACCAGATCATGCACTATACTCCACACACACATTGTCAGGAGGTACAAGGTTCTCACACAGATATTTATCATGTACTATACACCACACAGACATTGTCAGGGTGTACCAGATCATGTGTTATTCCTGACATAGACGTTGTGTCTGTGTATTATGATATCATATACACACAGATCATGTACTATACACCACACAGACATTGTCAGGGTGTACCAGGAAGTCACAGATCATGTGCTATTCCTGACATACACGTTGTCTCTGAGTATCATGATGTCATATATACACAGATCATGTACTATACACCACATAGACATTGTGTGTACCAGGACTTCACATGCACATATATAATGTACTATACACCACACATTGTTAGGAGGTACAAGGAAGTCACATACATATAGATCATGTACTATACACCACACAGACATTGTCAGTGTGTACCAGGAAGTAACATACACACAGATCATGGACTAGTCACCATACAGACGTTGTCAGGGTTTAAAAAGGATGTCACATATATCATGTACTATTCACCACATAGATATTGTCTGTGTGTACCAAGATGTCACATGCACACAGATCATATACTATACACCACATAGAGATTGTCAGTGTGTACCAGAATGTCACATACACATATATCATGTACAATACCTCACACAGACATTGTAAGGGTGTACCAAGAAGTCACATACATGTATATAATGTACTATACACTACAGAGACATTGTCAGGGGGTACCAGGATGTCACATACATCACACAGACTTTGTAGGGGTGTACCAAAATGTCAGACAGATACAGATCATGAACTACACAGTGCACAATGTCCAGGTGTACCTGGAAGTCAAACGCATAGAAAGTACTATACACTACATAGACCTTGTTAGTGTGTACCAGGGTTTCACATACACATATAATGTACTGTACACCACACACACATTGTCAGGAGGTACAAGGAAGTCACATACATATAGATAATGTACTATACACACACACATTGTCAGCGTGTACCAGGAAGTAACATATACATGTACTATTTCTATCATAAAAGTTGTCTGTGTGTACCAGGATGTCACATACATATCTTGTACTATACACCACATGGACGTTGTTGGTGTGTACCATGACGTCACACATACATCATGTACTACACACCACATAAACGTTGTCAGTGTGTATTATGGTGTCCCACAAATGTACATCACACACAATGTGTCATGACGTCATGTATACTACCCTCCTGAGATGTCACACACAGGCCTCTCACCCTGTCCACCTCACAACGCTGGGCCTCCAGGTCCCGGGCCTGCAGTCTCTCCTCCACATTCTGATACTCTCCCAGTCGCTGCTCCAGTTGCCGTCGTCCGCTCTCGGCCTGCACCATCAGATCGGAGTGTCTCTTCTCCAGCCGGCTGCGGGCCACCTCAGTGCGCTGCACCTGCTCCTGCAGAGCCGCTAGGTCCTCCAGCAGTGCGGCCTGCCGGGTGGACACGCTCCAGTAATTAAAGGCCAGCAGAGCTATCACCACCAGCAGGGCCACCAGCACAAAGGGGGGCAAGCGGCCCGTCCGCCTCGGGGCTCCGAACCCAACCATGACAGCCCTCCGGCCTAGCTCTCTCCGTTCTTTCTCCCTTCTCCGGCGCCACCAACCCTGCTGGCCGCTACACTGAAGAACACTGGAGCGCTCCAATAGGAGGGGGCAGGACTGAGACAAACAAAGCACCAATTGGTTCGTTGTGGCGGGTTGGTTCCGCCCTTAGATTAGGTTGAGGCGTAGAAGAGCCCTGTCCAGAGAGCTGAAGAAAAAGCCCAACATTCGCTTCACGGACGCACGCGCAGCTCAGTTCCGCATTCGTTGTCATGGCCGCGTTGTCTGTCTCTGGGGGGCGTGGCTCAGATTAGAACTCTGCCTGCACGGGTGGTGGATATCCCTTTAACATGGAGGGGATGCATGTCATAGGATAACGGTGACGTCATATCTACATGACAGCCGACATTCTAAGTAATAACATGGGGTTCCTCCAATGTGATCTGGGGGTCTTCATGGCTTCCATTTCATCACCACTCTACAGACCACCCAGAGTCTTTATGGGCAAGCACAATATAATTTTAGGACCCATTCACACTATATGGGTGATGTGGTTGTGTTTTTTTACGATAAGAGACACGGCAGCATTACCCCAAAAAACGTTTTGTGCAGCGCTTGCGTCTCTCATACAAGTGATTGGGAGATGCTTGCGATGCGTCTGCATGTCAGCGCAAACACCACTCTACTGTGAAAGGTAAACATGTTTCCAACGCAAATGTGCAACTTCTGTTAACCATAGCTGCACTGCATTGTGGTACTGCCATGCTGCCATGCAGTCACTTAAAAATTCAAAGTGTCAGTTGGTGGAACTTTGTCATTTAGGCTATGTTTCCATTATACGTCGGGACCCCCTGCGCTAAGCGTATTGCTTGGCGGGGATCCCGACGTAGCACATAGACTTACCTGCTCGGAGGATGCTGTGCCTTCACTGCGCCAAGTTGTTCTGCCAATGCAAGGCTGAACATAGTGGAGTACATTGAGCCTCTGCATTGGCAGATGTGTAAACACAGCATCCGCAGAGCAGGTAAGTGAATGTGCTCCGTCGGGATCCCCACCAAGCAATGTGCTTAGCAGAGGGGGTCCTGACATATGTGGAAACAAGCCCTTAGGGATGTGGATCTTTTATTGGTGGGATAATGTCAGTTATGAAATCATGAAAACAAAGCTTCAGTTGGTAGAATTCACTTAGGGATGTGGATCTATCCATTAGATGGATAATGTCACTTATGAAAAGAAAGTTTCAGTTGGTGGAACTCAGTCACTGAGGGATTTTCAGCCATAGTTGCAGCCGACCGACTGCCGTGCTCGCTACCGCCGAACACATAAAGGTCGGTGGGCCGCAACTACAGGGGAGCCCACCTTGAGGATCCGACCAAAAGAGCCGGATCCATCCTGCTGGTTCTTTTTCTGCCCGATCCTCCGATCCTAATGCAGGCAGTTAACTCGGAGGGGAAGTCTCCTCCCCCTCCGAGTTAATTGGCTACAATCTGATAGGAATCGCGTGTGTTAGTGGAACAAACAGGATTCCTGTCCGTTCTCTAGCCAACTGAGGGATGTGGATCTTCCATTGGATGGATAATGTCACTTATGTAAACAAAGCTTGAGTTGGTGGAACTCACTGAGGGATGTGGATCTTCCGTTGGATGGATAATGTCACTTATGTAAACAAAGCTTGAGTTGGTGGAACTCAGTCACTGAGGGATGTGGATCTTCCGTTGGATGGATAATGTCACTTATGTAAACAAAGCTTGAGTTGGTGGAACTCAGTCACTGAGGGATGTGGATCTTCCGTTGGATGGATAATGTCACTTATGTAAACAAAGCTTGAGTTGGTGGAACTCAGTCACTGAGGGATGTGGATCTTCCGTTGGATGGATAATGTCACTTATGTAAACAAAGCTTGAGTTGGTGGAACTCAGTCACTGAGGGATGTGGATCTTCCGTTGGATGGATAATGTCACTTATGAAAACAAAGCTCTCTGCACAGCCAGAAAGGAGAGACTCGCATCCCCCTCGCCACCCTCCTCCTCTCCGATGTGAGTGACAGGCAGCAGATTCTGTGCTTCTTCGTCAGATACGTCCTCCCCAGCCAATCAAAACACCGGACAGGACACACCCTCTCCCTCTGCAGCTCTGCTGTAGAAACTAAGCTGAATAAATCTATGTGTAAAGGCCCCCATACACGGGTCGGATTCCAACCGGATTCCGGGACGATCGATTCTGGGCCCGTGCATGCGAAACGATCGTGCCGGAATCGCGTGCAGCCCACCTTGTCCGATTGTTCGCGTCCGATTGATCGGGGGCTCAGAATCGGATCTGACAGAGAACCAACATGTTGGTCTTTCTGATCCGATTCTGCACACATCAGGGGGAGTTGCCATTTGGGAAGTAAGTGATCGGACACGGAATCGTCCAGGAATCCGTGGGACAAGGTGGTATGCAGCGATCGTATACTCTTTATTGGCTGATTGATCGGAGCTCCGATTCCCGCTGAGATAGCCGGAATCGATCGGATCAGTGATCAATCGGCCATGGAATCCGACACGTGTATGGCTAGCTTAACTGTTACTTTACACATTCAAAGCAGGAAAACCATTCATAGTATATTCATGAAACTTTCAGGGTCAGTAATGCGCCCCGACAACTACTTACACCCTGAGTTTCACCCCTCTAGCTACAACACTTATACACAAAATTTCAGCTAAAATACAGCTATCAGATATTGCTTACCCATGAGCATAAAGCACTACTACTCTGCTGCGTACACACTTTCACTTATCCTATTTTGAACACATAGATCTTTGAAACTCTTGGGGTTAACCCCCTGAGACTACATCCATGCAAATTTTCAGGTCCCTGAGGACAATTCTTCATACAGTTTTTATTGTTAAACGCATACAATTTATGTCACTTGGATAACTGCAGGGAAACATTCAGGGCTTTTTTCTGGGGGAATTCACCGAAACGGCGTTCCCCCACCTATTTTTAGACTGGCCCCACAGCTTCTGACCCGTGCTCCCTGCACAGCCAGAAAGGAGAGACTCGCATCCCCCTCGCCACCCTCCCCCTCATCCTCTCCAATGTAAGTGTGACAGGCAGCAGATTCTGTGCTTCTTCGTCAGATACTGCTTCCTGTAGCTCCTCCCGCAGATACGCCCTCCCCAGCCAATTAAAACACCGAACAGGACACACCCTCTCCCTCTGTAGCTCTGCTGTAGAAACTAAGCTGAATGAATCTATGTGTAACTGTTACTTTACACATTCATAGCAGGAAAACCATTCATAGTATATCCATGAAACTTTCAAGGTCAGTAATGCTCCCCTACTACTACTTACACCCCGAGTTTCACCC
>CM070034.1:124375883-124402089 GCA_036250615.1 Ptychadena robeensis | reverse complement strand
GTCAGAAGCTGCGGGCCAGTCTAAAAATAGGTGGGGGAACGCCGTTCCGGTGCGTTCCCCTAGAAAAAAATCCCTGTGTAACTGTCCCAATATTTATGAATCTGACTGCAGGTAGTCTCTAGTTTCTGTTGTTCCCCTATACTTCCACTTAAATAGTAGTGGAATATCTATCAAGGATGAAAGATGATGTATTACAAATGTAGCATTCTATGGCAGTATATTTACTGAGCTCTTCAGAATTACCTTTTGTTTCCATAAATGTTTGTAAATGAAGACTGCATTGCTAGGTGATTGATTGTCTGCAACAATAGACCTTTATTAAAAAAAACACCTACATTCCAATATGATTGTGTGTACCAAAGCTTCCATTTACTATAAATGATTTTGGTGCATTTGCAAATGTGAAACTGCCTGCCTACCCATCACCAAAGCAGAAGTCCTGCACTAACAACACATGAGCAAACATTACAAGCACAGAAAACATTTACATGGAATGACAACTGTTCTTTGAGTGGTGGTTGTTACTGAGCTCTATAGACAAGAAATAGATCACCTCATACAGGATTAAGTGCCATCATCCCAACATAGTATACAAAAAGAGAAAAACAAGTTTCCACCTCCTGAGTCAGGAAGGAGGATAAAGGAATTTTCAAGGCATCAAGAAAAAGTTTCAAACAATGAACATTTAGGCTGGGTCTGCACAACACTGCCCCAGCAACCGCGCGCGGGGGGCGTTATGAGCCTGTCCACTGTTTGGGCGATATACATTTCTATTGGCAAACCGTGCCTGGGAACACATCAGGCGGGGTTTGTGCCCTTCACACACAGCACCCATTGTTTACCAAAGGTCTCAAAACATGCTTCCTATGCGCTGCGGGACGCCACCGGATCCAGAACGCCTGGCCAGGTATTTTAAATCCACAGCAGCTGCCGTGCCACTCCCAACTGCAGGCATGATATATATAGACTGTATATAGTATAGACGGGCACATCATTCCCCATAGGGGATTACAGGGGGCGGCTGCACTGCGTGGTATTCCCAACGGTCTACGTGCAGATTTCCGCAGTGTAGACGAAGCCTTAGGGCCATGTCACACTGTATGCGTTGCGTTTCCGCATGCGCTCTTAAAAACTCACTGCTGTATGCATTTTTTATAAATTTTTCCTGCATTTTTCATTGATTTGTTCAAAAACGCATATGTAATATCAAAAATGCATACGTTTTTGCATATATGCGGAAACGCATGACTATAAAAAATGCATTCCTTTAAAAAACGCATATAGTGTGAAAGGGCTCTTATTCCCAATTTTTTTACATTATCTGCTATGTGATCTCTTTTGATCTCTCTGCTATGTATAAATTCTACACCCACTATGCATCCTAGATTAAACTTGAATAGATATATTGATTGCATATTGAATTTTTATAGAAATTGTAATATAAGGTTAAATGATAATCAAATCTAAAATAGTGCACATTAAATGGCTAATACAATGCAACCGATCTTGCCAGCACAATCACAATAATGCTGTGTGTTGTTTAGTACCAAGATTGCACTAGCAAAGTATACCTTTGTCGGTGACTGTTGTATGTGTCCTTGAGTGGCTCAGCCAGAGCCCAAACTTAAATCCAACTGAACATCTTCAGAGAGATCATAAAATGGCTGCGCCAATGCTTCCCATCCAACCTGATGGGGCGTGAGAGGTGTTGCATATAGGAATGGGTGAAACTGGCCAAGGATAGGTGTGCCAAGTAATTGCTGGCAAAGGTGCATCGACAAAGTAGTTCTCACCTTTTTTTTTTTTTATAAATTTGACAAAACCTCAAGTAAACTTTTTTAATGTTGTCATTATGGGGTGTTGTGTGTAGAATCCTGAGGATAATTTTTATTTGATCAATTTTGGAATAAGGCTGAAACATAACAAAATTTGAAAAAAGCAATGTGCTGTGAATAGTTTCCAGATGCACTGTATGTACAATGATTTTATAACACACAATACCAAAATCTAGTGTTGGCTCTGCTCGCAATGAGCTATGAAACCAATTCATACTTTGCAGCCCTCTGGATAATGTTCTGTTAATTGATGTCTCACTATAAACTGGCTAAACTAGACTGTAACCGAAATTAGAAGCTGCCTCGGTTCAATAAGATTGAAATAATCTCACTTTAAATTATTCCTGCTGTGTCTTAACCCAGCTTAGGTTTCCATTCTCCGAGCACTGAAATGTACAGTATACCACATCTCTCTTCTCTAATGAGCACATCACTCTCTGAAATTAAAAGTGTGTTGTCATGTACAGACCCAGTAGATGGACTTGGGTCCCTTATGTAGTATTTTCCCATCCTGAATGAGGGAATCATGCTGTGGTTTTTAAATAATAACACTGTGATGTGCAAAAGCACTTTATAGCCATTGTAATAAAACAGAGCTCTATTAGAGGGTTTACTGTTGGCTTTCTGCTATTGTTTACAGTGCATTGAAATTTGATTTTGTCTTTGTGGTTTTTTAAAGAAGCAAATTATTGGAAAAAAAAAGTTTAAATGTGTAGAACAGTGGTGGGCAACAAAATTGCTATGTAGGGCCACAAGCGCGGCACTCTGCATCACTAAAGGGCAGAAAATAACATTTTTAATCTTTACTGAGTTGTATAAGTATTTTTTAATGACAGCAGGCATAGCTGGAAAACTTTTTAATTTTTAAATAACAAAACCTATTTAAAATTATACTTCAAATATCAGGGAACACTGTAGTATAGTAATGCACATTTTGTGTCATATATATCATCAAAGCATTTCATTATATCTATGGGGCACATAACCTTTGATTCAAATATTCTGCGCCCCTATTCTGAGGTTATGTGCCGCAATATATATTATACAATCATCCCTGTTCGTTGGTAAAATAGTGGGAGCATAGACACCTGTCTGCCAACTGCTCCAGCTGAGCATGCCAATTGCCATATGTCAAAGCCAATCCATGACCCAGACTGAGCCTGAGCAAGTCCCTCGCCTCTCTTCCTCTTCCTGCTCTAAGAAGATTCCAAGCATAGAGTTGTCAGCGGGGTGGGCAGAAAGGTGAGATTCTATGCCCTATGCATTAACAGTTAGGTTTTGGGGGCTGCAGATGGAGGACCAATGGGGGCCTCTGAAGAACACTCAAAGGGCCGCGGGCATCTGGGTTGTAGAATGTACAACAAATTGCTGATTATCTAAACTCCCCATTGGCTACAATTTCAGGGAAGCCACTCTCTCCAAGGCTCGTTTCACATACGGTCCATATAATAATATGTAATAGAGATGTAGTATATATATATATAATGTGAATGCACTCAATGTAAGATAAAGGGCACTGGTTTCAATAGATAGTAGCACCACATCCCATTTCAGACAAAACAACAACCTTGAGTCATACTAAATAGTATATAACTAAAGTAAGGGGTAGCTAGCCCCAAGGGACTTTTTAGGTGCATGTAAGTAAGGCAGGCTAAAAAAAAATCAGTAAAAAAAATTCCATTTATTGTAGCATGTTAAAAGATGTCCACAAGGGTCACCATAAAAGTTGTTGGCAGGCAATGCTCAAACCCAAATTGGATAAATCCTTAATAAGTAATTTTGCAGAAAGAAATTTTCCATTCCTTTGCTCATAGTATATATAATGTGTTATTTGTATTAGGCCAACCCTTTCTCTTGTGATGAGTTCTCATCAAACATTGGAGAAAGAACATTCTAGAAATAAAGTATCACCTTCCTGTTTGATAAAAAACAGTTTAGTGTACCCTCATCTACCCAGAGAAAGAAACACCAAAGCATGTGCAAGAGGTTATGCACCCTGACACAGGCATTAAGATATATATAATAATAAAAATTTGGTGAGGTTGTCAGCACCAAAGAAGGAGATTGTGTATTTCTTACTGCAGGTTGGTGAGTATTGTTCTGTTTTTACAATGTTAAATGTTTAAAATGTTAAAATAAACCTGAAATGTTTGTGGTTAACACAGGGCACCTAAGTATATAGTATATACCAGGACCGTCTCTCCTGCTCCAACATGGCTGCACTGACATCCGCATTGACAGCGCAATCCGGTCGGCCAGGGGGGGATTGGCTGGGGATGTCTGAGTGGTGTTTGATTAGTGGTAGGTGTTGGAAGTGAAGAAGCACCACTAGCACCCTCCCTCGCTCAACAACTTTTTCCAAGGGCCGCCCAGGCAACCATTTTGCATAGGGCCCCCTACACGCTAGAAACAGCCCTGGTACATACAAATGTTTAGCAATGGTAACCAAAGTAATGAGATTTCCTAATAACGAGGGCACCAATTTTTATTTAAGGTGAAATTTCTGACTCCATTGACTTCAGGGATTGACTTCCTTGACTTCAGGGATAGTCACTCCTACTGAAGTTCAGTCACTCCCATGTTTCTTTCCTCTCTCTATAGCACCGCAGACTTGGCCAATGGCAGCAGGAGCTTCGCTTTTGGGCAGAGGGAAAGTTACCATATAATAAAGAAAACCATAGAATAAAGACTTACGTTTGTATAAGAGATCCTTCTACATCCCTCTACAACCAAAACAATCTTTTTTATGCTTTTTATTTAATAACCTCCTTATACCATACTGGGATTTTAAGCAATTTTTTTCTACTCGTGGGACTTATTGAGGAAATGCAAAGTTAATATTGAGAGCTGTGTTGGAGTTTGAGCATGCTCACATTGGTGGCACCTTTACAGAGGTAATATCAGCCTTCCAAGTGTGGTCACTGGGGTAGAGGATAAACAGGCAACTGGTAGGATTCACATCATTAAAATTTTAGAATTAAAGAGCTGCACATGGTATCAGACAATGTAATATGGCAGAAAAACACAAACCCTACCCATACTTTTGCCCGCTCCAGACTTACCTTTCTTTTTTATTCGTGAATGTTATATGGCAGCCCGTAATGACAAAATTACATTTTGGGTTTACTCATGCTGATTATTATCATTCATTCAAATAGCGCCAACATATTATGCAGCGCTTTACAATAAATTAGATAGGTATATAAAGGAATCATGAGACCATTCTAAAAAGCAATGGTACATAAGCACTATAAACAATTTTAAGGAATTACTATCCAACAGGAACCAATGGAATCACACTTTCCCTGGTGAGTTGCATTCATGTAAAACTTTATATTTCTACCATGGACTGTCTGTTTTCATTGTAGGAGCTCTTTAAGAGTTTAACATCTGAACGTGCGATGCCTGTTTGGTCGGGGAAGTGTACAGTGTATTCCCTCTGGCCAAGTTATAAGCAGGAGATTGCTTTTATGTCACGCTGTCTACTGAAATGTCTTCATTGCTTTGGATGTGTGTGGAGCAAGCCGTCCTTTCCCTCAGATGTTCATATTCATTGATGTGACTGGCAGAGTTTTTGATGTCACCCTGTCCTTGAAGAATGCAATGCCACTGTTGATATATCTAGTAGAAGAGTAGTAGTAGAGGATAGAATGGTAAATAACAGTGACATTATAAAACAGGGTTAGACAGCATGTTAAGTTTCTAAAAAACAAGAGCTCAAGGCTACAAATCTCCAGTTAAGCCCATTGTAATTTAATTGTAGCTCCTCAATCATGAATTTATGATATCTGTAGATGAACACATAACATTGGCCAGAAAGAAACATTGCATATGAAAAAGAACTTCCTCATGGATCAAGGCCAATTCTGGATTGAACTGTTTGCCCAGGAAGGTTTATTTATTTTAAGAAACAAAGGAGGTAGAAAAAAGAAAAAGTAAAGAAAAAGAATAAAAAAGGATAAACAACCACACAAACGTCATAAGTCCCATGTTAGCCCCTGAACAAAAAGGGAAAAAGGGGAGAGGTGCAGGAAGAAGGAAAAGGAATGACAGGAAAGGAAAGTCGGGGGATAGGAGATGGGGGGAGATGGGGGCAGGGGGGGAATAGCTTCCAGGGGGAGAAGGACTGATGCCTACCATAAGAATCTCTTTTCAGTTAGCCGGGTTGCAGGCTTTGGATGATATTTCCCTTTTAAAAATGATCTTTATATCCCTATTAGATTGTAAGCCTGATTGGGCAGGGTCCTCTACCTCTGTGTTCTCTTGTGTTGTGTCTCACACATCTAATTTATTGTAAGCTACGTAATATGTTGGTGTTATATAAATAAATAATAATTATAATAATATCCTGAAGCACTAAACTAATATTTGAATCTGTTTCTATTCCATTAAACCAGCTCATATATGCCCATATATGCCCATTTATACCATCCCAAGTTGTCTGATTGCCAGGTCAGGATAGGCTAAAGGCCCCCACACTCGTACCGAGTGAGGGTCGACAGGTGAGCGGTGGAGTGAAGCGTGATAACGTCATCATGTTGCACTCTGTCGCTCACAGCATCGGCGAGCACCCTTTGTGTGAAACTAATGCCGTTGGCCAGAGATTATCGGACATGTCCGTTCTCTGGCTGGCCCCATATGGGAACCCCCGATTGGCGGAAGATATTGCCACGAGCAAGCATGTACATTGGTCGGCAGCAAAATCGTCACCGCTCGGTGCGTGTGTGGCAGCCTTTAGCTTCAGCTTTAATGCTGCTGGTTGCCTGATATTTTATTGTGCATGATCTTTTAAGTTCTATATTGTGTGTGTTTTCATTGTTGACTGAACTAACTTCACAATACTGTACTGCAATATGACAGGAAGGTAAATGAGTCATTTTTTTCTATAAATAAAAAAGTAATCCTTTAAATTCAAAAGTTGAAAAAGGAAAAATTAACAAACTGATTGCTGGGATTTATTCATTATTGTTGAGCTGATTTTTCTATGAATTTAGTTTAACTAGCATAGAGAAGTTCCAGTGAAGGTTATGGTGAGAAGGGATGAAAGGAATCAAAAAGCCCTCAACTCGAGCAGTGCATAGCACAATCAAGCCTTCTTAAAACAGAAGGTATTAAAACAGAAGGTATTTACACGGCCCAATCCAGCACAAATCCCAAAACTGGATTGGGCCGTGTAAATATCTTCTGTTTTAAGAAGGCTTGATTGTGCTATGCACTGCTCGAGTTGAGGGCTTTTTGATTCCTTTCATCCCTTCTCACCATAACCTTCACGGGTACTTCTCTTTGTTCGGCTTCCAAGCCCCACACCATAGAGCCATGGTTTCCATGCACTGCACTGATGATGGCCAAGGAGCCTGAAACAGCTGTATGCAGTTTGGAATAAATGGCTCTGTATCAAAAAGGCTATATTTGCACTGTACACCAGCAGTTTCTGGATGTGCATCTGGCTGTTGGGGCGAAAAGGAATAATTTGCATGGCTCTGCCCACTGTCCCAAAACAAAGGCTTCCACCTATAGTTTTGGGATTTGTGCTGGATTGGGCCGTGTAAATACCTTCTGTTTTAAGAAGGCTTGATTGTGTTTAACTATCATGTAATTTTTACATAATTGTGTGTTTCAAACTTATTATAGTAAGGATGATTACTAGACTCTTGTATGGACAAGTTTCAGTAAGTTACGGGACTAAAACATAAAATAAAATGAATACAAAACCACTTTTGGTACAGGAATCTGTATCTCAGTGGACTTGCCAGAGAGGTAAAATTTTTCATACTGGTTTCGGTACAGAAAACTGGACCGTATCCATGTCCCTTTCTCCTGCTATGTGGGCCCAGATTAGCGCCCCTCGCTCAACAACCTTTTTGGTAGAACCACCGCGCCCAACTTTCCTGGCAGCACCCTCTCCCACCCCCTGCTCAACAACTTTTCTAGAGCACAGATCGACACCACCCTTTCAACAACTTGGGGCCCCAGGCAAAACCTTTTAATAGGGCACGCTAAGTGCTAGAAATGGCCCTGACTGTATAGGACTACCAGGGGGGTTAATTCTTAGGTCTGGTTGTTTGGGAACAGAGCAGTGTTGTGAAGTCCAGGAGGGGTTTGGGGGAGGGAGGTCTGGGATGAAGGGGGAGATTAGAGTGGCAGGTCCAGGAAGGGGGGCCCAAAAATGGCCACCTTTATTCAATGTAATGAGTAGAATTAGTGACTGTTAGTATAGGGCATTTATCTCAGAATTAGCTTGTCTACGAAATCAAGAGTCATACAAAGGGTTATGTTATCATGTAGAAAAAGAACAGTCAGAACCTCAGATGATCCCTCCTTAACCTAACTTGCACATTCACTATTCCATGTTGTTAATCCACCATAGCCGTCTGTGAGGCAAAACAGCAGACCACTAGCTTATCCTTTCTGTTTTTCAAGAAGATGGCCTAAATTTTCCACATTCCGGGTCAAGTGTGATAATACTGTCAGCATTCTTGTGTATCACATTCTTGTGTATTGTCCATTTGACATATAAGAATAGTAGGACAACCACACCAACACCATGATTCATGTTTAACAGGATCCCTGCTTAGAAGACTACACGTTCTGATTTCTCACAGCATTTTTATCTCCACATGATGTGATATTCATTCACCTTACTCTAAAACATATGTATATAATAAAAGGAAAAGAAATGGACAAAATCTTGAAAACCAGAGACAGTGCCTCAAAATTACAGACAGCTGGCAAGTGTTGTACATTTGAAGAAGAATTTATCAACCGTGCCAGCTGCTGCAGATTTCTAATGAATATTCATACTTTAAATTGCCAATCAGTCATTTATTTTACTAATTTGGTGTTTTTCCTTTTTATCACAATACAAAGCCATAGAGCATGGTGGAGCTTTGCGATATAAAGAATTATCAATATAAAAATGGTTTACGTAGAATAGATTTGAGTTTGTATGATGCAGGGGACAATGATTGGCACAGAGTGATCAAATAGGACAATGATTGGCACAGAGTGATCAAAGGGGACAAAAAAAATATAAGACAGTGCCTTATCATCGGGGGAACAGGGTGTATATATATATATATATATATAAAATCAACTGAGAAATGCCATAAAAAGTGAAAGATGCAATAACACAACAAAAGGTACAACAACATGTTCAAAATAAACTCTATCTTATATCTTTGTGTAATAGTAATGCAAACAAAAGAAAACAAGTGAGAAAGTTACTTGTCGTCACCGAATATTAGGCCGACTGTAGAGTTTGGTGGAGGAGGGATAATACTATATGGTTATGTAATTTTTAGGGGTTGGCTAGACTCCTTAATGTCAGTGAAGGAACATCTTAAAGCTTCAACATACTAAGTTTCTGGAAACTGTTTTAAGCAAACCATTTTCTGCTTCAGCATTACTGTGCGCAAAAAGCATGGTTGAACGGATTTGGAGTGAATTGGGTATGTTTGGTGAAGATCTTGACTACAGAGTCCACAGAGTCTTGACCTCAACCGCACGCAACATCTTTGGAAAAGAACTAAAATGGAGCCAATATTGACTGCAATATGAGTGTAAACACAAGAGCTTCTAGATCAGTGTTCTCAACCTGTGGGCCGAATGACCATTTCACATGAGTCGCCCAGTTCTCTGGAAGCATCACAACTGCTCCTAACAAGCAGCAGCATTGATGTCCACAAGCAGGGTTGTAAGACCATGTGTCCACTACAAGATACACCACTCAGGATACACATGAGAAGGCCACTTCCGCAGAGGAAAAAGCAGCAGTGGACACAAGCCCTACATTAGGAGAAAGAGTAATGCTCCCTCCCAACTAAGGTGGGATGGGGTGTTACGCTCTCTCCTACCTTTCCACCGCACATACAAGTTTTAACAAGCAGGGAGGGAAAATATAAGGGAGGGAACATTATACTTATCTGAATGTGCCGGAAGTGAGATGAATGTGACTTCCGGTACACGTTGTGACGTCACTTCTGGGGATGCGCTTCTAAAAAGGTTGAGAACCACTGTTTGGGATGAAAGGGCAAACATTTCCACAAACTATATATATAACTTTTTTATTTGAAGTGCTGCTGTAGCATTTGATATTTGGTTAGCTATAAAGCTAAAGGGAACAATTAGCCCCACAGTTTAGGGATAAATCCTTGTTTTCCATTTAGGTAGATGAATACATAGTCTTACTTTATCCACACTCCGCCGATGACCATCCTTCTCACCGCATCCTTATGAACAGTGGGAGGCTATTGGCCTTTTATTGTGGGGAATGATGTCAAGGCCTGTGACCCAGAACACCCTATAGAATATGCAGTGGGCACCATTTACATTAAGGAGTTGGCTAGGGGAATTGAAATCCAAATATAAGGTAGGTAAAAGCTCTGCTGATATCCCTCTATACCTAAACCAAACATTTAACCTTTGCACGTATGGTTAGCCCCATTGCAAGGTAGATTTTTTACTGATTATTTTAGTTTAGCTTTAAAAGCTGATGGAAGCTTATTTTTTTTATAATCGGGTGATGTCAGCGTGCTGAATAAATTATGTGTTAGTACTGTTGATTGAAGCAATGTGCAGCAGGCGTGTCAGTGAGCTGAAGATCCATATTAGGGCTTTCAAGCACAGCAAATTGGCCTATAATCATTAATTTAGCACCCATGGTTTACATAATCATCATTTATTTTAAACCTACAATTGGGCTTTAAAGAAAGACTCCAGCAAAATGCATTTATATTCCAAATGGTCTTATACTTAAAACAAAATTGCTACAAAAACAAAAATAGGTTTAGCCTATAACCCTGGGGTGCCAAACGCAAATATACAGGGGGACACATTTAAAATCTTGGACAAAGTAACGGGCCAATTTTGATATATTTACAAATATAATTATACTGTGGGCCATTTTTGGCCCATGGGCTGGACTTTGACACCCCTGGACTACACACACAGGGGGCACACATGGGCTAATAATAAACTTTACAGTGCATACAGTGTGTGTAATCCATGTGTGCACACCTGTCCCAATGTGTACAGTTGGTGTACTTTGCCTCCTCCAGACCTGGTACCCCTCTCCTCAGCTCGGTAGCCCTACTACCAGCTGCACTCACCACTTCTCCAATTCTGGGAGTAAAGCAATACGTATCCGAGCATCCTTCTGGCAGCTGGCAATTATTATGATGTCCCTATAACGCACCTCTAAGCATCCAGGACTCAGTTCTCCCAGATTGGAAGGGTGGATGAGTGCATCTGGTAGGGGGTATTCCGGGAAGAATGGGGGGGGGGGGGGGGGGGGGGTTGCCGCAGGCCAAGAATATTTGCTTGGCGGGCCAACAGTTTGATACCTATGCTGTAACCTAAAAAAAAGGGATTATTTTCACCATGAAAGGGATTTATGCTGCTACTGAAACTTTAATGTACAGAAGAGTACAAATGATGCCAACACTGGCCTTCTAACTTGCTGAAGTGTTTCAGAGGTTTTGGATACTCTAATACCTATGCATGAGATGAAACTCACCAGATCTTGCTCTTTCATCCTCTATAGGATTGTAGTTAGGTTAATTTTACACTATACACACTGCATTTGGGACCCATAGAAAATCTGTGCACCTTTACCACTGTGCTGCATTGCGATTTTGCCTAAAGGTGGCCATTCATGGATTTTACGTTAGATTGATGATCGATCGCTGTGTGCATTCACGATCGTCCATCGAACAAAGAAAAAATAGCTTCCTTCGAGAAGGATCAACATGTCCATAAATCCTGATCGATTGTGGAGACAAAGTTCAGAGAGACACACAGGATTTGCTGCAGATCCCCCGCAATCTGACTCAAGCAGCTGGGTTCGGCAAGGGGGCGGTGCCCATCACAGTTGCTACTGACAGAATGGGGGGGGGGGTTGCATCCTGTGTTGTGCATCTCAGCAGCTTGTGTTGCGAAATATTTTAGTCTCTCAGCAACAAGTGAAACAAGTCCCCATTGAACGGGAATCGATGTGCAAAGTGGTGCACATCAATTCCTGTTCGAGTGCAGCATGGTCACCACGTTGCGATCGATTGCGGGTCGATCAAACGGGAATTGATGTGCACCACTTTTCACATCAATTCCCTTTCAATGGGGACCTGTTACACCTGGTGTTGTGAGACGGAAATACCTCACAACACGGGCTGGAAACAGCTAAGATGCACAACCCGACCCATGTATAGCAGCTTTAATGAGCTATTGTAGCGCATACCCACAAACGCCCTGCATCACCTATTTTGGGAAATCATGTGCAGTGCTAACACAGGCTATATTTACCTGCAACTGATGTGTTTTGTGTTACCGCTAATGGATCTGTTGCTGGAAAACGAATGAGCTGCAATCACACCGTGTGTAGTGTGAAAGGACCTTTTCTTCCACAAAGTGTGCACAGGAGGTTTCATAATCTTGAAAAACAGCAATACAGAGCTCCAGCCTACTTCAGATTTGTTTATCCCTCTCTGTTGTTGGCACTTTCAGCTCTCTATAAAGTCCCCCATACACCTTACAATCTTTCCATACAATTTCTGTACAATCACATTTTCTTCTACCAAAACCATGTAATATGAGGAGCTTTCTAATCCTTCCAATCACTATGTATTCTATTAGGGAGGCCACTATACTACACAGTTGTTGGTAGATCTAATGGAAATTGTATAAAGTGATCTTAAGGTGTATGGGGGGCTTAAGGATGGCAGACAGCTGACAATGAAGTGAATGTCAACAAGAGGTGTATCTCGCACTAGCTAAGGGAGTCTGTGGCCTTTTAAAGATGTTTAAATATACATGTGAATGTAATCAGCGTAATGTACCAAATCTCTTTAAAGTTTGTTAGAAGGTGGTGAGCACAGTCCAGACTTTGTGATACAACTGATTTGAATGCACTTTAATGGCTGACAGAGGTGCTTACTGACGTTAGATAAAATGCACTTCTGAGCTTTCAAGCCTCTAATTACACATCAGATCAACCAGGGGAACAGCATGTTTCTTTCTTTGGATAAAACGGAACACCTTTTGCCAGTGGTTCCCAAACTTTACTTGCAGGGCCCCCCTTTTCTATACAGGAACATTATTAAGCCCCCCCCCCCCATTCAAACTTCACAGGTTCAGAATGAGGGGCCAGTACAATGCGGAAACGCAGGATCTTATTAAAGGTAACAGACACGGAAGCATTACTGCTAGCACATCCGCTACGATAAAAAAAACGCACCATAGCTGCAGCGTGGCTAGTGTGAAATGGCCCTCAAACTTTATTTGAGATACAACTCCCTTTATCACGCACACCAAATATATTAAAACATGCATCATATGCACACACTAATTATACAGAAACATTCATCATTCACATAGAGATAAACACACACTGAGACACATGAACTCTACCTATTATCTGCAGCTAATTCCCTCATGGTTGTCTTCCTGTCCATCTTTCAGGTATGTCTGATTGGCTGGCAGTAGTAGGGGAGGGTGGGTGGACTGTGTGCAAACCCAGAGAAAGAGGAGAACTGACAGCAGGGAGAGCCAATAGGCAGCTGAGTTCTGCAGATCTCCTCTCTCTGGCTGACGGTGTGATTCTCACATAGAGGACCCAGAGTGTCACCTCCTTAGCTGTGCCTCCCCCCCCCCCCCAGTTTGGGAACCACTGCATTTTGCTGTGTGTGAACACATTTTGAAATCTTGAGAATGACAACGGTGTGGATGTTTTCCGATCCATTGTTCTTTGGAAGTCATTGTCTATGGCTAGACCTAGATCAACTCCAATCTATAAAGACAATCAACTAATGCTGCACAGATCATTGCAACTCTACTAATGACATCTGCTACTGAATTATCTTCTGTTGGCTTGTTATAGGGAGAGTGCCTTGTCTCCTGAAGGCTTCTTCCATGGCCTCAGGGTAGGCTTGGAGCAAACAGGACTAAAAGCTTAACGGCAAACAGTCACAATAGGGGCACAGAGAGTTGGTGGAATAGCAGAAATAGTGGGGTCATGGAAGTGTGGAAGTGTGTCCCATGGTGTTCCATTGGACACGCAATTATTTATTGTCCACTATTCCATAAATATCATAAAATACTTAGCAGCAAAGGTCTCCAATCTGCCAGCATTTCTTAACACCCAATCGTTATTTTCTGTCTTTTAAGCCCCCCATACACCTAAAACCCCCCATACACCTTAAAGGTAGCCATAAACAGGTAGATTTTTGACCGATCGATCACTGCGCACGTTCACGAGTTCAGTAGTTAGTTCGGCAGTTAATCAGGTTTTGATCACCCTGCCCGATCGACCCCAAAAAATCGGAATCAACTTAAAATCGGATTGGACAATGAACCGACATGTTGTTTGGCAATTGTAGTACATTGGTGGACCCATAGCTCCCTATGCAGCAGCCTTTCCGATCAATGGATTTTGTGAAATCGGCCATTTTGGAGATCGGCTCCAAATCAGCCACAGATTGGATTACAGGTAAGATTGTAATGTGTATGGGGGGCCTTAAGCTCCCCATACACCTTACAATCTTACCATACAATTTCTATACAATCCACTTTTCTTCTACCAAAACCATGTAATATAAGGACCTTGCTAAACCTCCCAATCACTATGTATTCTATCAGGGAGGCCATTATACTACATAGTTGTTGGTAGATCTAATGGAAATTGTATGGAGTGATCTAAAGGTCTATGGGGGGCTTTATATTCTTACCATACAATTTCTGTCCAATCATCTTTTGTTCTACCAAAACCATGTAATATGAGAACCTTTCTTAACCTTCCAATCACTATGTATTCTATCAGGGAGGATCCAGCACTACAAAGTTGTTTTGTTAGATATAAAGGAATTTGTATGGAGTAATCTAAAAGTGTATAGGGGGCTTTACACTCCATTATTCCTGTGACACATTTGATTGGTGATATACAAATAGTACTTAGTACTGACAGTCTCATATATCATTCTGTTTTCTTTTACAGCACAATAACAGAAGCTGTCTCTAAAATCGAGACTGGTAGCATTACAGTACAAACTAAAATCTGCAGGCCGAAAAATACAAATAACAAGGAAAAAAAAGTGTTAGGGGGGTATTAGGGGGGGTTGACCAGACCACAGTCAGGCTATCAGCACTTGTGACTAGAAAAAACTGTTACAGTCTGTCGGAACTAAACCAAATAATTAAAGAACTGTAACAACAGTCCACCTTCCTAGTGGAGGTGGGGCATCAGTTAAGCATGTCTAGCCATGGGTCCCCTCGACAGAGAGAAAGGGGACCAAATAAAGAGAAAAGAAAGAACATAAGAAAGGAAGGAGAGAGGAGTTGGAAAGAATGTAGAAGGCAAATATCCTGGGCGGGCCACCCAGCAAACATACAGAAGAACAGTTCCCAATAGCCGGGCTGTGGATAGTGGGGCCATAGTCATCTTAAATGGTGAAGAGTTGGGCAACCAGTCTTTGGCCATAGTAATTAGAGATAGTCGAACTTTTTTTTCAAAAATTAGACCATTCCGACGGGGGTATACTACAAAAAAGAAAGTATGTCTCTAACACAAATCGTTTTTGCACAAATGAAGTTCAAAGTCAAGTATTCAAAGTCAAGTTTATGCAAAAACTACATGTGCTAGACCAAAGAAATTTTTTTACAATGTTCCCACAACCCTCCTCTACATCTCTAATTTTGGTGATGATACCTTGTTCAGGGGCTTTGCAATTAGCCCACAAAGTTAGCAGGTTGAAAAATTCGACCATCTAATGTTCCAGCCATGGGGTCCAAACACATTCATACTTCGTCATAGTATTGGTGAGTTGGGCCTTCATGTTCTTGTTTAAGAAAAACCAGGCCACCTTGGTCTTTACCTAGGAATGTCAGACCACCATGCTTTGGCAGTCTGTTTTCTTTACAATATACATTAAATTATAATTGTTTCCAGATCACATAAGAATATGCATGACTTTACCATATCCTATGCAAATAAAAGTGCTGCATGATGTCTAAACATTAGACTTCTAAGCCAATAAATGGGTCAGTCATAAAACATTTACTGCAGGTGAATCTTCATGACGCAAGTGTTTTAAATGAAAATGACTCACCTGCAATAAAAAGGCGAATATCACATTCCCAGATTTTTTGATATTTCATTGAGATTTCCTTCTACTTTAACATAGAAGAACCAGTGTATGTATGGATAAATACAATAGAAAGACACACTAGAATGGATAGATAAAATGGCATATTGAAAAAAATATAAATAAATTAGTTTCACTAAAGTTAGTACACCCTTCACATTGTGTAGTTTATAATATCTTTTCATGGAACAACACTGAAGATATGATACATTAATACAATGTAAAGTAGTCAGTGTACAGCTTGTATAACAGTGTATATTTGCTGTCCCCTAAAAATAACTCAACACACAGGCATTAATGTCTAAAGGTGCCCATACACGCATATATATACGCATATATATATATCGGACAATCCCGCTCGAAAACAGGGATCCCCATGCATGAGCTGGATGACACAGCAGTGCTATGCCTCCAGTTCCTTCAATGTCGGGCTCAACGCGATGATGCCATAGCACTGAGCTCAAAGGCTGATCAATTTTACGGGCACCGACCTGTGTATGGCAGCCTTTGACGACAAAAGTGAGTAAAACATTTCCAAATTGGTCCCAATTAGCCATTTTTCCTCCCCACCATCATGCAAAGTGTTTTACCTGTAAATAGGGAGAAAGTGTGTTAAATTTTGATTAAGTTTTATTGTTCTCATGGTTCCTTATACTCGTCACTGGAAGTACAGCACATCACCTCATGGCAAAGAACTCTCTGAAGATATGAAAAAAAAGAATTGTTAAGGCCTCTCTCACTCTGAACCTGAGCTGCTGGACAGTGGCCAAGACCATACAGCGTTGGCCACAGTCTTGGCTACTACAACAGGACAGGTTCTACTCAGAATAGGCCTCATCATTGTCCACCAGAGTGCACAAGCTCAGCGTCATATCCAGAGGTTTTCTTAAGAAAATAGATGCATGAGTGCTTCCTGCATTGTTGCAGAGGTTGTAGGGCTGGGGGATCAACCTTTAACATGACCACTGCCTTGCTACAAAGGTGCTAGACTGGCCAAACATATCTACAGACATAAACCCTATTTAGCATCTTAAGGTCATCCTCAAACAGAAGGTGGAGAAGTACAAGTTCTCTAAACTCCACCAGCTCTGTGATCGTCGTGGAGAAGTGGATTCTAATGAGCTCCATGCCCAAGAGAGTTGACGCGGTTTTAAAACAAAAAAATAAACTGGAGAGGTAAAGTGCCGCAGGATTTTAATAGTTTTCACCCAGGTACACTTCTGGTGCCAAAACCAGGAAGTAGGTAGAGGGGTTGGCACGCTTTAAGGCAGAGCTAGAAAATAATGGCAGCCCAACAAAATATTGACACAATTTGCAAATTTTTCATTTAGAGTGCTGAGCTTGAATATTCGAATTGCGAATATATTCAACGTATATTCGCAATTTCGAATATTCGTGATATTGTGCATTGGGAAGCTTAGGCCATGGATTGTGAATTTAAAATAAATACCACATTAATGTTGAAGGTAATCTTGATGCGATTATAATTGCAAATATATTTTCGCAATACACAGCCATACACTTAAATTGCAAATATTTGCGAATATCGAATTGAATATTAGTAGAATTAAAAATATCACAAATTTGAATATTGCCTATGCCGCTCATCACTAGTTTAGAGGTTTAATCACTTTTATTGTCAGAGGTTTAGACATTAATGGCTGTGTGTTGAGATATTTTGAGGGGACAACAAATTTACATTGTTACACAAGGTGTACACTGACTACTTTACATTGTATCAAGCTTCAGTGTAGTCCCATGAAAACATAAAGTATTTATCACAATGTGAGGCGTGTTACCTTTGTGAGATAATGTATTATAATGTATATATTGAGTATACTACTCTGGATGCACAGTAGCAGATACATAATATGTATTTCTGTGTGTATTCTATGTTGGGAGTGTTGGTATTTGTCATACACTCGCACACTGCAGACTTTCTGTGATCAAATATCAGTCTCATAGCCGGTATGATCAGCATCTCTGTATGTACATATGTTTCCTGTATCACTTTCCCGAAGTCTGCTGACTCAGGATCTATACATGCATGGCACGTGTGGAGTGACTCTCCTCGCTAGTGGCCATAACACTCATCATTTTTGGAAACAAGACCCGATCCATCCATATGCTCCTCTATTGTGTCCTGTACAGAGACGTGGCTGACACAAAGTATTACTATAATCTCTGAGTCAGTAAGATACATAAACACACATAGTAGGCGGCGTGTGCACCTTTATACTGGGCCTTGCACATCATTTACATGTTTTTTTTTTGTTCTCCGGAACAGTGTATATGTCCCCGTCCCCTCATAGTGTGACTCAGGATGCAGTCCTATGGCAGTACCCTGCTCCTTCATGAGAGTTGTTGGCTGTGATGATTGTATTCTTTGTATGGTATGGATGTATAGCCCTCAGCACCGCCCGGTCCCTGCCAGTGTATACACCGATCACTGTCACCGTCCTCTCTGGGTACCAACAATTATTGTAGTGATGATGGGGATGCCATGCCCCGCCCTCTGACCGCCCATCTCACCAATTAGCGGAGAGAGGTCCTTTCTTTCCACATCCCCCGTCTTATTGGCTGATAAGCTGTGGCTCAGTCGTGTTGCTGCTCTGATTGCTCGGTTGAAGAGGAGAGGCGGGCTATGTCTGCAGCACAGCCCGGCGGGGGCACTGTGACCCGGAGCGGGTGTGTGCCCGTTGTGTGCCCGGTTTCGGGATGATGCTGAGTCGCCTAATGAGCGGAAGCAACCGCAGTCTGGATCTCCCGTGTGTGTGCACCGTGAGGCTGCTGGACGACTCGGAGTATACGTGCAATGTGCAGGTGACAGCGGGGACCGGGGGACAGGATGGAGGGGGGACACGAGGGACGACCAGGGCACGGGTGGGCCTGTGTGGGATTCGGGGAAAAGATTGCTCTTTCCACCTGTATGTGTCACCGCGGTCATCACATGTATGCGTGTGTCACACTCGTTGTCACCTTGTGATCGGTGTACTGCTCTCTAGTGCCGGGCACACAATGTACCCCTATGTGTCTCACTCCTATGTGCTGCCACCGGGAGCCTTGTACTTTTATCGCACACTGCCATGTACTTGTACGGTGTAGAGCCCGAGATCATGTGTATGGATCGTCTCCTTTATGTGCTGCCAGCCGAGCCTTGCCCTGTGTATGTACATGAGGGTACATGGTTGTCATGTGTCTGACATATACTGGACCTTTATGGCTGTACCACTTACCTTCATCTAAGGTTTACCCTGTATATATGTGTGTGTATAGTTGTCAGTTCCAATATATTCCACCAAAGGGATGGGCAGAATTATTGGCCAAGTGGTATTTTGGGAATAATTTATTATTGAACAACAAACATGTTTCATGGAACCCACAAAAACTCTTAATATCAAAGCGATTTTGGATAGTCAGTGTTTAGTTTTAGCTTGTTTCTTTAGGGGGACCTATCTGCTGTGTGCAGGGACTATTACTGTGTTAATTATAGGCAACTTACGAAAAACTAATTTAACCCTTGCAACTTATTTGATTTTTACCAGTGAAACCAATATAACATTCAACATCCACAAATATAAATTTCTGACATTCAAAAACAAACAAAAACCCAACATAGTGCCAAATTAGCCACCTTCTTGCAAGGACAATAAAAGCCTGCCATCCAGGATTCTGTCAGTGTTTTGATTGTTACCATAAAATTCGCGGAGCAGCAACCACAGCTCCAGGGACACTGTGTTCAGAGAGGTCGTACGGTTTTCCCTCCTTGTATAATCCACATTTGATGATGGACCCCAGGTTCTCAATGGGGTTCAGATCGGTTAACAAGGAGGCCATGTGCATAGTTTTCTTCTTTTCTACCCTTTCTTTTGCCAGCCACGCTGTTGGCGAGTACTTGGACGCGGGTGATGGAGCATTGGTCCGCTGATGAAAATCAGTTTTCTGAAGGATGCAGACTTCTTCCGTCCACTGCTGAAGAAGGGGTCTTCCAGAAACTGGCAGTAGGACTGGGCGCTTGGTGAGCTCAATCCTCAACCCGAAAGGCCCCACAAGCTCAGCTTGAGATGACCAGCCCAAAACAGTACTCCACTCCACCTGCTTGGCGTCTGGCGGGACTGGAGCTCTTGCCCTTTACCAACCCAGCCACGTGCCATCCATCTGGCCACTCAGATCACCTCTCAGTTCATCAGTCATCAAAACCGTTAGAAAGATCAGTCGGGAGATGCTGTTCTTGGCCCAGTCTGTTGATCGTTTTCAGCTGTGTTTCGTCAGTGGTGGTCGTCTTTCTCAGCCTTTTGGTCTTGAGTATTGCACACCGTGTGCTTTTGGGCACTCCAGGGACTGTTTTGCAGCTTGAAATTGGCCCAACTGGTGGAAGTGGCATCTGCGCTGCACGCTTTGACTTTTCAGTGCAGGGGCAGTTATTGGCGCCTTGTGTTCAACGCTTTCTTGCGGGCCGCTGTTGACGATTGAGGGAATAATGCTTGATTGTGCGTGATTCACGCTTCAAAGCTTTGCAATTTTTAAAGCGTGTGATCCCTCTGCAGAGTATGTCCCTATTTTTGGGACTTTTCTAGGCCCGCTCACAGCCTTCTTTGACCCACTTTGCCCAAAGGAAAGGAGTTGCCTTATAATAGCCACCTATACCCTATAGGGTGTCTGATTGTATTAGACACACCCCTTCTCCATTACAGAGAGACTCACCTATATGCTTAATTGGTGGTAGGCTTTCGGAGCCTATACAGCCTGGAGTAAAGGACAACAGGCATGATGAGGATGCTGTGGTAAAATACTCATTGGCTAATAATTCTGTCCTTCATGTTTGCGACAGCGTGGCTTAATATGTTGGAGCTGATATAAGAAATGGATAATAATAACAGGACATCGTTCCCATTGGTTACGGGTAAGTTGACATCGGACGTCCGGACTAGTTGATGATAAGTTAGTCGAAAACAGGGATGGCCCCAGATGATATGGGCCAGCTGGATGGTGTGAGGTGCCTCGAAGCGCCATCGATCTGCCCGCTACGTGTGTTCCCAGCTATACTGTCAATGGACGGGCAGAGAGCAGAGAGATGACTCGACTCGGTTTGTCTATAGTCCTTCACGTGCTATACGCTTGGGGGCAGGAAAGTAACCTTGGAGTAATACAAGCAAGATGTTTTGTTGTATCTGATCTTTATAGGTAACAAATTCTTAAGGCCCCCTATACACGGTCGGTTTGCACCGGAGTCCGCGCACGATTGATCCGGTGTCGCGTGCCACGCGAAACGATTGTGCCGGAATCGCACTGCAGCCCCCTGGTCCGATCGTTCGCGTCCCGTTTGATCCAGGGCCTCGAGAATCGGACCGAGGAAGAGAACAATCATGTTCGGTTTTCTCATGCGTTCTGTCCGGATCAGGGGAGTTGCAGTTGTGAGGTGGCAACTCGGACCAGGATCCGTCCGGAATACTTGTGGACAAGGGTGGTATGCTGCGTATGGATACTCTTAATTGGCCGATGATCACACCTGCGAGTTCCGGCAGAATGTCTGGAATAGTCGGCTGATTGTGCGCACCATTTTCTTGGACATGGAATCACCGCACGTGTAGGCCTAGCTAGATCGATCCTACATCTCGATTGTTCTACCAACAACTGGTGTATAGTGGCCTTCCCTGATAGAAACATAGTGTTCCTGCGAAGGTATATTATCCTGGCTATCTTGTAGTGCTGGGTCCTCCCTGATATGAATTAACAGTGTTGGTAACGGTTTTCACAGCTATGGTAGTTGCGCGGTCCCTCCCTGATTGAAACTAGTGATCTGGAGGTATTATCACTGCTATGTCAGTGCCGGTCCTCCCTGATAGATACTAGTGTTGAAAGGACCTTCTGAGACGGTCTCATTACATGGTTTTGGTAGTACAAAGATGTTTGTACAGAATGTTGAAGATTTAGGTGTTATGGGGGTTTAGACTTGATCTCCATGAAATTCGTGACTTATTCCTTCTTTCCGTTACTTCAGCAGCCATTCACTCCTTGCATTCTTGTCCCCCTTCATTTTTGAGGTGAGCCCGGTGTCCTCACTTGCACGATTTGCTGGTCCTGGTCGCTATGTGATACAATAATGTTTGCCGGAGTTGTGAGGATAGAGCGTTGAGAGTAACGCAATTGGGGAATAAGAAACACTTTCTAGAGTACATTTTATACTTCTCGCTGTTTACTTTATCCTCGGGTACGTAAAATATGCTAGAAAATGATCCTGTCATACCGGGCTGGGTAGTATTCTGTGAAACACTTTCTTAACTACCTTTTTGTCCCGCCCCCAATTTGTTCAGTTTCGTGACATATGTGCAGTTAACCTATGCTACAAAGGTAAAGGGCCCTTTAAAGCTTTTATCAATAGAGAAGTCTGAAGTCACCCATTAAGAATAAAGCTAGCTGGGCAACCGCCCTGCCTTACTTTGTACTCTGTGTTCCAGTCACACCCTCCTCCCTGACTGATGTCACTCGTCAGAAGGAAATTAATGGTGTGAAAGAGATTTATTTGTGTAGAGGTAAATAATTAACCGCTGACATATTCTGGTCAACATAGCATACGTGATTCGAAGTCCTTCAAACACAGGTTGGTACAGTCAGAGTGGTTATTCTTAATTGTGAAACTAGTCTGAAGAGCACATCATTAAGCCTTACAAACTATTTAAGGGACATCACTGTTAAGGGAAATATATATTATAGGTGAAGCTTTGTGGGGTATTGACACAGACCCAAATGGGCAGGTACACAGTACGTAGCACAGAAAAGAAAACTCCATACTATGGACAAAAAAAAATAAACGCAAGTGGAGCGCTGCACAATGGCCGCCAAACATACGTTCAGCCGAGAGAACTCTCCTGGCTCGAGTAGAGAAAGACTAAGACATTCCTTCCAGTTTGGAATTGGAACAGAAAGGAAAAGAAATCTCCTAAAATCCCAGAACATTTTGCCCATCGGAGATTAGGGACAGTGAGTTGACTTACAAATTGAGTGCTCTCACTCCATAGGATAAACGGTTCATCTTCCTTAAAAATTTTGCATAAATGCTTAAGATGGCCCTAGACGTTTTAGATTCTGTGGCGATTTTTTGCCGCTGAGCGAACCACCGTGCGCACGCATGAGGCCGTGATCTGCCACGAAATCAGCTGGAACATCGCAAGCTAAAGTAACTTTGGCCATAATCCATCTGGAAAATAATTGGAATGGAAATAAAAACAGAGGTTCAACCCCTATTAAAGAAATACTATCGAAAGGCTTAGCGCGTCCGCCAGCGTCCAAAGTCTGTATGCATAAAATCTAAAAATGGTAGTTGCAACCAGGAAACACTTAGTCAAGGGGCTATTACCAGTTACATCAGGTACATGGGACATATCCCCGGCGACGGTTCCTGGGTGTGCAACTATTGTTTTTCAGATGTATACATATGGACATGTCGTAATTCTTATGACAAATCCCATTACTTCTGCCAGGGACCAGACAGAGTAATGGCCGGTGGCACAAAGGGGAGAGTTCTGATTCTCTGCACCGACACGGATGTGCCTGATGACGTTCATCCGCACCAGTCGATCTCCATGGACAACACCGGACTAGAAAACAAGACGTGGCTATGGCCAGGCATTCTTTAAAGCAGGATAGCAGTGATTGATTGGCATTTATAATGTGTCCTTATGTTCACTTATGTTTTGAGTTGCTACCTCATATATTCTGTACAATGTAGAATCCCAAAATCACTAACAGATTCCAGTACCCAGTGTTTGATGTGCTTTTAAATCGATTGCAGGCAACCGTTCTTCGAGCCGGGGATCGATGAAACTTAAACAATAGTTCGTGAGTGCAACGATTTCTTACTTTGGATAGGAACCCCGTGGTCCCATTCAAAAATATTGACGGATTGGTGCTTGCAACAACGAGTCTCGTTCAATCGACGAAGCTCATCAGGTCCATGCACGCTACAAGGGTTCATGCAGTTGACCATCGGTATCGGCAGGAAATTGTCGGTAAACACTATGAAAAAGTATGAAGTTTCCCGATGTTCCCAGGACCAAGTAAAATTCATCATGTCCAATAAATTACGATCGTAAAACAAAGTCAATTACGAGCGATTTTATCGGTTCGTTACCGTGTGGATTGTTGGATTCATCTGATCCATATCTGATCAGTGACCCTTATATCTAATAATCAGTGACCTCATAAACTAAAAATGGAGGTCTGGATGACAATGGGATCCAAATCAAGTTTCTGGCAAAATGTAAAAAAATATCGTCAAAACCCAACTGAAAATAAGGGTGTATGTGACTCATAGATTCGACTTCCAACGGATCCTAGTTCAGTAAAAAATATTATATTTTGTAAAAAATAAATAGAAGAAAGGGATTCAGTATGAGATGCTTTAGGGGTAAGGTCTATAAGGGGTTCATGAGGTTGATAAATGGCCTATGGGCAATTACTAAATGTTGTAGGGGGGAGGATACAAAAATGAAGGGAGAAGCTGTGATTAGAACATTATAGAACCCAATGTAGATGAATACCACAGTTGTTTGTCAAACTCTCTCTCCGTTGCTCAGCGGCTTTACCGTTACGTCTTGCCTGTCGTGCTTTGGACGAGCGTATGAAGTACATGATGTAATTAAATACATGACCAGCAACAACAGCGATAGCAGTGATGCAGTTGGCTCAGAGCTGGAAAATCTCCTTTACCGGTTTGTCATAGTGACCTATAACAAGTCCCTTGTGGACCCATGAAGGTTATGAAGCTCCCTCTGCTCATTACTGTAGCCTGGTAATCCACCACAACCTCCATTTGAATTGCTGAACATTGACATTCTTTGTCCTGACAAAGAGCACAGACGGAGGCAGTCCTGACCCAGCAGCGCACCAAGTTTCCAGTCCTTCTCATATAATAGTAGATCGGAGCTTCGAATAATCACAACTATGGAAGGTATGGTCAAATCAGATCAGGGCATTATCTACTTCACAATCTAATCATTCAAAGGAGAGTTGTATAACGGGCGCGGAGTATTACAGTCAATGTCAGTGCTCCAATGGCCCCTTTTCTTCCCTTGTAAAGGGAGTGCAAATTAAGCAGGAGCAAAACACTTGCCAAATTTAGTTTTTGAGATCAATATAAATATTGGAGAGTATGACCCTTTTCTCAAGGTTTACATTAGACTTGCGTGTTATCCAAAACAGAATGTTGTGAACTAATATTAATATGGAAAGGTAGAAAACAATATAAGGATTCTGTCATCATGCACCCAGGCAGGATACGGGCGGAGCTTAAAACACTCCCTATGCATAAGGAAGAGACTGGATTGCCATTGAGGTAATGAAAAGATAATCTGTTCATAGCGTACATTAAGAAGGCGTATAGGCTACAAAAAAGCTGACTTATGGAAACTGAGAGGGAAGACAGCGGAGCTGATGCTCCTGGTATTCCACTCTGACATTTTCGTTTATTATGAAGCCGCTCCAAGCATGACAGGTAGGGATCTGATTTGATTACCATGACTCATCACTACCCTGAGCATTATATACGAATCCTAATTATCACCAGGATTCATAATGAATAAATTTGTCCTTTTTGAAAAGTAAAATGATAGGAATAACCAGTTGGTTTTTGTTGGCTTCATTTGATCCATTTTACATACAACTGAGATATTAGAAAATTATCAGGACAATTAAAAAACTGCAACCGTTCTTGTTGAACAATTTGGAATCATTGCAATCTATATTAAGAGATGGTTGAAGTTGCTATCCAAAGGGTTATTTCTGAAGGATGTGTGTAAATGTTATTAGAATTGTCCTTTTTATTGAGTGGTGCGACATGGGTCTGCCTAAAAGTCTGTGGACACAAGGCAGCTTTATCAAGTTGGACAACTGTAGACTGTCTGCTGCTATAGGCCACGATGGCTCCAGGAGGCCTCCAGGGGAGATTGGTATTATAGCAGTAAATTTGTCGATATGTCATCTGTAGGTTGTGTGCGATTTAGAGGTTGGAAGTGTTTGAATGGCTGTCTGGCTTGCTTTTTTGTTATTAACACTAGCCATGGAAAGCCACAACTACCCATGTGGTCTATATGGACCAAGAGCGCTTATAAAGAAATGATTAAATTACTTTTTGTTTAAAAGGTTGCAACCAGTGTTGTTTGGACCTCTTGGCCTTTAGTTAAGGCAAAGAATAATAACAGACTTTACTGTATATACCAAATTATGAGCATGTTCCCAGGCATT
>CM070034.1:124355037-124369086 GCA_036250615.1 Ptychadena robeensis | reverse complement strand
GCAGCAGCTAAGGCTCAGAAACACACAGCAAATGTGCATTTGTTAGAAGATGTTATTATTGTTTAGATAATTACTGTGAAATTATTGTGTAGATTTGTAAGTTGACAAAGTCCCTGAACATGATCTCATCTCAAAAATTAAACTCAAGATGTGGAGAAGGGATGTGGGAACATTGTTAAGAAAAAAAGTATTGCTCTAGCATATGTCGTTTTTGCACAAAATAAGTTCAAATGAAGTAAATGTTAAAATCTTTGACTTGACGTAGCATCTAATTTATGCAAAAACTACACGTGCTAGAGCAATAATGTTTTTTTAAATGTACCCACAACACATCTCCAGCAATTTTGGTGATGATATCATGTTTGCAATTCACTCATAAAGTCCACATACAAAATGCCGCAATATTCATTTCTTGACGTGAATATTAGCTGAATTGAATTTTTTTACCACATTTCAGGTGCTGAAAAATTTAGCTTATATATCGTATATACGGTTAGTGCTTTACCAAAAGAATACATGGAATCCAGTAAAGCTGCAAATTTGGGGTATTAGGTGACAATGAAACATGATTTTTATTTAGGCCGTGACTGCTTCCAATTGTCATGCTATGGCATCTAATATTTCCCCTTCAGTAGAATGCAGCTAAAATGATCATATGCGATGGAAAAGCAGGGAAAACAATATTAAATATTTACACATGACCCTTACCTGATATGAAACCTACTTGGTTCTTACAATTGCAAATTTGTTCAAATGGCAAGACTAGTATTTTGTCTAGTAATTTCCCATGAATGTTCCAAGCAAAAAAAAAAAAGACAGAAGATGAAAATAATCTGGGATTATTAATTGTCCTGAGAATTACTATAATTATTCCTGCAGCAATTGACAGAGGAACTTGGCCAGTCTTCAGTGCTACGTGAATGGCAGGGGAAAAAAAACAAGCTGCTAAAATTTCCATAATGTCCTGTAAAATGCATGGGGGGATTTCCAGCTGGAAAGTTGACAATAGCAATTTCCACCTCTTTCATGGTAATATCTGCATCTTATTATTCAGACTCTTCTAAGAAAAGAATCAAAATCCAAGTTCATGAATTGAGTTAAAAATTTTTTTATAAAAAACACAGTTTAAAAAAAATTATTCATCAATGGGGGGCTCAAGACACTTACCATAATACTCCTTATACTTTTGCTACTTAGGTTAGAGAAGAAATATATAGATGTTTTATTATTACGAAACCTATGGGGATCCTGTGATGTAGCCTGTAATGTATGGAGAAATATTAATAAAGATGAAGATATTTTACTGTTTCCTACTTTTTATTAAATGTTCAATGTATTTTAAGGATTTTTTGTTCTTAGTTTGTCCAATTTATTATAAATCCTTAAAACCTTCTATTAGGTAAACGTGTAGACTTTTATGAAATGTATTTATAATTAGAATGAAAAAATCAGCGGTCTTGTCATGGTAAACCCTTATTTTATTTTCAACACTCATCTCTACATATATACAATTTTTTTCCATCGGGAGATGGGGGGGAAGGTGTTGTTTTTTGCACAGAACACCAGTTTTGGGGTGGGGTTGGGGGTGCCAATATGATTATTGATGCATTCTTATCCCAATGGACCATAAAAGATTCACTGAACTGGAAGAGTCACTTATATGTGACTTACATATACCTGTGAGTTCTTAAAAGCTGTGGGTGAATTACAAAAAATATAATTAGAATCACATAATTGTTTCTTTAAAGTTTTTCATAGATCACAATAGAATTCTGTGGGATAGATCCCATTAATCCCATTTTTGACAGGGTGATGATTGAACAATGGAGATTTCTCAATATAAAACAGTTAGATAGACACCATGGACACACTGCCTTCTACAGTCATGAATGTACAACTAGATATAAACTCCCATAAGTAATATTGATAAGTAATAGTGAATAATTGATGATGGCACAGGCACACCACCAAAAATGTCCCTTTGTGTGAACAAGGGCAAGGGGACTTTAAATGCCACAAATTCAAGTAATGTTTTATTACATAAAAATCCACAGATGGTGAATATTAACATTGCTGAATATACATACAGCTTATCAACAATATACTAGACAAAAGTTAAAATCCAAGGGTGTAGATATCAGCACTGATATCAGAAAAGCCTTGCAAGAAAAAGCTCCATTGGAAAAGGTAAGTTACCCCCTGTGAGTCTCAAGGGTTACTGATTTCGGAAAATACCGTATTTTTCACACTGTAAGATCCTATAATGTATAGGACGCACCCTATACTTTGGAGTGTCTGATGCCTGAAAAATTTTCCGGCTTTCTCCTACAGAGCAGAGTTCAAGAGGTGGAGAAGTCTCTGACAGCTTCCCTGCCTCTTACCCTGGCTGGCAGAGCTGTATGTGAGGTGGGCAGCTCTCCCATCTGCATCTGCACTGTCCATGATTTGGGCTTAAGCAGCCAAGCTCACAAACAGTTAACACACAGCATGAGGCGGATCTCCCATTCTACCATCTGACAGCTCCTCTACCCCCACCCCAATCTTCTATCCGGGAGAGCGCAGACACTGGCGGGAAACCAAGGTTCGACCACCTGCTGGCAGTTGCACCTTCGGAATATAAGACGCAGTCATTCCCCGACAATTTTAGGAGGTAAAATGTGCGTCTGAAAAATACAGTTAAATCTACATCAAGCAACGCATCAGGAATACCACTAACATACAAACACAAACTATGGCAAAAGAGGAAACGTGGACCCTGACCAAACCAGCTCATATAATGCATTATGGTTTGTTTATTACATTTTATTATGAGTGTTAATTATATATGGAATATTTAAAGCGCACTGAAACCCACCAGACAAACTTTTTCCCCTAGCTAGCCAACCCCACATTACTGGAGCAATATTTAAATAAAATCATTACCTGTGTAGAGATATCTGTATAGTTTTCCTCTCACCCCTCCCTCTCTTTAGATCATCTCCTCATTGCTGCGGTGGGCTTCCGACATCTTCAGCAGCTATTCACGTTGATTTTTCTTCCTGCTTCCACTTTGTGTCCTTTGAGTTTAGGTGCGCTTTTAATTGTGAGCACAAAATAATATGTGTTTGGTATTTGTAGGTCCATGTAATACCTATTATTGCATTTAATAGGGTAATCTTTGCATTATATGCATTAGTAGTGTAGTGGTAAGTGTTGTGAGTGGCCACTGATGAAGCTGCCATATAAAACATGCATGGTGGTAACTTATGGGTACACATCATCACTCTATTAGTTGGCACCAGGGTGGTCGTTTTACAGATTTGGGTAGCATAAGATTTTATCCTATTCTTACTTTTTGTTTGATATTTTATGTTTGAAATGATGGGGATAACACATAGCAATATGTTTAACTATTACAAATATTTTATTATTTATTCAGCAGTACAGTATTTTATGGTTTGGTTAATTTTCATATCTTGTATTCAATGAAAATGTTAGTCAACACTAATAGCCCAGAAAGGATAGAATCAGAAGTTGGCTTCTGGAAATGTTTTAGTAATGACCCGTTATCCATTAGCTAAGCATACAATAAATTTACTATTTTTGTCCCTGGAATCCTCTGTGACTGATGCAGTATGCATTTTGGGTGAAAATGTTTATTTAAGCTATCTTCCGCAGAATGCTGTTTGCCAGCTGATATACAATTCACCTGACTTATCAGTTACATATATAGACTCTTCCAGCTGGGCTTTATTTTCTGCTAGCAGCAGTAAAACGTGAGATCGTGCCATATTTAGTACAATAGTTACCCTTAATTAGAACTCTTAAAGCATTTTCTAGTCCATTAGTGGTGAAGCACTCTCCTGCTTCGGACTTTAAAACTGTGGATCCAGGATTTGGATTAGTTCCATAGCTTGTCTGATGCCCTCTGATAAAGCAGAAAACCTCATCTCCAGTGGAGCGTGTTCTGATGGGCCCTACGGGAGAACTTGGACTGCTGGGAAGATGTTTGCTGAACCAAAAACAAGATCTGTACTTGATAACGATTTGTGTAATGTTGAGTGGCATGAAAATGATGGGGTGTTTTCATCTGAACTTCTATTAGGGGACCACAACTGTTTTATTACCAACATGTCAATTTTATGCCTCATTTATTCTTATCTTGCATTATATTCAAACATCCCTTTTAATACACAGTTGAAAACCTTTATGTCTGTCATAGGTTTTGGTATTGGGAACCTGGGAACCAACCTGCTGGCAGGGTTGACAACTTTATATATTTCTGTTGATTTGGACCACAGCCCAAAAAACTTCTGGACGCCCAATTTTGTATGTTTTTTTTTTTTATACTGACAGGGACATAGTCAGCAACACACTTTTTGTGAACAATGTGGATTTGAAGTTTGGTTAAAGTGGACCTACCAGCGGAAATCTATGTTTTTATGAATGCCACTAGAAGTGCCAATAATAGGGAGGAATGCAGTAAAAAAACTCAAAAACGTTCCTGTAATGACCATTTTACAAAGATTACCACATAACTCCCCTCACTTCCTGGTTTGCTGAAGGCAACACATGAAACTGGGGGTGCAATATCGTGGGTGGCCACTGGGGGGCGTTCAGTGATCTTCTATGAGAATTTTCAAAGCAGATCACTGAGAAATCTAAGCTTCCTGTGACATGCTGCCTATTTTTGCCTACAATGAACCAGGAAGTGAGGAGAGCTGCCGGATTATATTCTTAAATTGCTTGTTACAGGTACGTTTGTGGGTTTTTGCACTGCATTCCTCCCTATTATTGGCACTTCTAGTGCCATTCATGAAAACATAGTTTCCTGGTGGTAGGTCTGCTTTAAGTTTATCAATTTTTCCTATTGTTATTGTTAGTCTGCCTGTGAGCCCCTTCTGAGCAGAGCAACATTACTCTTATATCTGTGTTGCCCCTAGCAGAAAACTAGCAGATGTCAAAGTCATTCCCCTAAAGTTACCATGAATGTAGTAGGCACAGTACAAACCTTGCCTTCACTCGAGGAAGGTTTTATAAAACCCCAAGTGCTAAAAGATTATGGACTCAGTTTTAGAGAAAAGAATGTAAGCATATCACTCTATTGTGGGTGTGCTCAGACACACTTAGAGTGTCAGAGTTTTCTCTGAAATATCAACAATAGAGATGGTCTAATTGTTTTTCAGAAATTCGACGATTTCAAGTTAATTGCAAAGCCCCTGAACATGGTATCATCACCAAACTTGCTGGAGGATCATTTGAAAGTAAAAAGTATGTCTCTAACACAAATAGTTTTTGCACAAATTAAGTTCAAAGTCAAGTCAAAATGTCGAAAATTCGGAAAATTTGGAAATTCGACTTTAATTTTGAACTTAATTTATTCAAAAACTATTTATGTTAGAGACATACTTTTTTCCTTTCAAATGTTCCCCCAACTCTTCTCTACATGTCCAGCAAGTTTGGTGATGATACCATGATCAGGGGCTTTGCAATCAGCTCTGAAAGTTAGCAAGTTGAATAATTCGACCATCTCTAATCAACAACACTGCCTTCCTGAGTTGTTGGAGATAGATGAATATATTGCAAATATAACTCAAATAATTCCTATAGATTTCATTTAGTAATTCATCAGGATAGGACAGGATGCCAGAAATGCTTAAGTGACCCTTGTTATACCCAATTTGTGCTTTCACACCATTACATGCTTTACCAATGGAGCCTATAGGGAGCCAAGTGAATGCGGAGTGTGGTCCAGAGTTGCCCCCTTCAGGCAACCTGTCCTGAGAAATGCCCTTCATTAATAACAATGGAAACACAATGGAAATATGTATAGTATTAGCTAAATATAATATTTATTATACTGTGTTTAGCAAATAAATATTGTTCAGCTGAACTGAACTAACTTTTCTCCTAAACATTTGCATAGGCAGGTTGCTAGCCATACACATAACAACATTTGGTTGACTGATTTTTGGATTCGATCAACAATTTACATATCAACTGTCAATGTCTAATATCGACCCATGGTGCAACCACTGTAATTGATGCAAAGACAATTCTTTAAATGTAATTCTTTTGCTCCCCGTTCCCAAGATACGATCAGGTACAAATTGATTAAATACTTTTAGCTCTTTCAATTCTGTGCTTGATTTGTAAACATTTGGACGCTCAATTTAGTTTCCTATAAATCGACTTAAATGATCGTGCCTGTGTTAGGTTTTAGAGCTTCTTGGTCTATAATCTTACTATGTAAGTTATTTGTGATACTGTGTCCTATTTGTACATATGTAATATTTAATGTACTTCTCAATGCGTTAATGTTCATATATAAGGTATAAGATAAAAATTCCTACCACATGGAAACCACTTAATTTGTCCTATTGACCTTATATACTGACTTCTATATATGTTCTGTTCTCTAATCATGCTGAATGCTTACTTTTCTTCTTTATAGAGAGATGCAAAAGGCCAGCACCTGTTTGACCTCTTATGCCACCATCTGAATCTGCTAGAGAAAGATTACTTTGGAATCCGCTATGTAGATCCTGACAAGCAGAGGGTAAGTGTGAACACCACCTGTCACTGTTCCTACGTTCTGCCCATAGTGTGACATTTTCTATGTCGTTTCTGTTTTATTCATTCATTTAATGTGAAAATGTCTTTGAACAAATTGAAAAGTGCCAACCAAAGGGGAATTAATACAGACATACTTGAGGATGGGGCTACTGAGAGATTGAGTGATAACGTAGCATGAGGAATCAGAAGCAAAGCAACTGAAACTGGGAAGAAAATACAAACTACCAAGCTGGATTTAAATCCAGTAACCTAATGCTCCAAAAATGTTAAATGGTGTTGAGATTCTTTTTACAAGTGTGAATAAAATGTAATTGGCACGGGTTACCATGTAGTATAGTCTCTGTGTCACTGCGTCATTTCTCTGTCACCAGGACATCAGTGTGAACATCTGCCAGGACTTGTATGTGTCTGGTGAAAGTTAATGTTACAGGAGACCCAAGTAAAATGCCAAGTTGATAGGAAGGAATGAAATCTGCAGAAAACACTGTCATAGCTGAAGGTGTTCATAAGGGTCTGAACAATTACAATTACTGATTACACCGAGAACCATTTCACTTCACTGGTAATGGTGGTTGTTGTGCTGTGTTCTGATGAATGCCTAGGTGTCTGACCTCACAGGGTATGTCTGTCCAAAATGCCAGCTAATGAATTACCACCTGAGTGACCATAAGTGAGAAGAAAAGTCTCATAAGTATTCAGCTGTAAGAAAAATGCATCCCCAAAACTGTACTGTGGTTTGAAGTTTGGATTGACTGGCCCCCATTATTATATTCATTAATTATATGCTTAATTTTTATACTTAATAAGTTACTCTATCATTATGTTTTTAACTACATTTTCATTAAATGTTTTTACATTTCTCATAATACTTTACATTAACAAAAATAATTGATTGCTTTTATCCATGATATTAATCGCCACAACTTCTTACCTCTTATCCCAATCTATAAAAAGAAAAACGTTATTGCAGTAACAATAACGTTTTTCTTTTTATCGATTGGAAAGATTCATTCCTCCTCTTGCTAACTGAACTTGATTATCTGTATTATATAATATGGTAAACTGGCATTTGTTAGGGCCCCCATACACCTTTAGATTTTTCTGCCAGGTCTCCTTTCGTTTTACCAAAATCATGTAAC
The DNA here is from genome assembly GCA_036250615.1 of Ptychadena robeensis. Taxonomy (NCBI): domain Eukaryota; kingdom Metazoa; phylum Chordata; class Amphibia; order Anura; family Ptychadenidae; genus Ptychadena; species Ptychadena robeensis. The sequence continues at coordinate 124,361,392 of CM070034.1, read as the reverse complement.
ATGAGTGACTTTCTAAACAGTCACAGAGGACCCTATACTACATAGTTGTTGGTAGATCTAAACATCTGACAAAGAGATCTATATCTGACAAAGAGATCTAAAGGTGTATGGCCAGCTTTACAGATATATAGTTATCAGAAATATATCAGCTTCTTTTTTGAAATTGCGCTGTGTCCAAACTTCAAATAACAAACTCTCTATTTAACAGTGGTCCCCAAACTGTGGGGCGAAGGTTTTCCAGGGGGCGCTGGCCCTCATTCTTAACCTGTGATTGAATAGTGAGGGGGAGGGGGGGGGGCTTGATAATGTTTCTAAATAGAAAAGGGGGCCCTGCAATAAAAGTTCGGGAACCACTGCTTTATGACAAGCAGTAGAGGGCACAAGAGCTACAGAGATTAGTGGTTTTCTAAGTTTTCTCATTTTAAATAGAGCTCTTAGTTGTTTTTTTTATGTAGATTTAGGACATGGTTGTCCAAATTTAATTTCTAACTTGGTAATCACATTAATATTGTATTACACAATAATTGTATTCTGCCAGTACAAAAGCCTGCAATGTTTTTGCATAATTTTTTAAAACATCATATGATTATCTTTCTTTTGATTTTTTTTAGCACTGGTTGGAGTTTTCAAAAGGGATCGCTAAACAAATGAGATGTAAGTAATTTCCAAAATAACAGTTTACCATAAGACTATAACGTTTCTGCACATCATACATGATGCATTTTGATCACACTAAAAACTGAATTTTAATGTAGACTTGGTGCTATTGAATTGTTATATCCATCCATCAATTCCGTATTTTCAGAATATAATACGCATTTTTGCACCCCCAAAATTGGGGATGGGGTGTCTGCATCTTATATTAGGCTGTTATTTGCGCCTAAGCTCCCTGCCAGCATCTTAGCTCTCCATGGGCGGATCTCCCAGTTGTTCTGCATTGTTTATATCAGTGTAGCCCTGTTGATATAAACAATTAAGAGCAGGGACAGATGAAAGAGCTGCCAGCCAGCACAGAGAGCCGGGGCCTGTATAATCTGCCAGTCCGGCTGATTACATACTGCATAGGAAAGATCTGCCTGTGGGCAGCTTGAGCTCAACTCATACACAGTGCAGATGCAGATTGGAGATCATCAATCTGCACTGTATGGAAGCTGGGCACACATACCTCACATACAGCTCTGCCGAGAAGTACAAATCGATCAGCTCATCATGTTTTCAAAACTCAATAAAGACTCTGACATAATATTCAATTGATTTGTTGATTTACCCCCCTAGCGCGGGACATTCATATGCAGATTGGGCTATCTTCAAAGAGCACATCTGGAAAATCACCCCCAGTGTCATTTCAAGACGTGCTCTTTGAAGTTAACCCTTTCAGAGGGTGCCAAATGGCTTGTATTGGATACAGTATCAGTAGGTAAAGGATCAATGTCCGGAAGATGTTGATGTTTATCTTGTGCACCCATTATGCTGTATGGCCATCATATTAAATACAGAAGAGTAAAGCAGATGGAGGCATCTTGCTTATTACCAACGTTGCACTAAAAGTGTTAGACGTCACTTGCATGCATACATATAACACAAAAAAAATGTATCTGTCTCTATATCAACCTAAATGTTTAATAGTGAAAGATAGTGCCTATACCTGTTCTGTTTATATTGAGCTTTCAGTCTTCTCTTGTCCAGCTCGCTCTCCACTTATTATGTGCTTTCGAGTAAAGTTCTATCCTCCAGATCCAGCAGCTCTAAAAGAAGAAATCACCAGGTATGTAGTCACATGTAGAGGTATAGTTGAGTGACACTAATATATATCAATGTGATGGGAATGTATAGAGACACATGAATGCAGAAAGAATTGCCTTTACTTTATATAATATCTTTATATAATACTTTCTTCATTGTTTTTTATACGGCGGTCCTTATAGCAGAAAACTATGTTTACATCCATTACATTTTTGGTAATGGATTTAGACAAAGATGTGTATGTTCAGGCTATGATCTGTGCGAAATGAAAGCAAAGGTTTTCAATGGAGCATCATTTTAGGAACATCTCTAGAGTTAAGCCCCCCCCCCCCATACACGTACAATGAGCTGCGGCCGATTTTGCTGCCCACTGATGCGCATGCGCGCTCCCAGCTGTCGGCAGCAACATCGGCCACAGATCGCGGGTGCTCCCATGGGGCGACAGATCCCTGTTGCCCCAAAGCTTATCTGCTCACTAAGTGTGTGGGGCCTTTAGCCATAACTCTAGAAATGTTCCTAGTTTGCTTAGCCTCCTGAGTCTTGTGGAGGGTTTGGTGATTACAGCGGTGGCCCAAACATTTTTGTCCCTGGTTTTCTTTTATGCCAGGAAGATGATAGTCTTCCTTTGACAAAAGAATGATCCTCCTACTGTGGAGGCCTGGAAGGCCTTGATTAATTCCTCCCTGCATTTGTACCAAGCCACGTATTCTACTCTGAGCCAATCGGACAAATATCACAAGGAATGGGGTGTTTGTGTCTCTAAACAATCAGCTTAAATTTTGGGAAATGCCCACACTGGAATAAAGTATGGGGGACGGTTTCAGCCCCCCCCCCCATAGGTTCACAGAGCTTGTACTATTGTTTTTGTTTCTTTTTCCTTAAATTGTTATTGTGTGCTTGAATACTGTGTATTCCCTGCTATTCCCCATCACTGTCTCACTGCTTTTGCATTCACATGATTATATTATATACAGTGGCCCGATGGTTGATTTGTGTTAATGTACAGGGAACACACCTTTAGTGTTATGTTATGTATGTTGCTGTTTTATTTTGCCTTGGTCTTGTCAGGTTGTTTTTTCTCAGAAAAAGTTTTAAAATCAATAAAAAGATAAAAAGAAGTTTACCTACAGAGATGCACATTAAATAAAGTAGTTTGACTTTTATTACTTACTTCTGTAAATCCAGAAAAAGCCTAAGTAAGCAGAGTCCAACCTCTGATAGATTGGAGATGCTATAAAAGAGGTCTGCAAGGAATGCCAGCAGTCTAAATACAGTTGGCTTTCTTGGGAGGATAGAAAATGAATATGAACCATTTGGTCGATATGGATATCACTTCAGATCATTTACAATAAGATTCCCCTAAGTAATTTCCTTCTGTCCTGGCAGTAGAAGAGTGTGGCTTGAGTGACTGCCAGGTATTAATTCACTTATGCCTTAATCTTTCCATCTTGTATCTCACTAACTAACAAATCCTTTGCTCATTATGACGGTGTTTTATTTCATTCTGGATTGTCACTAACAATGTGCCAGATGATGTCATCAGGAAAACAGGATACTATACTCTATCTGAATGACACTGCTCTATTTATACAAATGTTTTATTCCCTGCGGACATTGTAGAAGCTCACAATAACTTCTCAGCTCATATTTGTAGTAGTTGTTTAATTGATAAGTGCTATAAACCCTTACACAATCTAGAGTCCTGTGAACTAAAACAACAATTAAAGCAGAACTCTAGAATTGTAACAAAAATCCAGTAATAATATAAATATGTGTCCTATCTTCTAGTGAAGTGATTCTGTTCATCCAGTTTTGTAAATCTCTCCCTTCTGCCAGACACTACAGCCAGGTGACCCTCATTAAGCTAGGCATACACGGTTAGATTTTAGCGTTCGATCGACCTAAAATGATTAAAGTTTAGATCGATCGGATTTTAATTGTATACTGCACACATGGTTCAATCTGTGAAAATTGTTCGATCAGAAAATGATTGGATATGTTTGACATTTTTCTTTGATTGTACAACGATCAAACTCAAATCGTAGCATTTTGTTTGTTTGTCGGGTCAATTGTTTTGGATTAACATTTTTATATATGACTCTTTCCTGTGTTTTGTGATCAAAACTAAAATCGTTAATTTTGGTCATATTACGATCGTATTACGCTCAAACCTTCCATGTGGATCTACTTTGGATTGGCTTACTATCGGTGTTCGATGAAAAGATCAAGATCTAAAATCGAATCGAAAATGTAGTATGCCTAGCTTTACTGTCTTAAAGTTAAATAAAAAATTGTTCATATTGGTCTGCCTGCAGCCTGGCTGGACCATAACATGAATATTGGTTTGTTACACAGGTATCTAGTTTTCCTCCAAGTGAAGAGAGATTTGTACCATGGACGACTACTCTGTAAGACTTCCGATGCAGCTTTACTGGCAGCATACATATTACAAGGTATGAACTGACGACAGACTGTCAATGACTAATTATGCAAGATTCACTGAGTCTCACTAATGTCATCTACTAATGCTACTAGTCACTGGGACCTTTACTATTGCTGCAGTGCAGGGGAATACAGGATGCTGATATCAGATGATTATGCAGGTTGTATGTGAAAATATATAGAAATATTTTCTATATATTTTTTCTGTTACATTACTTATTAGGACTATGTTACATTACATTACTGTTATTAGGACTATGTGTCCTAATATGTTGTATTACTTAGTCCTGAAACGTAGCAGAGTCCTCTGTACCCACTTAAGATTTATAAGCTGCATACATGGCTGCATCTGCTGCCAAGCTGATAAAGGGCAGCATGTAACCCTTTCCAGCTGTGCACAAGAGTGGCCATACCAATGCCCCTCCACCCAAAGGTGCACTTGCCACACTGATAGTTTATGGGGGGGGGGGGTGGATACATAATTGCTATCTGCAGGTTTGCTCCAGTTTGGTCAAGATATTGAACGGCAGCAAAACGTCTTCTCTGTAATACTAAACCCAACTGTGTCTCTTCTGCAGCTGAGATTGGAGATTATGACCCTGGAAAACATCCAGAAGGATATAGTTCCAAGTTCCAGTTCCTCCCTAAACATTCGGAGAAGCTGGAGAGGCGGATTGCTGAGATTCACCGGCATGAGCTCAGGTGAGGAATGTGTTCTCTGATATGTGATATTCGGAGACCCGAGCTGTCAGAAGACTGTTGACAGCTCTAGATGGAAATGGAACCTTTATTTTTCTCAATCATTGGTGGCATGGAATATTTGCAAATACAATTTGCTTTTATTTGAATGACATTTTTAAAATTGTAGCAAATCATTGACCCAGAACAAAAGAAAAGCAGATCAGAAAATCTAGAGTCAAGCCAACAGGTCTTATCGACACAATTGAATCAGACCAAAAAGGCAGTTATAAATAATCTGTCTAGTTCTAGCAGCTTGCAGTCTGCAGTGAATAAATTAGTGCACCTCTGCCTAAAATGATAATGTGTTTCTTTAATGCTGACACATGCCCAATTGATTTGTGTGAAACATTAATAAAGATAGTTTTAAACAAGAAGTGTTTGCACACAAAGTAATTCTTCTGCAACATTGAATCAGGTGGAGAAGAGGGGGTTTTAAGGCACACAGATGGGTTAAAATTCAACAGTAATTTCTATTACGCTCTTCTCGAACATTGAATACAGTCTCCTCAGTAAACCATAAACGTTTACTTTAAAAAGATATTACATGATTTCAATACGCTTCACAACATTACAGTTGCTTCATCAGGAAAAAAATGCTTATTCATGTAGATAAATCAACTTATTCTCAGATTGGTGGGCTTGGATCTGGACTACAAAGAGTGGGAAATTCAACACCAACAGATTCAATAGTGAATACTAAAATATAATAGTAAAAAGATCAAGACGATCGAAAGAGGTCAAAATATGGATCAGTAACATTTAATCCATTGACAGTTAACAGCAAATGTTCTGGTGGTATAGTGGTGTGGTGCGTCCTCACAAACAGGACGCACGATAGATCCTTTTAAATGGGAACGTTTATAACCAGTAAGTGAAAAAATAACACTACTGGCTGATCCAACTTTGATGTAATGTCCTTAAAACAAGTCAAAATGAGGCTCAGTAGTGTGTGTTGCCTCCACATGCCTGTATGACCTCCCTACAACGCCTGGTCATGCTCCTGATGAAGTGGCGGATGGTCTCCTGAGGGATCTCCTCCAACACCTGGATTAAAGCAATGAAGGTTTGCTGAGTCTGTCAGCGTAGTGTCGAGAGCATGGAGGCGCTACCAGGAGACAGGCCAGTACATCAGGAGATGTGGAGGAGGCCATAGAAGGGCAGCAACCCAGCATCAGGACCGTTACCTCTGCCTTTTTGTAAGGAAGAACAGGAGGAGCACTGCCTGAGCCCTGCAAAATGACCTCCAGCGGGCCACAAATGTGCATGTGTTGGCTCAAACGATACAGACCCCATGAGGATGGTGTGAGGGCCCGACATCCCCACCGTGCAGGACGTTTGGCATTTGCCAGAGAACACCAAGATTGGAAAATTTGCCACTGGCGCCCTGTGCAGGTGTGGGAGGAATTGGATCAGCCTGTAGTGTTTTTTT
>CM070034.1:124313153-124344398 GCA_036250615.1 Ptychadena robeensis | reverse complement strand
CCCCTGTGCTAGTACCTTTGTTTTATGGCAGGATAATTATTCTTCACCTCAAATGAGACCTCATGACCTCATAGAGTGCACTATAACTTCCATGGAGACAACATCCTCACACTGTATAAGGAGCTATGACATAGTATGAAAGTATAGGAAGACGTACGTATATTAATGTAGCCAGGTCATTTCAGATCCACCAAATATTATTTCTTTTGTAAATCTTTTACCCAAATTGATGATTTCCCTATACCTCCTCATGCAAGATTATTATATGATCACAGGTAATGTGCAGGAGGTGCAGAGCAATCTATATTTGTTTATGAGACTGCTGTATATGGAGGTGTGTTCATGACTGCTAGTGTACGGTGTTTATGGGAGCAGTAAGTGACAGCTGGACAGCCAGCCATCAGTGCTGTGGCCTGAGCTCACTAGCAAATATATGAGCGCCCAAAATAGATGCCGGGAGCCAGAAGCTTCACCTTGTATGTCAGAGAAAAGGGAGGGGGGAGCACATGCAGAGTTAGAGCAAAGGAATAGACAGAAACAGGGAGGTGGTAGGAAGAAAAGGTAACCAGAACGTGACTGTACAGACGGACAGTGCAGGTGATTCATTGACAAACGGAACGATTGTGTAAAGGATAGAGCAAGACAAACAGACGTGATCAGTGTGGGAAGGCTGGACTATTGGTCATCATGGTGAAGTGTCTAATCCGCATTAGGACTAAGGTGAATGTGCACCTTCGTATGATCAATCACTGTTACCGCGATGTGAAGATTCGGGTGCTCAGCTTGGGACCCCGACTGCTGGGTAGAGCTCTGGGGGCCTTACCTCTCTTCCCAGCTCTGACCGGAGGGGCGTCTGTATCTTCTGCACCAAACCCGCCAACCTCTGTATATAGAGAGATAGGAATAACAGGTGAATATTTCATAGGACCTTCTATGTGTACTTGTATGTGCCATTGTAACATGTTATGTGACTTTTTGAATGAGCTCTCCTGTATTATTATAGATGCCTTTATTTGCTATTTCTTTATTTAAATGATTCTCCTGTATGATGTTTGTATTGTCCCTACACCCCCAGGTTTGGAGTCCCTACGTGATAGTGCCCACTCCACCCCCGTCCGTTCTTCTGACCATATCGATGCTTTGACACCTCACAGTTCTCGTGAGACAGTGATCAGTGATGAGGCGTATACACCTTGTTGCAGCATTCTCCCGACACCCGTGTCTGATTCCAACCTGGAGTTATCAATCGGGCAACAAGTCAACGGAGCAACGTGTACAACCAAGGATGAGGAGAGTGAGCAAACCGCTCCCAGCATTCCTGATATGGAGACCCCTCCACCAGCACTGCCAGGACCAGAAGGATCGGTACAGAGGGAGCCTGAACCAATGCAGGAAAATACATTTCTACAGAGCGTCCTCCGGCTGCTGGCAGTCACTTTGTGTCTTTTGCTGGCATTGCTTCTAGTGCTGGTTATATTGGCCGAGTCTGACCTGGAGTTAGCATTTCTGAGGGACATCCGGCTAACCCCTGAATTCCAGCAGTTCCATTATCAGTACTTCTGTCCTCTGCGACGATGGGTGTCCTGTAAACTACATCCTATCATCCGCCTCATTGACTCCTGATCTAATAGAGATTACACACAGTGGCCCTAAATGTATGTGAGGAGTGATGTCTTCCAGTGTCCTTCCCTTCTCACCTTTGTCTTGTCTTTGAAACCCTTCCTAGTTCAAAGGTCAGCAGAATAAACCTTTGCTGAGGGTTCTCTGGTTGTGCATGGGTGTGATAGAGGTGCAGGGTGCCTCTTTACATTGCATGGGGGTCAATTCTGCTCTGTAGTTCTTTATGTATCACTCATATGCTGTGCGGCTCTTACAGGACTATTCAGCTCCAGAAACAAACAGCCAGGGGTCTGGTGATGCATACTTGAATAGATATACCTGAGATGGTAACACTGTGGGTACCACTGTATGCATTGTCTAAAATCAGTGGGGGAGTTGATAAAAAATGAACCTAAAATGACTACGTTGAGGGTTTTACTGATTCAATAGCAAATGTAAGGATACTATGATTACATCATTTATACCTCTCCGTACACAAATCTCTTTATTTATTAAAGCAAAACAGCAGTAATAGAAATCCATAGTAGCCAGTTAGAAGTTATCTTTGTTTTGTCGTATTGCAGTAAAAGACGACAAATCCAGGCTGTCGGTGACTGAAAACCCCGGCCGATTTTGTGTTCTTGTCAAATAGATAGCTGTATAATGTAATCATTTGATAGGCTGCAAGCCAGGACTAACAAAAGCTGATCCCTTAATCCCAGAAATGCTTTCCAATGTAATTCAACCCTCTTGTTTTATATGTCATGGAAAAACGAGGCCAGGGGACAAAAGTAACACATTATCTTTATTAATAATGTCATAGATTTTAAAACCTGGACTGATTCTCTTAAAACAGGGGTTCTATTTTTGCATCATGCAATCCAATGTTAAAAATTATTAAAAAAAAGGTTGTAAAAAAATGTAAATATACTTGGTAGAGTTTTTTACATTGTTGTCAGCAATTTTCCAAACTGCAGAAGTGCCCCCTGGGGGCTAACTGAAGTACTGCATTCTAAGGGACAGACTATTTTTTAATTTTACAACTACTGTTAAAAATGTAGTTCTATATCATTTATATCTATTACATCCAAAAAGTGAAAGAAGAAAGCAAATAGACAGCCAAGGGTTAAATAATGCTTTTGTAGATTTGATAAGCTAAAAGCTACAGCAACTGGCCAATTGATTTATGCTTCAGGTTGCTATTCATAAATAATGTTGTTTATAAATGCATTTGAACATGGAAACTATGTAATACCTGCCTATGAATCAAGCCGATTAATTAGTTTTGCTACAAGGCCAGCTCCTGGGGTTGCAGCCTGCTTTCAGTCCTCATGTATTAATAGTTGTTCGCTTTACTCTGTTACACTAGACATTATTTTAGATTTGAATTCCAGGCACCAGGAGAACTGCAGTGGGCAGCGCTTAGAACTTGGTCTGTATTTTGTTCAGAGGCATTATAGATCAGGTTGGTAATTTGGATTGCAATGGCCACAAAGCATACAATAATTACCAGCATGAAAACTAGAGTTATAAGTGTAATTTTTTTTTTAATCTTTACTACTATGTGCTAGTGGTCCTGGATTATGTATAAAGCATAATGCCAGTAGGCTTTGTTCATTCATGCCAAGTTGACAATCTGTAAAGTGTCAGTTTTCTCTAGGTCTTCTGGTAACTGTTTAAGAATGCATCACTAGACTATGCCAGATCCCCCTGTTTGAGAGAAATCATAGATCCTGAATATACAATACAATACCCAGAATATTGTGGTTTATAAAGCTGAATGTTTACTGGAGCTGAAGGAGACAATAATACGTCTCAATGCGGAGACTGTGGCAGTGATCCAGGGCATGCAAATATGTTCAGTATTGAGTTAGGTGGAAGCTATTAGGCGATACATGAACAATATTTAGAATATAAATCTGTCATAACATCCATCATCTATTGTTTATGTATTATGCTCATACCATTGTCCTTTTATATGGACAATTTGCATCCACTTTGTGATGACTTGTAGAACAGTACCCCCATTGTGTACAGTGGCCTCATCAGAACCCATGCATTAAGGCATTTGTGCATGATTGTCATTAGTACGGGGACTGTTGGAATGGCTGAATCCTCTGTGTGATAGGGGAAAGTGCGATGTCTGTATTCATGTCATGTGAATCAGGAGAAACTGTGTGGTCTTCACATCTGTGTGTACAGATTTTAGATGACTCTGGATCTGAGTCAAATATCTGACACCATATTTGGCCATTAATAATTGTATGTGATTAAATGTATGTAACACCACAGAGTTGGGCATCCAAGGTGTGTGTATATTTATATACATAGACTTAGAAGGGAAAGGAAACTATAGTGTTTGTTTTACCAATATACAGTAACACAGTTAATACAGTATGCACAGTCTTGGCTAGTCTGTCTGTTTAGAAAGCCCGGCACTAGTTTTATACTTATTGACTGCAGACAGAAGATCTTGATGGCTGGTCTGTGCTGGGAGATGTGGAGGATGTTCCTCCTCTCCATTCTTTCATGTTAGAGTAACATATTTGCACATGCCAATTATAAATAATAGTAAATAATAAATACTTATGTGCAATATTTTATATTGAACTACTGAAACATTTTTAGGTCTTTGCCCTGAAAAAAACACTATTGGTTACTTTAAACTGAGAGCTGTGGCATGTGTGTGACGTGGTCAGAGGCTCTTTTTAGGAAGACGTCTGTCACAGAATGTGAGAAGTCTGTTTGCTGATATTTATATGTTTCAATAGGTGAGAGTCTGTATATTGCGAAGTGGTGAGTGTATGATTTGTTGATAGTATGTGAATTGTAAGGACAAAGCCAGTTGGTAGTTTTAGCACTGCAGTTTTCTTATAGGATTTCCTAAAATAATATTTAATTATTGGGAAGAAGACAAAATAAGCCTGTACATACACAGCCTTCCAATTCGGAAGGTATACTTGGAACAAGGAGATTGGTGGTCTGCTGATTAATGACCTAACTGCATGACTTGCTCATTAAGAACCTTGCTGCATGGTGCCTCTTCTTTCCTTATGTACATTTCCAGTATACATGGCCAGTCAAATTGGGAATGCATCTCCCTACCAGTTCAACATATGGCTATTTACTAAAGTCACTGTGCTTTCCTGGGTGGAAGACAAATAAAAAAGAAAAAACAGGAGGACCTCTCTTATAAAAAAAAACCCAGGAGGATCTCTCTTCTCAATGCAAATACACAGCAGGCCAAATTAAAAAACTTGGACAAAGTAATCGGCCAACTTTGATTTTTAAAAATATATTCATACTGTAGGCAATTTTTGTCCCATGGGCTGGACACCCCTGGACTACACACACACACTGTATAGACAGGGATAGGGGTGGCACACAGAGTACAAATAAACTCTACATGGTATAGAGTGGTGTAGTCCATGTGTGCTCCTATCCCTGTGTGTAGTTGCTGAACTTTGCCTTCCCCAGACCAATCCTGTTACCCCTCTCCCCAGCCCCCCCTCCCCACCCACCAGCTGCACTGACCACTGTTCTGTCAAACTTATAGTAGAGAACTTAAGATTCCAGCATACTCTGGGCAATTGGTGTTTACTATGATCACTGGAGTGCACCGCTGAGCAGCCAGGACTCGTAGTTCTCTACTCGCAGAATGAGAGGAGGGGTGGTGCAGGGTGCTGCCGGAAAGGCAGAACTTCCAGATCCGCCGCGGGCCAAGAGTGTTTACTTGGCGCGACAAATTTGGCTCCCCAGTTCAACACCTTTGTTTAAAATCTTGTTCGAACCATTAAACCTAGCCATACACTGATCGACTTTTGCACCAAATCTAACATCGATTGATCGTACAATCACACAGTGTGATTTAGATAAACACGATCGTACTATGGAGGCCATGCCTAGTACGATCATATTTATAGAATATGATGGCAATTACGGAAACAAATTGATCAAAATACCTAGACAAAATGCTGATCGTACCAGGTGGGCAGGAATTGATTTCATTATGATCGACTTAAAAATGTATTGTCATTCAAATGGAAATATCGAACTGTGTATGGCCACCTTAAGTCTACTAGAAATGTCTCTCTGCCTTTATTCAATGATGCCGGCACATACCTGGTGTCATGTATATCAGCACAGGAAAAGCATCCCACAATCTGTAAGAAAACTGCAGCATGCTTATTGCTCATTGGACACGATCCAGCCGTGTCCTACTGGTTGTGTCTCTGCATTTCAATGAAGAGATGCAGTAATGATTGTGCCTTAGTGTGTAAGATCTGCTTGCGTAACTCTTTGGGCGCAGTGGGTACCCAGTTTAGGTGGGAAAGATTGGACTCCCTTCAACCAATATGTTAGTGTTTTTTAGAATTTTTGAGAAATGGGAACCAACCAGAAAACCATTTATTAACAGCTGATGCTTCCGTCTGGCATTGCCAGGGAAGAGGTGCCAGCTGGTTGAATCTATGTCTGGTTCTTCACTAAACCTAACAAAGAGTTTTGCAATAGTATTCTCTAACACTAGAGGAAAACTTCACCTCCAATGAGTACCAGCTTACCTAACAATCCCTTTTCAGAGGAGTAGGAGGACACAGTTTGAAGTGGCATTCAAGTATAAAACTGCCATTTGTGTTAGCTTTCCAACTCTTCATCCCCAGCGTATAAGGACAGTGTGTATCCCTGTAGTCTGTATTAGGAGCTGCGAGATAGGATTCCCATTTTACTGTAGGACTGTATTGTTACATTAGGAGTGTGAAGAGATTGTCTGGCTCCTGCAATTGTTTACAGATGCTGGCTGGAATGCCAGTCTGTACAGATTCATATATATATGTGTTAATTTATGCGATGCAGGTCCACGAGGGCTGTGCATCACGGCGCGCGAGATGTCTTGTATCCTCCTACCCTGTAGGTGTCATTGTTTTGTGCTTTGTAGCTGAAGGCCTGTCTCATTTTCTGTGGACCTCCTTACTCCTTCCCCCACCCGTGGGGGATGTCTCTTTGCCTCCAAACATATTATCTTACTTTTCTATCGCAGAGACTGTTTTAAGGTTATATTTTAAGAAAATAGTATTATTTTGTTATCAAGATTACATTTAGTTTTTTTATTGCTTTTTAGACTTTATGTTGGTGTGCTATGTGAATAAATGAACAAAATGGTAGATGTGTAGTGAGTTATAGTCACAGAGCAACTTGATGGCAAAAAAATAAACCCACATACCTAAAAAAGAACAAAAACATAATCCACACGAGAATGTTTATACTCCAAAGGTTGTGACGGGTCAGGAATAGGCTACTGCTGGTTGCAGGGCTCTTAGCAATTGATCTGTCAGTTTTGCATGCTTTGATCCTACATTTTATCCTATATTATGAAGAATATGTCAAGGCAGCATGATAATTTCCATTAATACCCTACCAAGGCACTTTGCTAAAAATGGGTGCTTAAAATGGGTGTTGGCCAGCAGAAGCCCAATATGGAAATATCCATTTTACAAGGAGCATGGCTTAAGCCAGCCATAGATGTGTAGATACCTGTTAGATAAACAGATGCTTGACTGGGTCGTGATTACGTTATCACAATGCGCTCGAGCATTCTTCAATCTAACTGTGAATTAATGCGCACCACTGTACACACCGATTCCCATTCAATACTTTGACTCTGGGCCAGCACTCCCTCTGTCGCCCACCCTCTACTCCTCTCTCCTGGGCGGAGTAGACAGTGCCTAGATGCTGCCCCATGTTTGTATGTTATTCGGAATGTTGGGTAGGCTGGATATGCTAAATGACTTACTGCCTTAGTGAGCTTACTGCCAGCAGCATACACCACCTCCAACCTGCCCCGTGCACGGAGGAGATGGGCATTTGAACAGGGAACGGACATCTTCGCCCATATGTACAATCGTCAGCATCTTCGATTCCCGATTGATCATGCAAGAATAGACCTGTAAATCGTAACATCTATGGCTGGCTTTAATGATTTCTTAGGCTATGTTCCCACGCAGGCGATAAATCACAGCGCGCTAGCCTTACCTAGTGACTACTTACATTTACCTGCTAAAAAAGATTGACCGATCACTACTTCCATCATCCAAGTGACAGGAACGTTTCTATTTCTGGTTGTGTTAGCTAAAGCAAGCAGCTTCTGTGGAACAACCTGCAACACATTTTACAAATATCAGTTTAGCCAAATCCAATGAGGTTACTTACTGTGGGTTGCTACTTTAATAGAAACTTAGCAAAATGTGAATCATGATGGAATAAGCTTGTGGCCCTGGTCGCTTCCATCAGAGCCTTATGAAACACACATCTTACTGTATAACAGGATCCTGTAGATACACACACTGCAGCGTTCACCATACCTGCTTTATGAAATAATGGTACAAATACACTCCGCAGACTGGTACCTTTGGGCTGAAACAAATCACATGCTGCATTTTTGTGATGAATATGCTTTATTGTCAAAATGTGCACAGACAATAGCAACATAAAAGACAAGCCATTGCTTTTGCCCAGTGATGAGTATTTCTGATCATTGTTCTTACAGAGCCAGTAACGGGCAGCTGTAAGGAAACCCTGCCAACCACTCCACAGTGGCGAGCTGGACTATGCAAAAAATACGTCAGAAGTGCATGCACAGGATAGCCATCCCTTTTTGCTCTGATCAAATATAAACAAAGCGAGAGAGCAACCTGCTGATCATTTATAAATACCTTTTTGCAACTGCCTGTTTAGAAAATGCATTGTTACCAACCAGCACATTTGATATTTAGAAAGAAGACTTAGGATATAAAGCCACGCTTGTGAAAGGAGCCATTTTATACTGTCTGTGGCTGCGCAACATTCCATATTGTCACATACATGTCCTCTGTCATGGTCAGGGCGTAGCTGGATTCTATGCTCTACTCCAAACCACACACTCTGCATTTGGCAACAAACTATCATCGTTTTCCTGCCTACACTGGTGCCATCAAGTAGTTGTCTTGTCGCTGAATGATACAGATAGGAGTTCGCTCATGTTCATGGTATGTAAACAAAGGAAATCCTTCTATGCAGTTTTCTCTCTAGAATTTGCTCTAGAACTATTGATTCATTCTGGTGCTGAGTTGCTTTGTGACTGTATCAAGCATTAGAAAAACTGCCTTACAGGGCACACCCCATTGCTGTTTTTTTGGCGTAGAAAAAAAGTCATGTGTTCTTCCCAGATTTGCCTGTTTCCTGTCCGGCGCACATATGTTACGGTCACGCATGAGCCAGTAGACCGCATGATATATCTGCCGAGGAAACTTACTGCAACTATGAATCTTCTAAGTCTCATACAGTTAACAATTGACATGTCCTTGTGCCAATTCCAGTTCACATTTTCCATAGTGCCACTTGCCATGGGGTGTGGAGCTATTACATGCATAATGGTCCATACTATGGACAATATTTTTAAATACGAATAAAAGATGTATCATGATCCACTTGGGCTCGGTGTGTTTTGTTTATATAGGTCTGGTTTGTACATACATAAGAAATTATTAGCACATATTTCTCACAGTGAATAAGAACCATACATAAGCCGAAAACTATTCAGTTATTGATTTCACACCCTAATAAATCTGAACGTCTACAAAAGGATTTGTTTCTAATGTTGGCATCAAGCTGGGAACACACTGCTCGATATACGAACCGTTCGAGGTGCTGCCCGACATTGAAGGAGCTGGAGGCGCAGCACTGCTGTGTCTCCATCTCCGTTGCTTTGCATGGAGACCCTGCGGTCCCAATGCAAAGCAATGGAGATCGACCGTGATTTATGGTCATGTCCGATATCCCTGTTTTCGAAAACAGGGATGGCTGCATAAGATGGGCCAGATAGATGGCCGTGAGCATGCACGGCGCTGGAATCTGCCATCGGTCTGGCCCATATCTATGCGTGATTTCCCTGTTTTAATGTAGTACTGAGATGTAGATGTACTAGAGGAGGACAATGGTCTTTAGTGTACTGTATTTTGTTGTTTTCAATAGCAAGAGGAAGAATTAGCACTTTATTTTTTAGAGATTATGGGATTGTCACTCACTTCGAGTTAAAGGGACCACATCTTAGCATGCAGGTGTTCAATATAGTTTGTTTCGCTGGTGAAGATACCATCACTTCCTGTTTGTTAAAGGATGGTCAGTTTGCAACATTGCAATTAACTTCCTTACAAAGGGGGCTGGGGGGACAAGTAAACTAATAGAAGTTTTAATCCTTCTCAATTGTGCAGCTGAAAAAGTACTTGCTTATGGCCAAGTGGGCCCAGCTAACATTCTGCCTTCATTACTGGAGTGGACGCCATCATGCTCCCTGTTGTAGAGAATACCCGTAGTTCTAAATTTCCTTGTTATTATTGGGTACCCTTTAACCTCCAGGTGCCCAACCTGCAGCCCATTGGGCATTCTTAAGCATCCCCCCTCAGTCCTCCACTTGCGGCCCCTTCTTAGAGTGGGAAGAGGAGGAGTTTGACAATTTTATGTGCGGCCCTTTAGTGATGCTGAGGTGTGAGAAGTGACGCACTTGTGGCCCTCCATATCAACTCAGTTGCCCACCACTGCTTTAAACTGCATGAGGTGGCCCACAGAAGTACTTCTAGCGGACCTCATAATGGGAGATGCAAATTTTTTTTTTTAATCATTAAAAAAATCATTGTTACATAGCAATTTGCTTGGTCATCGAGACCTTTGCAGTTATTTTGTTCTTCTGTAATGTTTCCTTACCTCTCATGCACTCATCCTTCCTTCTCGTACACACAGACCACTCAGTGGCTGCAGATCCCACAGGTAAGTCATGCCTCATCATAACCCACTACTAGGGACAATTAGGCAGTGATCAAATCTCCAAAATTTGGATTAGGATCTTCATTAAGTCAGGCTTCAATTATATGGTCACTGTGTTGGCTGCTGACTGGGTACTCCAGGGGGCGGGCACCTTCATCCTCTAGGCCAGTGGTTCCCAATCTTTCCTTGCAGGGCCCCTCTTTTCTATTTAGGAACATTTTCAAGCCCCCCCTTCCTATTGAAACACAGGTTCAGAATGACGGCCCGCGTCTCCCCGGAATACCTTTGTGCCCCCCAGGGGAGCCTGCCCCCAAGTTTGGGAACCACTGCTCTATGCAAAGATTTTCTCCCACTGTCTAAAATGATGTATGGAATTAGCACATCTATGCCGGCGGCCATTACAGGCTCTTGGTCTGCCCCCTTTATCAAAATTAGAAAGGAAGCCATTGTAGCTCATGAGTCAAAAAGATGTCTCACCCCTGTGCTACTTAGTGCTTTGACTGCTCATTAGTAACCATCTCCCTTTCAACGCAGTGAAATCAATATGCGCCATACACTGGCATGAGCTGACATTTCTTTTCCTGGAAGCGCAGACCACAAGTTAGGAATATAAAGAAATGTAGTCCCGCATCATTACACATAGCTGTTCTCTATCACACCTGCAATGCTCATGTCAGCAAAGAAACGATTTTACTTGCATTTGTCTCTTGTCCATTTTTAGAGAAGCCAATGTGACACTGTAGTGAAGCAGAGATCCCCTCCAGCACCAGGCAGGAAAGCATATGCGGTATTTACACCAGCATACAGTAGGTGTACTGGGACTTCAAGATTTTAGGTGATAGAAAAAAACAAAAAACACAGTAAAATGTTTTTAAAGCAAAAAGGTAAATATATATTCTTTCCATACAAACACATAAACAAAACATTATCTGCCACAAAAAAAGCAACTTGCCAACCATTGAAACGATTCAAATAACTTCTGCTTCCTTGCTGTAACCCGTCGCTGGTTTGAAGTCCGGCATTAGCTAGATTTATTTCCGGAAAACATGTAACCTCCCACTGCTATTGCCCCCCACTACAATACTCTTTGTCGGGTGCATGGCATTAATGGAGCACACAGAGTTCAGGTTTTCAGAATCCCAAAATATATGCACAAGGTTCCCATCCTCACTGAACACTTGAATCTGCCGAGGCCGATCCATGCTGCCGATCACAAAGCAGTCCTCTTGCTTCGGGTCCCAGACTGCGCGAAAGCGGCTTAACCAGCGGCCAGTGAAGTTATTATGCCTACAATGGAAGGAGATGGAGATATTCTTTCACTAGACAGATATATAGGGATAGAAAACCAACATACATAGCTAGCTAAAGGAAATCTGTGCCCAGAGAAAGATCGGATGCTGGAGCTCAACTAGATTTAGTACTGGTGGTCTGTGATGCTTCGTTTTTCTGCCGTCATCACACGCGGCCGGTCGTGATGATTGCATTAGGACGTCCTCACGCACAGTCCTTATGTCAGTTGTGGCCAGAATAGTCCACACATACTTTGTGTGCCGGCATTTACTTTAGATGAGGAAGTAATCATCCAAAGTAATGAAATCTACCCAAAAATTTGGGACATGTCCGTAATTTTGCCCAATAAGTTTCTGGTGGACACTCTAGATTTGCGCCCGATTTCACGGCAGATCGATCGATGTGAGCACGGGCAAAGGTCGATCTGTGGCAAATCTAACCGTCTCCGGCCAGCTGTACAAGTATGAAACAAGGAAAGTCAGAACATTGTGCTTGTTCTCATAGATAATACAGAAAGGCAGGTAAATGCAGGTTGCCTGCCTGTCATGGCTTCAAATCTAAGGCTTTGTCTCCACTGCATTGTGTGATTGGAGCACATACAGATTACCTGCCCGGAGGATCCACTGTTCACATGGCGTTGAGCTGATCCGCGGATGCAGGGGTTAACCTAGTGCAAATCAAGTGGATAGACTTCCTGCATTCTTCATCCATGTCAGAAACTAAATGCAGAAAATAGGCGCAACAGTCTTAAGGCAGCCATACACGGGTGGATGCATGCGAGATGGATCAGCCTTCGAACTCAGCGCAATGACATCATATCGAATATCGATATCTAAGAAGCTGGAGGCGCAGCACTGCTGTGTTATGCAGCTCAGCCGATGCTTTGCACATGGACCCGTGGTCCCCATCCAAAAGCAATGGACATCGACCATGATTTACGGTCATGTCCGATATCCCTGTTTTCGAGTGAGAGAGATTGATCCCACTCCAAAACAGGGGTGGTGCATTAGATATGCACTAGATAGATGGCCGTGAGCGTGCACGCGTATGGGCACCTTCACTGTTA
The DNA here is from genome assembly GCA_036250615.1 of Ptychadena robeensis. Classification (NCBI taxonomy): domain Eukaryota; kingdom Metazoa; phylum Chordata; class Amphibia; order Anura; family Ptychadenidae; genus Ptychadena; species Ptychadena robeensis. Next base: position 124,331,647 of record CM070034.1, on the reverse strand, counting down.
AAGCTCCAATTTCTCGTGAGATAGACCGTATGTGATGACATCGTCACCCACGGCTGGTTGTGCTGAGAATCTGTCCTTGGACCCTTTGTGTGCTGGCATTTACTTTGGATAGTCTCCAAAGTAAGGATCTCCAAAGTAAGGAGATCGATCTTAAATTTACGAACATGTCCATAATTTGTTAGATTGATTTCTGGGCTGATTTCTGGCCGATTGACCGCCGTGAGCGTGCACAGGGGTTGATCTGCAGAAAAACCAGCCACTAATCTAACTGTCTATGCCCAGCTTAAGAATGAGTAGGTCAGCAATCACAGCTCCTGTATTTCTATCATGAAAGGTTTACTGTAAAGAATTGTTCATATAATATACACACACATCACAAATCCTAGAAGAGATTACCTGATTGAGGTGAGTAGTGGAACTTTGGAGCTCAGGCTGCTGCTATCGAACACTCTGCAAAAGGTATATAAATGTCACTGAATATGAAAAATGAAAAAAACTAACAACAAAACAAAGCGATCTGCAGTAATTCTGTACGGATTAAGCTCTAGGTGTACATTGACTTTACCTCCACCTATGACAAAAAAACTATATAAAGGCCCCCATACACCTTACAATCTTTCCATGCAATTTCTGTACAATCACATTTTGTTCTACCAAAACCATGTAATATAAGGACCTTTCTAATCCTTCCAATCACTATGTATTCTATCAGGGAGGACACTATACTACACAGTTGTTGGTAGATCTAATGGAGATTGTATGGATCGTTCTTAAGGTGTATGGTGGGCTTAAGTTTTGAGTCAAAAATGTATCTGTTGCTGATTTGAATTGATTTGTTGCGGATTTGATATATTGAAAGAAAAAAAAAATAGTTACCTTAAGCGATCATCAGCACAAGTAGTGAGGATGCGATTGCCAGTGACTGGGGAAAAGTAGGCAGACTGCACAATCTTCGTGTGTCCAGGTAAGGAAATCACAGGGTGAAGCTTTTTATTGGAGAGTTGCCGGACATCATAAACACACACATCTCTGCAAAGAGGAGACACGAAAAAACCAACACATTTAATATTGCAATACTATTCTTCTCTGCTAAAGTGTATTGAAGATTATGTGACGGTAGGACAGAATATTTTATCTTTCTTAAATGACTAAAGGGAATGGCTGGATAGGGCACATCTCCAAATACTTCAATGTGTTCTATCTGCTGACAGTGCACTGCAAGCTTCTCATACACATGAGGTATTGATAGCTCCGGCACTATTCCTATACCACAGTCAACTCAAGTTACTGCCACGCAGTTCCCATTTATTTTCTGATACATATCTGAATTACATGGAAACTTTAAATCCACATTTAAACAATCCACTTTAAACTCACTTTAACTTACAAGTGATATTATAATAATAGGTGAAGTTCCATGCAACATGTACAAAACAAAACTGGTTTACATGCAATTCGTTTTCATCTGCAAGACCATAACAATAGGGACACCTACAGTATATAACTAGTCCTTACAGATCACAACTAGTCAGAAACTACTCTGCTAATAAGTTTGGGCAGGCATCACATTACTTTCACTAATGAATCAGTCATTATCACGTATTGCAACACATCTGCCTCAGTGTATTGGGATCCTATTTAGAAAAAAGCTATGTGCAGCAGCAGCAAGGAATGGCCTAAATGGGCTTCTACTCTTCTGAGGAGGTTAGCCATATCCATAAGGCCCCTTAATAGTTTTTCAGTTTCCAGCTCTGATTAAAATCATGAAGACTGTGATTACTTTTATCAATAACCCTCACCGACAACTCATTTGCCTTGCATGCACAGAACATTATGCTACGGGCCCTTTCACACTAAAAGTCCCCATACATGGGTCAATGCCTGCTTGATCAATGTATGCTTGAGTGCGGCATGAGGACGCTACCATGCTGTGCTTGAGCATTCATCGATTGGACAGCGAATCGATGCGCACCAATTTAGCGCAATCAATTTCGATCGAAACTTTGGATGGGGACCCTTGTCCCCATAAAAAATAACGGCAATTGAAAAGGGACGTACCAACATGTTAGTTCCATGTTCGATGGAGCTTTCAGAAAGGGTGGGCACGCTCAATTTGCAAACAATCGATCACTGTGAACGTGATAGATTGGTCGGGAATCAAACAAAAATCGCCCCGTGTATGAGAAACTTAAGGGCGATGCGTCTGTGGTTGCATCTTTGGCCACTAACGGATTTGGTAGCAGTAATGCTACCGCGTCTGTTAGAGGCAAAAAAAACAGCACTGTGCACTGCGCTTGTGTCTCCTATGCAAGTGTATGGAAGATGCTTACGCTGCGCCTGCAAATTGCAGAATGCAGAATTTCTTACAAAACACTGTGATGCAAAGTATGTTACATACAACACTAGTTTATAATGTTCTCAAACACTGTATGCAAATATGCAACACTTAAGTGCAGTTACAAATCAAAATTTTTACCATGTCTACCATTTTTTCCCTTCTTTTTACTGTACTGAAGTAAAGACAGTTCACATAAACCCAAAGCAAGCCATAAAAAAGGAGGAGATGTGTGGTGTAAACCTTACCGAGCTCCCGCTACAACACATAACTTCCTCTGCAATGGATGCACACCAACACTGCGGGGGCCAGATAAGTCTAAGCGTGCTTGTGCTTCGTAGGTTGCTCCAGGGGTTCTGCGATCCACCAGTGATAGCTTAGAATCCCAATGACTGACTATTAAAACAGACCCATCATCTGAAAGGAAATCGAACGAAGAAAAGTTTTCTTCCTCATCGCGATAAATCTGTAGAGAAATACAGTATGGTGTACATTACTTCTGTATCAACAGACAGACATTTTCATGGTCAAAAAAGGTTTGAGATATCCCAAATCTCTGTAGTGAAACGGTTTTAAATTGTTAGAAAATTAGGAAGGATTAATATCACAGTTAGGTCAGCATGTATTATGACATGCCACCTAGTCAAACACATGGAGCTTCTGGATCACTGTTTTTAAAGCTGTGAAAGCGGTGATCCGGAAGCTCCATGTGTTTTAATAGGACGCACACATCTTTAGAGATACACTGAGAATAGATTTTTGAAAAAGCATCTGTACAAAAGCACCTGTATTGGCGATAAGTCCAGTTATTCTGGCAATCAGTCCATTCTGATCCATCTGCATAACAGGCTTACTGAGACTTTGCAATACTCTACCCAAGAGACTTTCAATGCCTTCTCACCAACGTCCTTATTCCCACACTTGCCACTTTACCAGTCACTTCACTGTTAAGCCCCCCATACACCTTTAGATCACTCCATACAATTTCCTTTCGATCTACCAACAACTATGTAGTGTTGGGTCCTCCCTAGAATACATAGTGACTGGAAGGTTTAGAAAGGTTCTCATATTACATTGTTTTGGTAGAAAAAAAGTTGATTGTACAGAAATTGTATAGCAAGATTGTCAGATGTATGGGGGGCTTTATTCATGAATTGTCAATAGACATATATAGACATATATGACAAGCACATCTATACCCCTGATGAAGTGCTAGTCTGCAATGTGTGAACTGTAACAAACCCACACAGTCTTCAGTTTTTAACATTTTGAAACACGTGAGGTCACAAGGATACGATATGCCTTAAAAGTCCCCCTTGTCCCACCCCCAAGGTAAAAACGGTAAATTCTTTATAAATAATCACTGGAACAGACTCTAACATGGAAGGAATTATTCTTATATATATATACATATATACACACACACCGAATATACGTTATATTGCAAATAGATTTTGTATAAAAGGATGAACATTGGCATAGCACAATACAATTTTGGAAATTTTGGCAATCTTGGCCTTGTGTTGATAAAGACAAAAAACAAAAAGGCAGGTCTCCGTCTTCTACTCTTGTTCCCTTTGAGATATACCAGTAGATTATGTTCCACCCATTGGGCATGCCTGCCCTATAGCAACGCCAGCATTGAATAAATAATCATACCAGAGGCTGCAGTGTCTGCTGCCTGATTGTGGAATTATCGTTCTGCTGTACCACAAAGTTGCCCCCAAAAATCTAAACATTTTTCACACATTCAGTGACAGGGAGGAACAGCATAAGATCCTAAGGCACAGCGCCACTCGGCACATATTTAGGACAAATCTGTGGTACAGTGAAGGTTCCATGAATGTGGACAAACTGATACGATAGCTTGTTCTAAACTAAAGATATTCAATTAGAAATGCAACATTATCATTTTAAAAAGAAAATCTCTGACCTCATCAAAGACAGATTGAGTGACATCTCCACAGCGCACTGTGCCATCATAGCTTAGCGACAACAAATGTGCAGAATTCCATGGACAAAATGACAGTGAGCCAACATGGCGTGAATGCAGTTCAAACATATAAGCACCTTTATCATCTGAATGGTCATCCTAGAAAGCAAACAACAAGGTTAATATGAATGATGAACAACTGATCTGTACATTCTGACCGTACCTACACAATCTAATGAACATATAATAATAAATATCACATACCAGATTCCAGAGGCCGACGTTGCCATATTTATCTCCAGCTGCCACAAGTGTCTGGCTCTCTGATGGATGGATGGTTACAGACAATATTCGACCAGGAACAACTTTTGCAACATCCTCTGTTGTGAGCGTCATATTTTTTAGACTGTTTTCATAGCTGTCAAGTGATATGGAACAGAAACATCAATTATGTTCTAACTATCAGAATCCAAATACTTTGACAGGAACAGTATAACCTATGAATGTTAGATTGATATGTCCCTCAACCTTACTAGCGGTTTGCCTGTATCACATACGAGTACACAGTACTGTGCTGGTGCTCCCCACCCTCCCTCCCTCCTTCCCTGTACACATTGCCGGTATCAGCGATGATGCCAGAGATGTGGGATGGGAAAGCGATGTCCCACCATTAACATGGAGGTTTATGGTGCCCACACCCCCACCTCTTCGGCATCTCCAATGACGCCGAAGAGGTGGCACGGGAAGTGATCCGCTGACCCATTGTGATAGTGAATCGCTGTGGGCTTACTGCCAATAGGCGAGTGTGCCGGAGCAGAGATTGTGTTGTTAACTGGGTTTGGGCAAACAGCCAAGGAGGATATTGGACAATAAAACATTTAGGGGGACATTGCTACAACACTGTTTAGACAAGACTAGTTGCTGAGATGTTTAACCATAATGAAGCATATTAACCTCCCTAGCGTTCATGACGAGCCCAGCTCGTCCAGAGTTTGATTGAAAAGTAAGCTCTGGATTAGTTGGGTTCCCATGAAAGCCACATATGCCCAAGCTACGGCAATGCTCTTTCCAGCAGAAGCATAGCCTGAGTTGTGCGATATCATCAATCGCGTCACGGTGACACGAAAGGGGGCGGGGGTGGCCGGCGCCATAGACCTCCATGTTAATGGAGGGGCGTTGGCTTTCCAGCCCACACAGCCGGCATCATTAATGATGCCGGCTGTGTGGACAGGGGCGGGGGGAGGGCGGGAGTGTACTTTGTACACTGCCATGGTTGCCCATACCAAGCTGTTTAAAATGGCGCGGTACGGGTGGTGCGCTAGGGAGGTTAGTAAGTGTACAAAACAATAAATCTACCAATAAATAGATAGCAAGAATATGGCTGGTTGATGAAGAGTGACTGGATAAAAAATGGAAAATGGAGGCTACTAAGGTCCATAAAAGACATAATGTGGTGAACAATGGATAGGAGAGGGTAAAGGTAGCCAAACACAAATGAATTGTTCCATTTGATAACCATTCTGTATCCAATGGTACTATGACGTATGTGCACAGAAAAATTTAAAGGAATCGATTGGTTTTAAAAGGTCACAATGTGTGGTAGTACCATCGATTAATGATAGACTGACGATATTTCAAATTGCACAAGTCAATTGAATCCAAGTGTCTTGGTTAGCTTAACCTCCCTGGCAGTACGGCCATTTCGCGCCATTTTTTTCCAGTGTCATTCAGGAAATAGTGGTACAGTACACTGTACTATGCTTCCCAGCCAACGATGTGGGCCAGGAAAAGTGACGGCCTCTGCATTAACATAAAGGTCTATGGCGTCCTCTTCTGCGTCACCAATGACTCTCAAGACACAGCACCAGAAGGGATCAGCAAGCCTGCAGCAATGCAGAACCGTTGCAGGTTCGTACAGCACGGGTGAGTATGCCCGATCCCGGCGTGGGCACAGTTTGTTCTAACCTCTAAACTGTGACTGTACTGGGTTCGGCCATAATGCCCAGGAGGTTAAGGAAGCAAATAAACAGGGTTGCACACCTACCTTTTTAGAGCTTTTGCATGGACATTCATTGGAGTTTTAACAGTCTCCTGTGTTAATTAACAAAATAGAAAAAATGCAACTATTAAAAGTTTGTTGAAAAGATCAAAGAAATATGTGCAAAGTACACTAAGCTACAACAGACCTGGCTGATCGAAGTCCACATTGTCAGGAAATGGTCCATTGCTTTAGGGTCATTTTGTTGGTTTACAGCAATCATCTCAAGGGGCCCGGGAGGTTTCATAACCTGCACCTTATCATTAAAAGAAGCACACAATTTTAAGCTATACCTTATAAAAATGGATGAAGTTTGTCAGAAACACACAACATCCTCATACACGGACATATTACTAGACACAGAGCACCTCACCTAAACACTGAAGTTAGACAAAACAAACAGATAGCTCAATTTATTTTGAGAAGATACAAAACAGCCCCCTGCCAGTATTGTATCACTGTATCACAGCTAGATCGATTCATCCTGTTTTTGTGGCCTGCTAGTTATTGTCGCTAAGACACAAAACAAGGAGGAAAATACACATTTTTGAAAAGAAGGGAGGGGACATTTTCCAATGCGATTGCCTTTCAATAACATTTGCCCAAGAGATATTCTTCTCAGTTTAGGACATTCACTTCCTTTCCTGAAGATGTAAAATGAAGGTAAAGAAAAGCCTCTCCACTCCCAAAAAAAGTTTACTATACTAGAACTATTTCTAAACATTTTTTTTTGGCCAACGTTATATGAATTCACATTGCCACAATCATTCTTCCTCTTACATTCTCTTCCACAGTCGAAGTTTGCTCTTCCAATTTCACTTCAGAAGGAGCGGCGTTCTGCAACCTCATGGAACGACGAACAACGGTATTCTGAGTGTTCGGAGTCTTCTCTCTAAAACAAAAATAAAAAAACAGAAGTGAATATTAATAAGCCATTAAATGGTTTTTATACAAAATTACTGAAAAATTACTGTGTAAGAAAATTTCCGTATATACTCGAGGGTGGGAAAAGCAAAGTCAGATAGTGAAGTTATCTAAATAAGAAAAACATAGAAAATGCACCATTGCCCTAGGAATGGATCAAACAGGTAAATCTTAGTGCCACAATCTCAATAAAGTTAAAACAACACAGGTTTATTATTATTACAGGATGGGTTTTCAAGGCACTTCTTATAATTCATGAAAATAAGTTTTCTTATAAAAGGTTTTTATTATCGGGACGAATACATGAAATGGAAACTTATTTTTTATTTTGAATCATAAGTGGTGGAGTTTTTTCTTAAATTAAATATCTATTGAAATTCCGGCCACCTGATGGCAGTGTGGTGCTGTTTGTTTACATTGCATCAGCTTCACAGAGGCTGCCAGTGCCTGCGATTCAGTGACCTGGGACAGGTAAGTGGCACCCTGACTGACACGATTATAAGCCAAGTGGAGCTTTTTTCAGCCCACATTGCCGTAGGCTGAAAAAGTCGGCTTATACACGAGTATATACGGTAATCAGTTTTCCAGCCCACATTGCTGTCGCCATTGATTTGTAGAGGGGAGGAGGAAGGACGGGAAAAACAAACATGCTTTAGTTTAGTTTGCATGCATATGTTTATGTGCAGATTTTTTATGGTTCCGCCACAGCATTTTAACAGGATTTAGGGCTGGAATTTGAGGTTGCCATTACAACACCCTGATTCTTTTCTATCTGAAACATTCTGTCTGGAAGATGGCCTTACATTTAAAATCAGTAAAGCAGGCCATAGACGGGCCGATTCCTGGCCATAGTGAGAACTCCCGCCGAACACATAATAGTCGGTCGCCCGCAACTACAGGGGTGTCTACCTTGAGGATCCGACCAAAAAAGCCAGCAGGTCGAATCGCACACAGATCCGTCCTGATGGTTCTTTTTGTGGCTGATCCTGCTCCAGGCAGGACTCTTCCCCCTACAAGTTAGTTGGCTACAATCTGACTTGAATTGTCTGTGTTGTCAGTTCTGTAGCCAACTCCTCACAGCAAAGTGACGTCACCACGCTGTAAGGAGTCTGCTACAAGCCAGCCATAGATTGAGACGTCTATGGCCGGCTTAACTCTAAAAGGTGCCCCAGTGCAATGCAGCCTGTGGCTGCAAGACAATCCCAAATCAAAATGTAAATACCCAAATGCGACCATAGCTTTCCATCAGGCATATTTGCTTAATTAGTCCAAAGTATACAATTCCAGAAGTCTTCAGGTTTTGTTCAGGTGCGTGTTTGCAAACCTAAGCCCTGCTGCCACTTGGCTGATGTCTTCCTACCTTGTCATTGGGTTAATATTTACCTTGATGCTCCAGAACAGCAATAAATCTCAGTTTTAACAGATATTCCAAATTGTATTTGACTAGCTACACCTGATTGCTACTTACCCTCCCACGTACTATAGAACTAAGGGAGTACCTACCATTTACATATAGTGCTTCTGAGTTATGATGTAGTCATTGGCAAGGTTTATTTATGTGTAAATGTTATGTACATTATATAATTTTTAGTTGCACATATCAGAACATACTAAGAACTTTATAAATGACAACTAAACATTCCCCCCCCCCCACCCCCCAGCTTTGTAGTACTGTGATGTAACTGTGATGGTAATGGCTTGGTAATTTTATAGAGAATCTGCCCATAGATATCGGTTCATTCATCAAAACTTTTATTTTTAATATAAACAGTACTTGTTGTTTACTAAGTAGCCCAACCACACTCAATATGAAAACTAGTATGACAAGTATGAAAATGTTACCTTTTGACAACAGGATTCTTCTTTTTAATTGGATGAAGACTTGCTGCAGACTTTAGGAAAACAAATAAGACATCTGAATTAAAATTTACATGTTTTTAAAAAATCTAAACATTAGTTTCAAAGACCAGTTTTGCATGTACACTACACAGGAACCACCCTGTAAAGTCGACACAAGATATGCAATTATACTACTAGTGTGGATTATACTGCTGGTGAAATAACAAAGAACATTGTGAGCCTCTTCCAGAGACAATTTGTGAAATGACTATGGACTCTGTAGTATAGAACTCACCTCAAGCAATTTTATGGATTTCAGAAATTTTGCATTCTCCTTTATGTTTCTTAGTCTTTCTCGCTCATAAGCAGATAGTTCCATTTGCTCCTGAAAAAAAACAGACATTTTAAAACTAAATGCAACAAAACCACAACCATGTCAGAGTTCACTACGCCCACGTGTATTAGCATATGAAGTCAAATCTAATCAGTACAGAACAGATACTAATATCATTCATTTTACACAATTTAGCATGACACTCCAGTTATTTCACATGCACCTCACAATGTTTTATCATTCAGAATGGACTAGGAGTTGGTTTTTATTTCTGTGCCCCAATAACAACTATTATGAGAATTTTGTGGTAATGGAAAATGTTTAGTTTTGTGCCACAACAAGAAATGGGGGTGCTACTCAAGGGAACTGCTCTCAGAAGAAGAAACTCACATCAAGGGAAATCATTCTCACTTCCTGTTATGTCAAAGCTAGAAAGGGAAAAGAAAAATTGCTTCGTAGTAAACTGCAGAAAAGCGAAAATAGGTTTAAATGCACATACAATCTAAAGGAAATCAGCAATAAAATAAATATATTGGCTGCCCTTCCTGACCACCAGTGTTTGACAGTGTGCTTGAATTATTTCTTGAACAACAGACCAGAAACTGGAATGCAGCAAGTAAAGCCAGAATCTGCCTACTAGTTATAGAGCAGTGACTCAAAGCCTTGTGTTACTGGATCAACAAGATATTTAGGAGAGAAGACAAATGGCTGCCTACTTCATTCTCTCTTATTCTTAAGCTGTGAGACATGCCACGTCTTCTGGTACACAATGTAACCAAGTTGCTTAGCCTATTACACACTGATCTTTGTCACTTGTATACATGCAAAAAGGTGCATAACATATGACATTAACATGCAAAAAGAGTTAGGGATTTGCGGATCAATCCAAGTTTAATAATTAATTTTATCCATCCCACTGACTATGTATTTTGTTTTTGAAATGGAAAAGGATGTGGCCCAAACCTTTGTTCAAGTTAAGCCTCCATACACCTTCAGATCACTCCATACAATTTCCTTTAGATCTACCAAAAACTATGTAGTATAGTGGCCTCCTTGGTAGAATACATAATGATTGGAAGGTTTAGAAAAGTCCTCATATTACATAGTAATTGTATGGCAAGATTGTAAGGTGTATGGGTCCACTACAAATGGAGCGTGAATTATGAACATGTTGGCATGACATGGCAGTTTGCACGCTATTCAGGCTCTGTTTGGGCGAGCTTAGGGTCCACTATTCACCATGTTGGCAATACCGCGGCCTATTAATTTTATTGACTAACCGCAACCGAAAACACATCGGGTGTATTTTGTTCACATCACAGAACACAATGGGCATGTTATGTGACTGCCATGTGTCAGTGTGACCCCAACAGACCCACAACAACCTGCAGGGCGTTGTGAATGCGTAGCATTTGGCACAAGCCTCAACATGGGTAATGATGCACCAGAATAGACGGGAACGTCAATTCCCATAGGGAAAAGCCAGAGGCGTGCACACTGGACGACGAACACGGAGAACAATACCTAATGTAGACCAAGCCAAAGTTTTAAAGTGTCTGTCTCATTATTGGCTAAAGGTGAGCAAAGTAGGAAGTAATATTAAACATAAGCATACAAAGAGCATGCAGACAATAACCAAGCAAAAGAAGCATCTACACAGTCATTATGATGTCATGAGAGAGGAATGCAGCTCATCCTTAGACTAAGGTAAACTACTAGTTATTGGTTGATTTTTAGGCCAGTGATTGGGAATGCACACAGTGGAAATTGGGTGCACCCATCTTTCAAGATCGACGAGATATCTGACGCATGTCAGAACTCACGGTGATCTGACATGCTGGTAAATTCCTGGCCGATCCCATTACCAAAGTAATGGCGGGCACACAAAGGGTGTCCTGGAAATTCTCTGCACTAGCGGCCGTGTGTGATGACGTCATCACGAATGGTCGATCCCCTTAGAAATCGACAGCAAGACGACATGTCTATGCCTAACTTTAGTCTTTACCAGTTGAATTATCCATTGTTTTTACCGGTATATAAGGGACCATTAATCTTTACAATTTAGTCTCACCCAGAACTTGCTATCAAGCTGTGAGGGTCAGTGACCATCTACCAAGCTGTTGGAAACGCATGGGACTCCTTGGATCGCACCTAACTTCTGTCTTTTATACATTTTCTGTTATTCATCTTTTATATTCATTAAATCATAAGTTTTTTTTATATTTACCTTCAAGTATCTGTGTGATCTCTCTTTACATTTTTTTTTTTATATAAATTCTTTATTATTATTATTTTTTTTTTCTTTACATACTTTTAATCAAACACAATAATAATGAGTGTTCGATCCCTGATGCAGTGGTTCCCAAACTTTCCTTGCAGGGCCCCCCTTTTCTATTTAGGAACATTTTCGAGCCCCCCTCCCCATTGAAACACAGGTTCAGATTGAGGGGCCATGCCCCCCAGTTTGGGAAACACTGTCCTGACATAACACTGTATTTTTCTGTACATTCAACTCAAAAGCAAGTGCACAGCTAAACACATGCATGCACACTGTTCACCTTAACAAGTAGGATCAGAGTCCCTGATTACACCATGATGGGTTACCAGCAACAGTCAAACTAATGCTATGCGAGAAGTTTAGATTTGGTATAGCTGAACCTGAAATTGAAGTATAAATACATTTCTCTGATCAGTATGAGCGAGTACCAGACAGAAAATGTACGGTTTGAGGAAAGGGTGGTATGGCTTTACCAGATTTTGAAAAGGCAAATGAGAAAAATGATCATGGGGTAAAAAAGGGGAATTGCAGCAAATAGATATAACAATATGCATAATAATGAATAGCTTATAGTGCGGCTACTGGTAGTGTAGCTCAATTCAGTCTTACAAAAAATATCACCTCTATACTAAAAGCAATACTGGTGACATTACCTGATCAGACTCTGCATCACTGTCAGATTCATCCGTGGATTGTTTTTCTTCTTTAACTTTAGCAGTAACATTTAAGTTAGCTAACAAATCTGCTGCACAATCTGTCTGCAAGGATAACTTTGTTTCCTTCTCTGAGAGATCTTCCTGAACATTCTTAGTCCTGAGACTTTTACGCAAAATATTTGAACTGCTCTGTACAATGAGTGCCGAAGCAGAGCACACTGTAGGATTAATGGATCCATCCTGATAGAAAAGAAAAAAACGACTAGAAATCTTGCAAAGAATTGTTTAACATAAATACTACATATAAAGCCCTGCCATACAACTTTAGATCACTCCATACAATTTCCATTAGACCTACCAACAACTATATAGTATAGTGTCCTCCCTGATAGAATACAAAGTGATTGGAAGGTTAAGAAAGATCCTCATATTACATGGTTGTGGTAGAACAAAAGTGGATAGTACAGAAATTGTATGGTAAGATTGTAAGGTGTATGGGGGCCTTAAGAAATTGAAAGGTGTGTGGCGAGCTTATAGACACAATCCACCAAAATAGTGTCTCACCTCCACTATGTCTTTTTCATTGTTATCGATCTCTTCCAAAGTTTTTTGCTCTAGATTTTCTGAAGTTTCCTGTAAGCGTGTCAGCTTAACAACAAGGCGCTTATTTCCACAGCTCATCTCTTCATCAACAAAGGAGTTATTACTTGACATGTTGAGTAGATCTTGTTTAGATGGAGGGTCACCTGTTGTTTTGTCCTGGGCTTTTCTGTGATCACTTGAACTTTCCTAATAAAAAGCGTATTTTATATCAGTACTGACATGCGCTTATTATTACATAAAAACAAATCCAGATTAAATGCAATCAGCATGCAACATATATTCTCTAATACAATCTCAAATATTGTCGAGTAATAAGTGTGAAATACAGAAACTAGTGCACGCTATTCAGTACGCAAGTTCATAGAAACAGATAAATGGAGTACTTGATAAGCTGTCCTGATCAAATGTGCATTTGCAAACAGATATATATCTATATATAAAATATATCTATAGTAGTGCACTGCAATACAGGTAAACATAAAATGTGTATTGGGGAAGCACAAAAAAAATTGGTTTAGAGTATTGCCACCACTATGCACAATCTATGTTTAATGTGAATTAGTGAATTAACCAAATGATCTAACACACATTTAATTCTATACATCCCAGTGTAGGGTTTGGTACACATAGTGGCTACCAACAGGTATTGTGAGTGCTTTGAAAGTCCTCCAAGTGCAATGTTTGAGGTGTGCTGCATTAACAAAGAGTGATACACATCAAGCATGACCCAAAAGGATATTGTTATAAAACATACTTAACATCTCTGTATGATACATATTATACAATGTACAGAAATAGTTCTAAATAAATAAATAATATACCGCTTTTTGCAGCTCTATAAAAAGCTGGCAACCCCCAAAAAAACAAAACACATAGACGACCTCACCTGATCAGAATCTTCTCTGCACCTCGTCAGATTCTCTGGTTCCGCCTTCAGATGAGAGAGCTGATCAATCAGAGGTCGCCTTACACAGGTTTTCTCTAGTACTATACAAGCTTTCTTTCCTTGAGTGCCTTCAAAATTGTGGTTCTGGTCCAACAGGCGCTTCTTCTTATGACCCCTCTTTCTGGGTGTGGAGTGCACGTCGTGTTCAAGGGAAGAGAGAGCAGGCACTGCATCGTTGGTCTTCAGAATTTGTGGTGTATTTTCCTGTAAGAGCAAAATGTAAATCTGATGATTAATGATATTCTGTATTTGTCACCTTCTACTGTGAGTTCAGAACTCTTAAAATCTAAGTTATTTTCGAAACTTTAAGTTCGCATATCTGGAGTGAATACAGCCTAACCCTCTTGGTGTTGAGCCTGTCTGCCTTTTTAAAAAAGATGGGCATGGGTTATCAGATTACATAGTAAACCCCCCTCTGACATCACAGGGATGTGAAGACCGAGAGTGCTGTTTCCTAAATTTGCATGCAGTTCAATGGCGCACCACTGCCAAAGAGGTGGAACCTGGAAGGATCATCATGGACGCCTATACGAATCAACATCATTTGCTTCCTCCACACAGTTAAGATGAATTAGGTATACACGCTTAAATTTTTCCATTTGGTCGACTTGATAATGATCGTATTAAATCCATAAATGAAAAAACTGTGTATGCCTAGCTATACTCATGTACAGGTACTAGTGTAGCTCTGGGTGAGAATTGCTTGTAATGGAACTTCCCTAATTAACACTAGGGAGGTTTATACTGTCGTTGTATTTTTGATAATATTTGCTGATTGAGATCAGGTTGTGTTAAGGTTCCCATACAACTTAGAATCTTACCATACAATTTTATCAACTTTTTTCTACCAAAACCATGTAATATTGGTTGGTAAACCTTTCAAAACCTTCCAATCACTATGTATTCTATCATGGAGGCCACTTTACTACATATTTGTTGGTAGATCTAAAGGAAATTGTATAGAGTGATCTAAAGGTGTATGGGGGGCTTAAGGACTGCATGTAAAGATGGCCATACATGGGACAATTTTTCGATTTGACTCAAAAACAACAATAGTTTCTGTTGATCGATTCCTTTTTTTTACTTTCGATGGACCAACAGTGATCAATTTTAGTTGATCGTACAAGTATTTAAAATAATTTTATGTGTTTTGGTGGGTTTGTGATGGGATTTTGGAGTATGTGCATTTGTTAGACAGGGCTGTGGAGACGGTTGATAAATTCCCGACTCCGACTCCTCAGTTTCTAATTTTTCCGACTCCTCTGTATTTAATATGCTAATGTATTGTATCCATCCATTGAAGGAATGGAAGGCGACATACACTAACCACAGAACTACTGGCCAGGAAACCAATACTGTAATGGCCAATTAAAGCAGAGAAAGGGAGTCAGGCAGAAGATGCTGCTGCTTTTTCCTTAAGCTAGGCACCACGCTGTGATTGATAGGGGATCAATTGAAAGGAAATCAATGTGCACCACATGGGCACATTGATTCCTGTTCAATGGGGACCCGTTCTTCCCAGCTTGCAGCGTGTGAATCACAACACACCCCAAGCTGGGGAGAAGCAGCCTGTCTCATACAGCTGCCTCACTCACACAGCTTCCGAGCGAGGAGTGCTGGCTCTGGTCCCCTTCACACTGACAGACGACGGCTGTGGAGGAGGCAAGAGCCGCAGCTGTTTTAATACTTTCCATGAAGACTCATGTCTCCATGCAAAGTTGGAGATTGAACGGGGTCTTTCCAACATGTTGGAACCCCATTCAATAAAGTTCCTTCGAGCTGGCTCTATTGATCCCGCCTGAAGGAAAGCACACACAGGTAGGTTTGTAAACACATAAGAGTACAATCAATCACGTGAGTCTTCAAGTTGATTGATTGTACTCCTAATCTTTTTACAGATCTATCCGTGTGTGCCAAGCTTTAGTGTTCTGATCTTCTGCTGAAGATAGGGCAGTGGAAGGCTCCAAGAAGAGGCAGGGCGAAGGGGCACTTCAAACATGATTCATGATTCCCCTTGAATCCCATAGTCGTGTGTAAAGTTAAAGCTAACAATCGAAGTATTTGTTGCCTCAGCTGAATTACATCTGTTTTCAAATATTTTACAGCTTCAGTCTTGAATATTGGCGATCAATTCCCTTCACTTTTACAAGCGTCTCTAGTCCGGCAAAAATCATTTACTTCATTATCAGCGAGAGTTTAGGCTGCCATACACACACCAAGCGGTGGCCGATTTTGCCGCCGACCGATCAGGGTGCCCACATGGGGAGACAGATCGGTCGGCCAGAGAACGGACATGTCCGATAATCTCTGGCAAATGCAGTAAGTTTCAATGAAGACCGGCGTCCTCATTGAAGCTGAAGGCCGGCACACAAAGGGTGCCCGCCAATGCTGTCCGTCATCACGCTGCAGTCTGGAGCTCATCTGAGCTGGTCTGCTGGCCCCCACTCTGTATGTGTGTGGGGGCCTTTAGGCTAGGACCACAGTGGCACGCATTTATTCTTATAGCAGAGAAGTCGTTCATTATGACTATTTGTTAATTGCAACATTTGTTAATTAAGTAAATTTTTTTTTTATTCCCATTTAAATTAGTAGGAGTTGGTTCATTTTTTGCCGACTCCGAGTACCCAAAAATGTCTCCGACTCCTCGACTCCACAGCCTTGTTGTTAGGGCCCCCATACACCTTTCAGATTTCTGTCAGATTTCCTTTAGATCTCCTTCTGTTTTTACTAAAACCATGTAATATGAGGGACTTTCTAAACAATCAAGTCTACCTGTGTTCAATCACAGAGGACACTGCACTATGTAGTTGTTGGTAGGATATCTGACCGAGAGATCTAAAGGTGTATGGGGACCCTTTTTGAGAATCGTTTTTTGAAGAATCTGTTTTGCATCAATTACACTGCATGGTTGTACCATCGATTGATGTTAGACTTGGAGTCCATTATTTAAAGTTGTTGCACCTATGGCATTTTTGTTGTTAAAAAAATGAAATATAATGTACAAAACATGGTGTGTTGCCATTTACTTTAATTAGCACTACAAAAAGCCATACAATAAAATACTAACATTGGAACCACCACTGCAGTGATTCCGTAGGGAGAATCCTGCATGGTGGTCAGTGGGAAATCTATTCAAAAGGAAAAGGCTGCCTAAGGCTTTGTTTCCACTTGGGCTATTGTCTGCGATCGAGCCCATGTATTCGAATGGGGTCATACCCACAGCTGCGATCGACCATTGCGGCACAGAGATCGCTAGCACCCAGAAATCTGCGCCCATGGGGTCTCACCCTATTGAAATACATGGGCGCAGATTGCTGGGTGCTAGCGATCTCCCACAATCTCTGTGCCACTTTTGGAATCGCGGCAGATCACCCAAGTGGAAACATGCCCTTACTGCAACAATGATGACCATTTTAATCTTTATTTCAGTATATATAATAAAAAGATATCTCCATTCCATGAAATGAATGGTTTCTTATGTAGCTTAGGTACCAAAACCATCACTATGAAGTTCCCCATACATGCTCAGAATTTTCCATTCGATCAAAAAAAATCTATTCCTATTCCTTGATCCAAAATTTGGATCTAAATTGAACATAAAATGTGTGACGTCACTTCCGGCATGATCAGGTAAGTGTAATGTCCACCTATTATCTCACCACACTTGCACAAATGATGTGTGGTGATGGCAGTTAAGAGGGAAACACCCCATCCCTCCTAATTCAGGGGCATTACTCTCTTTTGTAACTTTCCACCGGCTTGTGGCCATCAGCGCTGCTGCTTCTTAGTAGCAGTTTTGATGCTTTCAGTAAACTTGCCGACCCCTATGAAATGGTCCCCAATGGGGTCCTGACCCAAAGGTTGAGAACCACTGGTGTAGAGAATCATCATACATTTCATAACATTTTTAAAAAGGCATCATTAGGAAATGTGCTTTTTTTTATAATGCCCTGCTGCATGCATCTTTAATACTTTGTTGCAAACACAGATGTGTAATGTGCAAAATGCATGCATTTCTGTATATATGTGTTAACACACACCGTTAAAAGGCATATAGTGTGAAAGGGCCCTTAAGCTAGACATACACGGCTTGATTTATTTTTTTATATTGATTCGAGCACAATCGATCACCGCGCATGTTCAATCTATTTCGAGAGACACCCTTTCTTCAAGCTGGTTCAATGGAATGTTGGTAAATCCCTGTTTCATTGGGCAGAAGTGCTGAGCATCAATTCTCTCTTCAATCAAGGTGACGTCATCGTGCTGCCACATTGTCCACTGAACAGGTATCGACCTGTGTATTGCCAGCATTACTTTTTATTTCCTAAGTGAATATGGACAGTTTTAATTGCTGTCAGCTGATTATGTCATAAGAAAAAGAAGAGGTTAAGGGTATACCCTTGTGAGTGGCATCTGATGATTCTTGATGATGAAATTTAGTAGTAAGACATATTGCATTATGTAAACTTTTGGACCCTCTCAGACACAAGCAGTCTGTCGCAGTTTGGTTAGGACAGCCCATTGCTCACCGATGGTGGGTCAATGCACTGCAACAATCTACAAACTACTCATCACCCTTTTAATGGGACTGCAGCATACTACAAGGTG
>CM070034.1:124291924-124303037 GCA_036250615.1 Ptychadena robeensis | reverse complement strand
CCAAAAAAAAAAAAAAAAAATCGAAACAGAGTGAACACAGGACAAGATACATTACCTGACTGACACAGTGGGCTTCGTCAATGACAAACCGTGCTAACAGTTTGCGTTCATAAAGGTTTTCCATAGTGGTGATGAGCCTGGCACTTGCACAGACCTGTAAGACAAATATTACATAACCTGAAATAATGCCGAACAAAATATCCCTACTTACTGGATATTCCCCCAATTGGACCAACATCAGCTTTATAAAATCGTACAATTCATCTGGTACACATTTTTCACCAAATTACATATTGTAAGGCTGATACTGCAGTATATCTGTCATTAGGTCAAACACATTTTGTTTTTATAAAGGAACTTACCTTTTCAGGAGTAACATAAAGAAGTTTAATAATTGGATCTTTTTTAGAGAGTTGAAGGTAAATACTAGAAGCTTCTGCATCGGTCTTATCCCCGGTAAGATAAGTAGCAGGAATCTGATGATATAACATAAATGTAAGAATGTAAAAAAAATGCAACAGCTGCACATGTACATATAACGAAATATGTAACAGAACTTCACTAAAGCTGGCCATACACCTTTAGATCTCTCTGTCAGATATCCTTTAGATCTACCAACAACTATGTAGTGCCGGGTCCTCTGTGATTGAACACAGGGAGACTTGATGGTTTAGAAAGTCCCTCACATTACATGGTTTTGGTAAAACAAAAAGGAGATCTGAAGGAAATCTGACATAGAAATCTAAAAGGTGTATGGCCAGCTTAAGAGAGCCAGACAAAGGACAGTACACACAGAGAAATGGTCTTACATCCAGAGACGTCAGCTTCTGCACTTGGTCAACAATTAGGGACCGAAGAGGAGAGATTACAATGGTAACGCCAGGAGACACACAGCCTGGAAGCTGGTAACACAAACTCTTTCCACCCCCTGGAGAAGACACAACATGGTGCATGGTTGATTTTTTTTCTAAACTATTGCCAACATCTTAAGTGTTATGTCTGCCTATGAGTTCTGCGAAATATACTGCACAATACAAGTCAATAGATGTATAGGAAATTCCCACATATCTTCCCATTGAAATACCATAAACTTATGAGCAGGCGTTTGGCTTCCAACCTTACACTGCAGCCCCCCCCCCCCTTTTCAATTGGAACATTTTAAAGCCCCCCCCCCCCACCCCATTAAACCTACACAGTATCAGATTGAAGGCAATTTCACACTAGCTGTGTTCGCATGGCAGTATTGTGTTCTAGCACTAGTGTGAAACCCGCAAACCTTATTTGAAACACACCAATCATGCAGGTACATGCATCATACATGCACACACCAATCATACAGAAACACTCATTATTAACATAGAGACAGACACACACTACAGTCATGCTGAGACATCATTCACATAGCTAGTTCTTCCATGGTTGGCTTCCTGCGTATCCCTCCCATCCCGTAGTCCCCCCTACCCCCTCGGAATACTTCCGCGCCCCCCATTTTGGGAACCACTGACATACATACATTTATATTGTGGCACACAATGCCAGGTTTAGGTAACCCCAATGTGTGCCTACTAGCATGTCCTAGCATATTCTAAAACAGCATATGTGACATAAAAATTGGTTTAATATTTGGCATATATTTGGAAATATGATAATACTGATTGATTCAATAATAAATGGATTCAAAATATTGCATTGTACATGGCTATCCTATGTTTCCCATCTATAATACAGTACAGTAACGGGAACCCAGAAAATGCCCATACCTGTTGGCATGAGGATAAAACAGTCCTCCCCACACAGGGTGGCATTGATCGCTTCCAGCTGGTTGGTACGGAAACGATGCAGACCAAACTTTTTGTGGAAAATCTTCATCATCTCTTTAGAGTGAGCAAAGTTGTAGCCCCGAAATCTTTCATGAGCAGGATTGTCTATTGGTGGCTTCACTAGTGATTCTACAAAAGAAACAAAACCTGAGCTCACACACAGCTTATAAAATTCTTTGTAATAAGATTAGAGGGAAAACGGCTTTACAAATCACAATGATAGACTTTCTGAAAGTATTTACACTTACTGTATTTTTCAAACTATAAGACACGCCCAGTTTTCAGAGCAGGAAAACCATAGAAAAAATATTTGAAATGTTCAAATCAATTGGGGTAAAAATCCCCTGCAGTACCAACTTCAGCCACAACTGAAAATGGTGTCACTAGAGGGCGTGTGTGTGAGGAAGTTGCCAGCGTGAGTGCAGCTTTCCAACACACCTCTCTCCATCACTTATATTACTAGGGCTCTGCTGATAAAAGCAATACAGTGGGAGATCAGGCTGTGTGCAGATGCTATTACATTAGGACCATAAGGCACAGGCACTTTTTCCCCTCCAAATTTGGGGGTGAAAAGGGTGCATCTTATAGTCCGAAAAATACAGTAACTACAAAAAACAGGTGTAAACACTGTACAAGGGATACAACAGAAATACCCCAAAATAGAGGCAAATCCAGCGTTACAGATACCCATGTCATATATTTAGTAATGGTATTATAAATGCTAACATATTTTGCAGTGATCACTGGAACAAAAATTGAGACTCATCTCATACAAGTTGAAGTAAAAATCTACCAAAGGCCTTAACCTTTTCCTAATATCGCCAAAACTATACAAAAGCTTTAACCTTGAGGTGGATAAATGGTTTAAAATCGTTCATTTTAAGTCCATCCGTTAAAGATCAATTGGCCAAAAGTAAAAGAAATTGAACATTGAGTAGGGATTGGTTGTAGATTTCACTCCGTTGTTCAAGGATCTAATAGGTTGTCTCTGTATTTTTTTTTCCAGTGGGGTCACAATTTGTATCAAGTGGTACCATGGAGCATGAACACAGACCTTTGGAAAATAACAAATTGGTTTTTAATCCATCACACTGTGGCTTCAAATGATTGTTCAACCTTCCTATCATTCAGCCTGTACCGTGCCGTACAGACGAATGCATCAGTGTACACAGTGTACTCCCCTCTACACATCGCCGGCATCATCACTGATGCCAGCGATGTGGGCTGGAAGTCTATGCCAGGCAAAACAATATTTAGGATTTAGGATTGCTATTTGCTTTTAAAGAACATGTTAAAGAACATGAACATTGTTCTTTGTATATCCACAGTGCAGTATCAGAGAATTGTCCTTTAACATCAGTCTTCGCTTAACCTCCTGGGCGTTATGGGCTGCCTGGGCAATTACACTGTGCGTTGCCGTTACTACGCGCTCTCACCCCTGGCTTTGAGCCAAGATCAAACTGCGCCTGTACTGGCTTTGGGCATAACGCCCAGGAGGTTAAAGAAAAATCTTTTAGGGTCTACGAAATTTAACGCAGCAGCCAAGCCCAGAAACAAGAATATATATATATACAGGATTATTTCAGCCCATCTGCAAGGTAACTGAAAATATACTGAACAGGATCTCCTCACCAAATTGCTGCAGATGTAGAGATGGGTTGTAGCAACATTATAATGAAAAAAAGTATTGCTAATGCATATGAATAATAATTTAAGTTCAAAGTTATGTTAACATAAAACATTTGGACTTGACTTTGAACAAAATTAAATGTTCCTACAACCTTCACCACATCTTCAGCAAGTTTCTATGATTTGCTCACAAAGTCCCCCTACGAAATGCTGCCATTTTCATCTCTTGACTCTAGTATAAGCCAAGCTAAGAGTTAACACAATAAATCTATTAGAATACTAGTTTGGGGATCTGTGTTTTTTTTATATGGTGTGTACCGTTTTAAAACATGACATTCATTACAATTTGAAATACTCACCGGATGACCCAAAGGTTTGACTTGTGTTAGTTGGAGCTTTCACAGGTCCTGAACTGAAGTTACTCTTAGTAACTGGTGGCGCTTCCCGTATTGCAGGATAACATGATGGAAAAGCTTTGTCAGCAGGTGGGGCCATTGGGCTGTCAATGCATTGGACATCATCATCATCAAACTCTTCAATATCAAAATTGTCTATATCAAAGTCTATGTCGTTTCTATTAACAATCTCAGGTAGAGGAGCAGTTGGTCGCACACAAGTACTAGAGGTCACTGGTTTCTGATTATGCGGTGTATTGAATTTACTATTGAAAAATACAGAATCCTGGAGACATGACGAGTCCTTCAATGTATCAAACGATGTTTTCACCTCTGTGTGGCTACTGAATTTGGAGCTCCAATCCAAAGAACTATCTTGATTCTTCTTGTCATGACTACCAAATGATTTAAATACAGAATCCTGGACGCATGCCGAGTCCTTCAACGTATCAAATGATGTTTTCACTTCTGTCTGGCTACCAAATTTGGAGCTCCAATCCAAAGAACTATCCTGATTCTTCTGGTCATGACTACCAAATGATTTAAATTTGAACACATTGCCTGACAATCGATTAGAGGTCAAGTCTGCAGCAGGTGTATGCACAGAGATGTGTGCGGAATCATCTGTTTTGGCAGATGACATCCTAGGATATGGTGACAATACAGGACCTTCTGTAGGAGAGTATGTTTTTGAAGAAGGCGACAATGAAGGAACCACTGTAGCAAGCATCTTGTGCTCTGGGACATCTGACAAAAGATTTTTCCTGCATAAAAAAGAAACCACACAGGTTTAAATCGATGGACACCTTTTAGGCTGAAAGTGGGGCATATATATGAAAGCACTCCTAAAAAATGAAAACATTGTACTTCAGTGCTTAAAGGATGAGTTATAGGTAAGGGGGGGTAGTGACCCACAGCTAAAAGGAAAATAAGGCTCTTGTAGAGGCGCCTGTTTTTAAGAATTAAAAATTACAAAAATAAAAATATTCCAATAAACAAACCGGTCAGCCACAGGCTCTCAGGGAGCGACCAAAAATAAAAGTCAACACAAAAGTAAAGATAAATACAACAAAAAACCATCCCCCTTCTAAAACACCCCCATACCAAACAAAGAAGACCGCTGAGCACCCAGCAATTTCACAGATCTACTAATGAGAATCTTTGACCATTTAACATTGTATTTTTTTTTAGTTTATTAAGCTACCTAAATGGAGGAGAGGGAATCATTGGTATTGCAGCTCAACACACATTAATACACCTTCACTTATGTATAAAAGAGAACATTCATATTGAAATCAAATCTGATATTTTATTTTGCGTGTGTTGAAAAAGGGGTAGTCTTATACGGTAAGTATATCCCAAACTCTGTATTTTAATTGGAAAAGTTGGGGTCGTCTTATAAGCCGGAAAACATGGTATGTTATTTGTAATTCTGTAAATAACTGTTTATTGTACCACTTGAAGGTTACCTTAACTCCCTCTTCTTTTCGAGGACCTTTCCACATGACAGCAGCTGCAGCTCAGAAACAGGAATCCTGTCCACTAGATTACAGATCTCCATCATCACAGACCAGAGTTGAGGGGACGCGTTACTTGGTGCTGTAAAGAGCCAAAAACAACAATCACATTACCATCTTCAGGCATGCATTATGAAAAAGTACTTACAGAAGATGAACCATGATCTTACCCTCTGAAGAGGAGACGCGCTGATCTTGTTTGTAGTCTGCAGCAGTTTCTTTCTCCGTCTCAGAAGAACACGACTGTTTCCTAAATGAACTGAGTACCAACACAAAAAAAAAAATTACATACAGTAATCTGGATGATTCACAAGATTAAATCAAGCCTGACTTTGCTAGGCCAAAACCTTGGTGTGACAATATCTTCTTTCAAGACATGTTTTTCTTACTTACCAGATACTTCTCAGCACTGAAGGTGAGGAAAGGCTACTATCTGTAGGAGATGGGGGTATAAAGTCAATATCACAATAGTCATCATCTGCATTTATTTCTTCAGGTAGTATTTCTGGCTCAATCTCTTCATCAAAAACCACTAAGTCCGTGTCCTTTGAGCTTTTACCTAAAAATATATTAAAAAAATATATTCAATAAACCTAAATTTTATTTTATCATTATAGGCTTCCAAATAGTATTGTGCTCTAACCATAAAAATCGATGATTAAAAAAAAAAAAAAATCTGATTTTTTTGATTTATATCGATTTTTTTTAAAAAAACATTCCCATCCCAAGGTTATTCCATGGTGAAATAAAGATTAGTTTATGTAGAATAAGGCTGTATGTTTAAATGTTTTGGTAAATAAATTCCATAAAAAACATCCCAAAAACAATAGACAGAAGTTGATGATGGCATGAACACATCGCCCAAAATTTCCCCTGGAATAGACAAGGGTGAGGGGACGGGCCACTCGATATGTAAAAGCAATACATTGATTATACACTGTGCAAAAGATGAAGAAATGACATCATATCAATCAAAAACAATGCACAACGTTGTGGATGTCACATCTGTACACGTGCTTACACAATTAAAATAGTCCAAATGGCTCAAATTTCACCCCAACGCGCATTACGTTGAAGACTTCTTCAGGGGGTACGATATGTCATTTCATAAGCCAAATCTGCTTTTGTGTCCCCGTGTCTATTCAAAGGTAGATTTTGGGTGATGTGCTTATGCCATCAACTTCTGTCTGTTTCTGTAAGATAATTGGGCAGTTTCTCTGCTACAAGGTATTATCACAGATACTTGGTTTACTTTCTCAGTTCTCAAAACTAAGTGCAACAGAAAAGTTGTCCAAATAGGATTGATTAACCTAAACTGGGGATAAAAAAAACTTATATGAAAAGTTGTTGTTCTAAAAATCTTCACCTTCTCGCATTTTAAAGTTATACCAGCAAAAATTATTGATTTAAATTGGTTTGATTTAAATCGAGCCTTACAGACTAGTGATTTAAATCGTGATTTAAAATCGGTTTGATTTAAATCAAATCCACCCTGGCTCTAACTATGTGCAATGTTTTTAAAAACCTTGACATAGAAAATCCCTGGTAATATTGCCAATAGTTAGGTTTCCCTCATTCAGTGGCAATGCTTATTTTGCTCATCACAGCTGATTTTCCCCCCACAGGGTTCTGTTTTCAAATATGTTGCAGCACAGCGAGAGCATACGTACATTGTATACCATTAACTAACATGTCCGGTATCTTCAGACAGACTTGTAAAAATACGGGCCCATTGTATGTGGAATGCCAAGAACCAGAATCTCTAGAGCAAATGTATATCCCTTTGTGCTAACTTAATCTCCTGGGCGTTATGCACGAAGCCAGTACCAGGCGCAATTGCTGGCTCTCCGTGAACCTGCAGCATTTCTGTATAGCTGCAGGAGCTAATTGACACTGGCAGTGTGTAGTGAGCGGGGAGAACAGCGGACAGTCACAGCTCAGTATATTGTACTCAGCCGTTATTGTCCGGGATCGGCATTTTCCTCTTAAAAAAATGTCGCGAAAAGCTTGTAACGCTAGGGAGGTTTAAGGACGTTTGCCTTTACTCATTGGAGAACTAGATAATACATAACTGACAGCAGTTCAAATATTTTCTAAAAGCACAAAAAAATACCATGTACAGATACAAGATTTTAGACACTCCAAACAATCATTCAGGTATTCATGATCTGCTCTACCTATGCAGCGTTTCACTGCCCAACATTAGTGGCCTGCCTTGGCAAACCGCTGAAGTGACTAAAGCTAGCTATACACGGGTCTATTTGTGCTCATATCGATCATATATTTGAACAACATATGCAATTTTAACATTGATTGTCTAAATCCATAAATTGTACCACCACAGTGTCCTCGATTTAAACACCATCAATTCCTTTACTCAGATCTGCACGCATGCTCCATAGTAAGTAAACAGCGCTGCGTAATATGCTGGCGCTATATAAATAAATGTTAATAATAATAATAAAGTGGGTTTTTTTTCACGAATACTCTAATTAATAAAGAGGTCACCCACACCCCAGACAACAATAATACTAGGAGCAAAAAAGCCAGAAGAATCAGACAAGCACAACAGATATAAACTTTTATGTATGCAAATATATATTTATAAAAAATAGAATAAATAAAAATAAATAGTATATATTATAATAAATACGTAAAATATACCAAAACAAGATTTTCAGCTCTGAAAAGCTGTGATGTGCAGCAATATGAAAGCTTTACAAAACACACCAAAAAAGGTTTTATAAACCACTGAAGTAATAATTAGAGCATAACACTGAAATGTCAGCTCCTTGAGCCCAGACAATCTGTGACATGAAGCACAGATGAATAATATCATTTTAAATAAAGACATCCGTCTTCACCATTATTAGACCTTTATATCCACATTGAGAGGTTGGATGCTTAAACCAGCTGGGCAGGAATAGATTTCCCCTTGATCGATGTAAACAGTTTGAATTTTTAGTCGAATGGAAAAATCTAAACGTGTAGGGCCACCTTAACAGGCCAATAATTGTTTCCTATGGGTGAGGTCACAGCAGGGCACTTATCCCTTGTCCTCTATCTCCACACAGAACAAAGCAGGCTGATGTAACAGCAATTTAAAGCAACAGCTTTTGCAGTATTTTTTAACGATAATGTTTTCCAGAAGCACTACTTTAAGTTATAAAACAAGAAAATGAACCAAGCAAAAACACATATAGTCAAAAGATAAAAATCTACTCTTTACATGTAGTAAATGCTACCTTTATAGTATCTCACAATACCTTTAAAGTTAAGAAGGCTATAATTATTTAGGAAATCTGTGGATATTGGGATTTGCACAATGCCAACTAAAATAGGAGCCATTTAGAAAAATACAGAAAAAGCACAGGGTTTCACTGACCTAAACACGTCTTCACAGTGCCCATGGAAGAAGAAATCGGAGCCACATCTGTCTGTTTCTCTATACAGCTGTTTACATTCTTGCTATTTACAGGTGAGGTCACTTTCAGTGGCAGAGATTTTGATGAAGATACATTTGGCTCCTTGGTACATTTCTGTGGTGTCTTTCCAAATTTCCTATTTTGACTCTTAGGAGATATAGATGTGTCAAAATCATTTATATCATCCCAGTCCTCCAAGCTAATCGACGTATCACAGCTTAATTTCTTGGGAAGGGAGTCCACTTGCCCATTAGAACTTGGCTGAAAAGTTCTTGAAGATAGAAGTGGTGGAGAAGGCTCTGGGGGTTTAATGCAAACCGGTGTAAAGAATCCATTGAGCTTATTCTTCGTCTTATTCTTACCATCTGCATTTTGCTGGACAGTTTTGGCAGAAGGCTCTGGTGGTTTTACACAGGCTGGTGCAAATGAATTAAGTTTACTTGTGTCTTTTGCTTTTACAGGCGCTATAAACTGCTTTATTGAGGGCTGTTCTTGGACTACATTCACATTCTTATCCTTAAGTGGTACTTGCTGATTTGTATTGACAAAGCTGGTTACTACCAACCCATCCGAAGAGTTTTTCTTTTTAAAAGTAAATACACTGTAAAGCAAACAAAAGGACAATGTCAAAAAAATAAACAAACATTCTCAACAGCAAATAAATACAAAAACAAGATTTCACAACATAAACATACAAATGAGCAGCCTTAGGGCTGGTTTCCATTACACGTCAGGACTCCTAAGCTAAGCGTATACGCTTAGCAGGGGTCCCGACGTATCTCACAGACTTTGCCTGCCGGCGGATGGTCTGTTTACACATCCGCCGGTGTAAAGGCTGAACGTTCTCAACTACATTCAGCCTTACACCGGTGGATCAGCTCAGCGCAATGAAGACAGACCCGTCCGCCGAGCAGGTAAGTCTGTTACGTTGGGACCTCCCGCTAAGCGTACACAGGGGGTCCCAACGCAATGGAAACAAAGCCTTAGTTCCAGAAATTTCTACACAGCGGAAATGTTTTACACTGTATCAATAAGCAGATCTGAATGAAATTCATAGAGCACACCAATAATGCAAACATTCATACAAATGCCTGTTATATTTAGAGAATCTAGATTCTCGAGTAAATTTTTCAGTTAATTCCCAAACTATAGACAGCAGCGCAGGTCCATGACAATCAATTGTGAATCAATGGCTGAGCGACCCGACCAGGATCGCTCAAGAAATCAATCAAACAGGAATCCGACATGTCTGTATTTTCTGTTTGATCACTATCACTTTGGATGGGGACCCTTGGTATGGAGCAAAAATAGGTTCCCCAAAGTGGTGTGCACTGCCATCTTTGTACGATCAATCAGAATTTATTTTTAATTAAGAATAAATTAAGGCACTCTCATTAGATAACTTAGCACTCACCTAGGCTTAGACTTCTGAAGAGAAAGCTTGTTGCCAACAACCTTTGCTGAAAACAATTCTAACTGCTTCTGAAGATTGTTTTGAGGTAAAGCAGCCATTCTGTAATGGAAAGAAAATCTTATTATCATTATTTCTCTGGTGACTTTTTGCAAAATGCATCTTCACTTTGGAAGAAAAAAAAGTAGAGGTAAAAAACACGATTTTGCCACGACCAATGGGCGTGCGCGTTTACGGCCGGCGGCAAAATCGGATGCCGTCCGGGGGTGCCACATGCTCGGCCGGCCAGAGAACATTGGACATGTCCATTCTCTGGCCGGCCGAGCATGCCATTAACTTCAATGAAGACCGGCATCTTCATTGAAGCCAACAGCCAGCACACAAAGGGTGCTCGCAGATGAGGTCAGCTCGGGACTGCAGCGTGATGACGTCATCACGCTGCTTTCCAGAGCTGATCTTAGCATCTCTGTCGTTCCCCACTGGGTGCGTGTGTATGGGCCTTAAGGCTACACTGCGTTAACATCCCTGCTTTGAACATAAGGATTTTAGTGCATTGTACAAGCCCAGCTCTAAGGGCCATTTCACAAGTGATTTCTACATGCGTTGCGCACTTTTTTTTACTGCACACATTTCTACATAGACAACCAATGTTACCATTCACACTGTATGCGTTGCGTTTTTAAAAAGTCACTGCTGTATAAATGTTTTATTTATTTTTCATTCATTTGTTAAAAAACGCAAGTGCAGATGTAATATGAAAAACACATACTTTTTTTGTATATATATGCAGAAATGCATGCCTATAAAAAAAATGCATGCCTTTAAAAAACGCATACAGGGAGTGCAGAATTATTAGACGACCATGTTCTCAATGAACCCAAAAAACTCATTAATATCAAAGCTGAATATTTTTGGA
>CM070034.1:124273398-124291824 GCA_036250615.1 Ptychadena robeensis | reverse complement strand
AGGATGATGTGGTCAAAATACTCATTTGCCTAATAATTCTGCACTCCCTGTATAGTGTGAATGGGCGCTAAAGTCAATGGACTAAGATTCGGCTGTCTGCCAAGCTCGTCATAGCCCATGACCTGTCAAACTGATGCTTTGCCGCTTTTATGTCGACAAACACAACAGAGGCTCGACTTATGATGCGTCCATCAACAGTCAATGGACATGTCAGACTGACGTACAGCTAAAGTGCCTGGACGCTTTAGATATACATCAGCCCATTGACTTAAAGCCTCTGCTATGTAGTGTGGCCCTAAATGGAGCGAACAGGGGTAATTGCGCTCAACGTCCATGCCTAGCCTTATAAAAAGTTCTGTACTGTAAGTGAGTAATGCAGCAGAAGTTACTTTTCATGAATTGGACATATAGATTTACAAAACATTAAAAAGAATAGTATTGTACTGTAAATTAAAAAACACATCAAATCTGCAGATTGGGAGGACTGGAAAATAGCATGTAATCGCAGCAAGCCTGCCTTCACACTGGTCAGTTTCAGGGAGGCGGAACTGCGCTGCTGCGAGCAGTGGTTGCACAAGTTGTGCGGGTGTTTGTTGTCCACATTGCATGCAGTACCCTAAAATTGAGTCAGCTACGGAGGCTTAAAGTCTTAATGTCTTCAAAACACTATATGCCACATTGCCCCACAACACACCGATACTGAGGAGAGAAGAACAATAATATAGTTGCGATTGTGTCATAAACAGGTGACCAGCAGCACAGTGTGATACACTCTGATGATGGGGCAGGGTGCTACTCTCCTGGGTCATAATTGCTACCTTTCTGTTAGCTTGTGTGCCCTTTCTATTATAAATGCAATGTGCAGCTTTAGAAAAAAAACGTCATTAATAATAATAAAAACAAGATGTACAAATACAATGTGACACTAAATATAGAGCAGGCCACACAGGGGAACTCCATATTTGTTTTGTACTAGTTTGTGTAAGCTGAATGACGGAACACGGATATTGTACAATAAAGGGATGCGTGTGTGAAGTAAATAACGCCCGGGCTCCGTAAATACACGTGTATTTATATATAACATATGTATAGAAGACTAGGGAGATAGTAACCTTCAGTAGTGTTCCGGTTCCGAGCTCCGCCAGCCTCTCCGGTCACATCCCACTCCATACATTCACATGCATAATCCCTCTCAACAATTCCGCGCCGATTCTATTCAACATTCGTGAAGTCATCACTCCGCGACACGCACTGCTGCCCTCCAGCTGCGCGCGCCACCTGGATACGGCGCCTCCGAGTGGCGTCACTACAGCCTGTCACTTGCTTCTGCGCTGTGCTACTTGTAGTGTAGTCACAATGTAAAGTTAGACTCAGTTAAAGAAACGGGCTACCAAACACCGCCCCACCTTGTCATTGTGATAATAGGCGGCTCATATTTCTGTTCCATAAGAATAAGGGAAGGGGAATTTCTATATAATATGGATTTTTTTTTCTATTGGAGAATTTCCCTTCACTGCTTGAAAACTCTAAAATGTAGCATTTTCCATTACTTCCTTTCTCAGTGGCAATGGGCTAATCATTTCACAATCTGTACACAACCAAAACAGATACAAAAATCAACACTGGCCTTTTAAACATTACTACGAGTGCTCGTCTTTATGTTCTTCATAGATAGCCTAAATAGACGCCTTATCCGGCGATCTTGGAATCGACAATCAATCGTTTTGGAATCGATGGAGCACCACCATGGGAATCCAATCTGTGGTCTATTTTGACAGGAGCCGATCGCTAAAATGGCCGATTCCACAAAATCCATCGATAGGAAAGGCTGCTGCATAGGGAGCTATGGGTCCACCAACGTACTTCAAATGCCAAACGATGGACCAAAAAAAAAACGACATGTCGGATGAATGTGCGTTAAAAAAATGTATTTACATTTTTAAGTCAATCGTTCATGGGTGGGCAGCATTTGATTGATTGCCCTGAATGTGCGGGATGAACGATCAGGCAAAAATCTAGTGAAAAATCGACTATGGCTTTAAGTCTCTAGTGCTGTATGTATATTAGTTCTTAATGAGAATAAAACTAACACATAATGAGAATCATCTGCCCTTAAGCTGACTTTTTTTTAACAGAAATGTGTGTGTAGATATATATATATATATATATATATATATATATATACACTATAGATAAATCACCCAGGCATGATCAAAGCATGAGAAGTAATTGCTCCCTCCTGTATCCTTGTATCACAATAGATTTATTCCTAGCACCCCTCTTGTGAGTGATAGTGCTAAGGCTATGTCTCCACAGCGTTTTGCGATCCATTGGGACCCACTACGTTGAATGCCGGGGACCCGACAGATCACATACACTTTACCTGCTCGGCGGATTCTCTGTTCTCACAGCGCTGAGCCAATGCGCCGATGCAGGGGTTAACATAGTGCAGTAGTTAACCCCTGCATCGGCGGATGTCTGAACAGTACATCCGCCTGACAGGTACAGTTTATGTGCTCCGTCGGGACCCCACCAAGCACTGTGCTTAACGTAAGGGTCCCGACAGATCACAAAACAATGTGGAGACATTGTCTCTGGCAGGTGCAGGCTTGTTCGGTTTCCCACTAGAATTTTTGGGGGAAATGTATCAACCCTGATTTGCCCAGAGATGACATTTGGGCTGGTAAACTACCCAACATCTGCTCGTTAACAAGATACATTTTGGAGGGAGATAATTCTTCCCTTTCCATCCCCGACCCCTTTAGCTTTTTAATCTGGCCTTGTTGAAAAGATGCTCTGGCTCCCCTCTGCTCATTCTCTGCAATGAGCGTGCATAATGCCTAGATGAGTGCAAACATTTGCCTTCATTTTGCAGTTTCCCCATTTTTTCTTAAATATGACAGGTTAAAAATGTTTAAATGCTTTCTTTTTTTACCTTCCAAACAGTATGATGGGCAGCCATTACAGGCTCTGGGTCCAGCCCCTCTGTCAAATTTAAGAACCCATTGTGACCCATGAGTCAAAAAGTTTGCCCACCCCTGTACTAGATGTAAGTTCTCAGGAGGTCTCAGCATTCCCAGCTTTGAAATGTATTTTTATGTATACCTCTCTTTTTTTATTTGTGGGATTGTTGATGTTCTTTGGGAAGCAGAAAGCATTGGTATCCCTAGAGCACCACCTTTCTCCAGGAAGAACCTATCTGGTAATAAATAGGCTTTGGAAAAGGGAAAGGAGAGAAGACATAAAAAATTGTTAGCATTTCTGTAACTGGCAATTGTAACCATGCATAGTCTTGGTGTGTGGTTTAACTTCTTAGTTTGTGCAGTAAGTTATTTACATCGGTAGCTGCTAGGGACCCACTTTTGAAATGCAGTGATCGCTAGCAACCTGTTCTTAATGTAGACTTGTGAGGATCCTCTGAGACTTGGAGCTGAATTGAGTATTGTCAGGCATTTTCATATGGGGTATAGCATTTATATTCATTAATTATATTTTCTAGTATTATGTATCTACTGGCATAGAGTTAAAAGCCATAGTTATACTTTTTTTCTACATTTTGTATCACTACTGTATTAAGTGTGCATAAAGGTCAACACAGAGTGAAACTGAGTTTAGTTCTGCAAAAGTCGTGGGCCACTTCATGCTCACATAGCAGGAGATCCCTGTTACATCTTTGAACGAAACTTATCTGTGTTGTCACCTAAATTATATTCATGTTACTATAACCATAGATGTCTATTGTATACTTATCTGGAATGAATACATCATTGGGTGAGAATGTCTAAAAAGGCACCTAGCTGTCTGAGTCCTGGTAGTAAAGGTGTCAGGATTTTTCTCTCCATTTATGTTTATTGCTTAAATGTCAAAAGGTCTTTCTAGTTTTAATAACATTTATTAAGGTATTCATTAATTGAGCAATACTGCCATCCAGTGGCGAAGCGCCATATGACATTCAGCTTGCTTCAGCTAAGAAGAGGTTAATCATGCCTACCTTTTATCTAAGTCACACCCATTTGCTTGAAGGTAATTGGAGAATTCTGAGAGCAGTAGGCATGTGCTTTAGATAAACTTTATTACTTAAAGTTATGCACAAAGGAGAAAAAAAAAAAAAGGAGAAAGGGAGAAAGAAATCAAGAGCGGAACAACAGAAGGAAACTCTTTTTCCATCAAGCCATAACAGACGCTTCCTTCTACATAGCGATCCTGATTCTTGGTAAGGAATATTTTACCTTTATACCTCCAAAGCAAACACTGAGGTGATACCTCGGTATGTCTGCTTCTTTGCAGATTTGAGAATCTTGTTTTGTAAAAGTGACCTCCATATTACGTTTTTCCTGTGTGTAGCCAGTGTTTTTTTCTATATGCATACCACAAATTCTTGGGTGTAATATTACCGTGTATAGGTGCGTTGGAGACACCTTGTGGTGGTTTTCTGGCGTTACACTTCATGTCATTGTTCATTCTGTTTAATTGATTCTCAGTGCTTTTCTCATTCTTTGTATGTTATATAAATTATATAAATTTTGCATAATTGCTTGCCCTGCTTTATTGTCTGCACAATATGACAATGATACCGATAAAATACTTGTGAGGTGTTGTTATATTGTTACAATATATGACACTTTTTATGTTGTCACATCTCAGGAACTAAAAATCGCTGTTCCTAAGCCGTTTATTTAATGGTTCCTAAAGATTTAAAAGCTGCTGTTTATAAGTCATTGACAGTATTCTTTGCTGGAGATGCAGCTCAGTGGGTATGGTCTGAAACAAACATTGTAGTAGAAGAGTCCATAAAGGAGTTTCAATCTCTTGCACAAAGAGCATACCTGAAATTTTACGGATGAGTGCTTATTTTGCATTTTATTCTCCAGTATTGCCCTTTTCCATCTCGTACATATTGACCCCCATTACCTTTTAAATCTACTTTTCTGTCTTGGCTCAGTCACTACCATATCCTGCTTGGTCAAAGAAATTACTCCTTTGGGTCTAAATTACTTTGTTACTGCTTTGAGATATTAAGAGCAATAATCAAATTTTTTCAGAGCAAAATGGAGCCGTACTGGAGATCGTGGCACTGTACTCTGCCGTGCTTCCCTGCCCTCCCCTCTACACATCACCCTCGTTGTTGTTAAGGCGCCGGGGATGTGTGAGGGGAAAAGCGACGCCCCCTCCATTACATAGAGGTCTATGGTGCTGCCCCCTCTTCGGCGTCCCCGATGACACCTAGGACACAGGGCCGGAACAGATCAAAGAGCCTGCAGTGATGCAGAATTGATGCATATTCAGAGGACAAACTGTGACCCGAGTTCGGGCTACACACCCAGGAGGTTAAACCCATTCATTCAGTTTTACATTTTACCATATATACTCGAGTATAGGCTGACCCAAGAATAAGCAGAGGTACCTAATTTTATCTACAAAAACTGGAAAAATGTATTGACTTAAGTATAAGCTGAGGGTGGGAATGTCATATAGTGGAGTTTTCTAAATGAGAACAAGATAGAGCAAGCACCATTGTCCCTAGGAATGAATCAAACAGGTGAATCTTAAATAAAGTTAAGAAAACTCTTAACTGGATGGGTTTTTAAGGCAATTCTTATGATTTAAACATGAAAATAAGTTTCCATTCAAAAGTCTTTCTATTATTGTGACCAATACATAGACTGGAAATGAAAACTTATTTTGATGTTTGAATCAGAAGTAATGGAGTTTTCTAATTGAAATTCTACCTTCTCTAGTAAAACTTAACAAATATAGCAAAAACAAACAAGATGGTGGGGCATAGGTGGGGCTTTTGAGGCACAACAGATCTTTATTTATTATGGGTTAACACAAAGTAAACCCAGTCCTACACAGCTTTAGGGGACAATAGCATCTAGGTATGCAGTTTTTGCTGTTTTTTTTGAGGGGGGGGAGGGATGTTTCAGGTAAGTCTTACCCCAAGGGGATGGCATGTATTCCATTGATGGTTATGGTATAGAATGTTTGCCTCTCTAGGGAGACAAGATAATTTTGTGAACATACATACTCACTGAAGTATAAATACTGTATATAAGGTTGTTTAAATTGTTGTTTTATTTCTCTCACAAGATAATATTGTCCTGAGTGTCGTTCCCTGAGGAAACCCCGGAAAGTAGGGGTGAAACACGTTGGACCACAAACCACCTATCGACACCGCATATTGATCTGAGTCCCCCTCTCTTTGTGTGTGAGACCCAGTCATTTTCTTTCCCTCCATGTTTTGACGGAATTGATTACTTCTGTTTTGTAATCTAAGTGTATGAGAAGATATATTTATTGTATTGTGTATGTTTTTACTAAGGTCAGTTGGCAATCTTATTTATAGATGGTCATGAAATATTAAAGACCCTTTTTATCTCAAGATGTTTTTTTAGTATCTGTTGTGCCTCAAAAGCCCCACCATCTTTTTTTTTTTTGCTATGTTTATTTTAAAGGTGCGGCACTCCCACTAATGGGATCAAGGCAATATCACCAAGGGGGGTCATGCGTACTCAAGTTTTTTGAAATTTAACAAATAGTCCACTAGATGGCGCTGCCATCCAAGTTTGTTTACTTCTGCCGATAGAATATTGAATACACCTAGGACCATTCACAGAGGCTGCCCTTGTCTGCAGGGAGATCAGCAAACAACGGGACAGGTAAGTGGGACTCTGACCCTGATTTGATTATAAGCTGAGGGGGCCTTTTCAGCAATTTTTTTAATATAAACTCAGCTTATATTTAAGTATACATGGTATACAAAGGTCTACTGTCTACATTCTATTCTTTCGCTCACCCACACTTCATACAAGTCTTCCTCTAGACAAGAAAAGTGTTTAGATTGTAGCCCACTGGTATAGTTGTCTGGCATACATAATTTTTTTTATGTGGCTCCTGTCCTTTAAATCTTGTCATATAAAATCTGCTAAAGGCATTGTTAAGCTAGGCCTACGATTAGATTTTAGATCTTAATATTTTCATCGAACACCGTTCTTAATCAAATCCAAATTACTACCACATGGAAGGTTCAAACTGTGTATGCCTAGTACATCGAACTGTGTATGCCTAGCACATCGAACTGTGTATGCCTAGCTTAAATCACATTTGGTTGGATTGCCAGCTATTGTCTTTGATTTCTTCGGTCAAGCCTTGGGTAGTCCCTTGCGTTGTTCTTCATACTCTCACCAGTGAAGATTTATGCATATAGATTTTTTTTTAAATTTTGAACTGATGGATAGACATTATAAATGTAATAATCCATAGCCATTCTGCTTTGTTTCTGGTACTCTAAAGTTTAAGCCCTTTTTTTAAACACATATCAGTATGATGGCCATTCTGGAGATCTCTTGTTTTGGAAGCATTAGCGGTTGTGGTCTTGCCTCTGTCCCGTCTCTTAAGGTGGCCATACAAGGTTCGATATTTTCGTTAGATCGGCGTAAAGCGCTACATTTTTAAATCGATTAAATAAAAATTGAGAACCAAACAACTTAGATCGGTCAAAAGTTATTGACATCAAACAAAAAATCTATTGTAAGCTGATCAAACATGTTGGTAAATTTTGATCGATCTGTTAAACATCTCATGTATATCAAACGTGTCATAATGTAATTCGAATGTTTTGTTCGACCTCCCTGGCGTTATTCCCGAATTCAGTACGGTCACAGTTTGTTCATAGAAGGCTTTTCCACCACAAAAAAATGTCATGAAAAGCCTGTAATCCCAGGGAGGTGAATGTATACAGTTGGATTGAGCATGCGTTTGTTCATATTATGTTAGTTTGTATTAAGTTCGTTCCTATTATGTATATATATATCTTCGTATACTGAACGACCTGAAGTGTTTTTGGATAAACCCCTACACCACAGCACGATACATACGATCAAGTTTTCATTCAACATCGTGTTTGGTCGAACAAAAATCGAGTGTATACATTTGATATAGGTATGATTAATATTCAATCAAAATATCAAACATCCTGATCGAATCAATGGTCAATAGTGCAAAAATCTTTATGTGTATGGCTTGCTTTACTCTCAATCCCTCTCCCTATTTATCAACCCATTTCACATCCACATCACATCCATGGGGGGCACCCATTATTTTCAAGTATAATACTTTGACCAATATCGGTAGTGAAATGAGCTACCTTTGTTTGTTCCCCTTTTGTTCCATGTAATTTATTGATATTTTTTTTTCTAATTGTAAACAAGATGTTATTGGAAAAAAAACAAAAAAACAATGACACAAAATGTATGTAGATGAGTAACACAATGAAAGAATGTTCTAGTTTCTTAGTAAAACTCTAAACACTCAATGCCAAGGCATCACTAATTCAGTGTGAGGGTAGCCATACACGTAGAGATTCTCCCTCAATAGACACAATGACTCAATGACTTCATCACGCTGCAGCCGGCCCCTCAGAGGATTGGCGGGCACCCTTAGTGTGACACCCCCATCCAAAGTAATGGGATCAGGGAATCTACCAACATGTCCCATTACCGTGGGCAGTGTATGGCAAAATAGGTGTTCCCCAGCAAAAATAGGTGTTCCCCAGCAATCTTCTATGATGTGTTTTTAATATGTTTCTTTGTCATTTTGTTTGCTTGACAGACATTGTCAACAGGCTGTGTTGGTGGTAACCCTGAGATAAAAGATTTATTAGCGAGAGGTAATCAGGAAACACTTTATAGTACAAAAAATAAAGAAACCAAAATGTAGCTGCAAATTATTTCTTAAACCCCACGGCTGGACTCCCATATAACACATTTGTGACCAGTCCATTTAATTCTCCTCAAACCAGCTACAATATCAACATCATACTTGTGCCCATTGCTGCATTTACTTATGTTGCCACCATACCCGTAATCCTACTTCTGTCAGGACACCTCTCCAATAAAGCACTGGAAATGTCACCTGTTATAGCAGCTATTGTAGCAGCCTGGTAATATCAGGCCCCTGGACTTCCTTTTTGTGCAATCCTGTTTCTGTTTTGTTGCAGCCAAGGACCCTTACTACTAAACAAAGTCAACAAGACAAAGCTGCAGTAGAGTCCTGAACTTGCAAACGTATAGCAATCTGCTAAATGTGTGCAATGCCAATCTAAGGCAGGAGAGACTGGCCATTTATAGAATTAGCTATTTTCTGATT
Organism: Ptychadena robeensis; assembly: GCA_036250615.1. Classification (NCBI taxonomy): domain Eukaryota; kingdom Metazoa; phylum Chordata; class Amphibia; order Anura; family Ptychadenidae; genus Ptychadena; species Ptychadena robeensis. The sequence goes on along the minus strand of CM070034.1, from coordinate 124,282,677 downwards.
TGCCCTCTCATCTGCTCTTTATGACAAAAATTGGGAGCGCATTAACCCCTTCTATTCTCCTTGCCAATTAAGCCTCTCTGTAAAAGACAAGCAGAATCATGAACCCCTTCACTCAAGCATGGTGGTTAGAAGGGGGTGACCGCTGGATTGTTGGTAAGCTGCTGCAAACAAATACTCTGCTTAATCTCCTTAGATGTACAGTCAAATGGAGGCAGCAGCAATGGTTCAGTTTTTGCCAGCACAGCCTGTGATGAAATAAGACGGTGCTCATGTTTAGAGGTATCTCAGTCTCCACCGTGGTCACTTTCAATGGGTGTCTTTGGGGAAAACTGGGTGTAGGGGCAGTGTAGGGCCTCCCTTAGGAGCAGTTGGGTGTTTGGGATGAATGGAGACACAGACATCTCTGCCCCTACATGGGGACCCCTGCATAATGGGGTCCGGCCAGAGGCTTGGGGGGGGTCTGTACAATATGATACAGGCAGGGAGAGAGCAACTAAAATTCAGGTAGGAAGTTTGGGTTCCAAGCGGAGAGAAGCTTCATAAAGGCCCTCTTCATCCAACACACCTGACGAGTCCAAGAGATATTGTGTGACCTGCAAGAGACAACAGCAATTTATAATTTATGTATGTTGACATTATTAAAGTTGAAATACCTTTTTAAGGCACATAATCAAATAAAGTTTAACTAAACCTTATATATTTAACTAAACTAAACCTTATATATATGTTAACTCATATGACATCCAAACCTAGTATTTCTGTACATATAGACGCTCCTAGGCTCCTTACAGAAATGGTCTCATCTCTTTTGCTGCCATTCTGCATCATGCAAAATAAATGAAAATATATCATTGAAAAGGTTGAAACTGGGAATGTTACTTTATAACCAGTGCAGATAGGTGGTTTAAGGGAGGAAGGTTCTCAATTTATTTCTCCTAAAGTCTTGGAGATAGTAGGATTTTCAAATAAATTAATACAATTACTGGTACTATCGACCTTTAAAAGATAAATGCACAAATGAATGTTCTTTTTGCCCCTACCTCTCTACTGTTTAGTTTTTTCATGTCTACATAGCCTTTCAATCAAGCCCATGACTTCCGTTGGTCTACATATCAAGACAGTAGGGGAATGAGGGCTTTCTTTACCCCAACTAACACACAACCATTTAATGGTTGCTAGACTACTGGATATCAAAATATCACCCATCCAGTTGGCTTAATTAGATGGGCAGGAACAAACTAAGAAATTTTTTAAACGTTCTCAGTTGAAAAAATCTTCCAGCAATACCCAATTTCAGCCACAACAATAGTGTCACTAGAGAGCACATTTCAGGCAGAAGGGGGGATGAGCGGGGATTTTTCACTCTTCTCTCCCTTCTTGTCAGCTGTGAGCGGCATGGACATCGGAGATTGTAGCTGGCCGCTTCTATGTGTGTCTCTCTGATGTACTGGTTCTATTGGCAGCGCTCTGCTGATAGAAGCATTACAGTGCAGATGAGGGATATGGCTGTGGCGTACAGTGCAGATGGGGGTGAAAAAGTGCGTCTTATGGTCTGAAAAATAGGATAACTAATAACTAAAACCAAGTGATGTCTTACCTTGGGCTGGTGCTCAATCTTGTAGGCAGTCTGCTGAAACTGCCTAATCTCTCGAATTATATGTGAAATCTAAAGAAGGTTAAAACAAACAACAATGTAAGTTTATGATGTGACCTTAGCTTTGAAGCACATAGGTTTTTCTCTTTGTATATCTCACCATTCTCATCTTTGAAAAGTTGACCAGTCCGTCCTCTGTGTAGTTGGGGGTACCTTCTTCTATAAATGCCAGGTCAGTCAGGTACATGCCCAAGTAGGGAACACATGGAGGGTCACAGCTGGAGATATAAAAGACCATAAGAACATCACATCTCTACAAAGTAGGAATACAAAGGAGTATACATCCATTTAAGGTATTATGTTTAGCCAAAGATAACTCATATATACAGATATATATTTAGAGAAATTATTGTTGCCCTTAAGGCTGTAAACTTACTTCTTCAAGGCCTCTCTCAGGTTTTTAAATCTTCCTTCTGAAGACACCAACTTCTGAAGCCGGTCAATTAAGGCCTTTGTCTATGAAGAAGTACAGAATTATTGCAAAGCTCAATACACAGGGAAAGTGAAAATGGCATGAGTTAGACTGCTGTAATCTTTTACTTTCCTAGAGGCACCTGTTACCAAGGTAATAAGTAAGAGGAAATCACTTCAATGGAAGTGCAATCAATAATAAAAAACAAGCAAAGACTACTATTGTGTTATCATTGGGAATATTGTCCTGACCTGTAAGTAAGGGTATGCAGACAACATTAAAATCGAAAGATTGCCAAACTACAATGGAGTTTGACTAGTTTGACAGGGTGTTCCATCCCTTAAATCAGGGAAAAAGGGAAAACATTAATGAGGGCTATATGCAAAAACCTCAAGCAAACAAAATCAATAGTGAAGTTGCAAATATGGCATAGCTTCAACGTCATAGCTATGTACCACCAGGAGAAGACAGGCAGCTTACTCCCTTTGCCATGGAGTGCACTACCTGTTTATTTGTGGTGACCACAGGATACTAAGTTGTCCTACAGTACACAGCTTGAGCTGAGGCTGATGAAAACCTTTGTTAGAACTTTAGGCTTGTTTTTTATACTCTAACATTAATGATAATAGACATTAAATCAGAAAGGCTGATTTAGAGCATTTCTTCAAGAGAGTAGAGCAATAAACAACTGTACTGTATAGTTAGGGTGCCCCTCCCCAGCCATTCAACAACACAGAAAAAAGACACCCTCATATGGGGACTTTGAATTGATACTCCCAATTATTTATCAGTTTGTATCACCACTAATTAGACATAAATTCTAAAATTAATAGACTTTGTGCTGCATTACATTTAAAACATTTTAAAATCTAAATGTACTAAATGTAATTCAGAACAAATAAAGTCTATTAATTTTAGAATAAGTGGTGAAACAAACTGAGAAATAGTTGGGAGTGCCAATCTATAGTCCTCATATGAGGGTACATTTTTCTGTGTCCATTGACTATATGATAAAGCGTATTTTACGGACTATAAGACGCACCCAGTTTTTAAAGCAGAAAAAACAAAAAAAATATTTGATATATAATAGTGTTCACATCAATGGGGTTAATGCAATATGAAATAAATGCAATATCCAATTCAAACAGTAGATGTCACTAGCAGCAGTACACACACACAGCACATCATGTCACCTCTTCACTGAACAGGAGGAGGGGGGCAGGAGGCTGCCCAGTCCTCTGCTCTCCCTCCCCTCTTTGGCTACCTGTGTCTGTGGAAGCTGCAAAAGAATTGCAGTTTCCTCGGCCATGGAGAGAGGGATAGATGGCAGGTCATCTGCCATCTATCCCTCTCGGGAAGAGAGGGCTAGATGGCAGGTCATCTATCCCTCTCTTCATTGCTTATGCCAGCAGGGCTCTGGGCTAAGTTGTCATAAGCAATTATACAGTTCAGATGGGAGATCCAGCCTTGGGCTGGGAAGCCAATGCACCACTCGGCCATGGGGTCTCACATTTGGACCATAAGATGCAGGCACCTTTCCCCCCTGATTTTGAGGATGAAAAAGTGTGTCTTATGGTCTGAAAAATACGGTAATAACAGCACCCCAGTGCTTCATGCAGTAAAAAACTAGTCACTGTCAGTTAACAAAGAGCATTGTCAATTTGATATTCTAAAACTTACATTCAATCATTCAGAGAATGAACACTATTGAAGGTGTGATTCATTTGTTTCATGGCAAAGTTCTTACCTGTTTGGACACTTTAATCCAAGTCCTCTTGAGACGAAATATTGCACTGCGATTGAGAGATGATGTGATCTCCAGAACAGCATTATAATTGTGTAGACAACGACAGATATCAGCCACTGCCATCCACTTTTCAATCGTACATGCACGCACTGCTGGATCTTCATTCCGCAGGATCTCTGTGGCAATCAGGTTACTCATCTGACACAAAAACATACTAAATGATCAATACACAGTTCCCGATTTTATACATTCAGCACACTGTGTATAAATACTTAGTAGCAAAACATCGAAATAAATCTTACTGTGTCTAAATGATATTATGAACACTTTGCTTGTAACAAAGTTAGAATAATAGCCAGACTGGTGTCTACTATTCCTCTGGTTCACTCTCATCACATATTTGTAAAACAGTGTCCACCAAAGAGTGACTTACATGATTGAAGTGTTTGCTTGTGCTCATTATATATGGCGTTCTCTCATTTTTGTCAGTTTTCATCCACCCCTGACCAAAGAACTCTCTGTAAAGAAAACAATAAAACACAAGCTTTAAAGACTCTGATCTTTTTAAAATAAAAAAACAGCAAAAACTTTGTTCCCCACTTAGGATAGTAGAGGGAAAAAATATTCATCTATTTATACCAATTTTTTTCCCCCACTTTGGATAGTATTAGGAAAAAAATATTCATCTTTTTACAGCAAAAACTCCCCCCATCCCACTTTGGATAGTAGAGGGAAGGGTTAAAATCACTGTTAGTATTAGGAAGAACTTCTAGAGATACAGGAAGTATGTGGAAATCTTTCCAAAGTAAATGGAATTTTTATGGTTAACAGCTGTCATAAGTATAGGCATCCTCATTGGAATATCCTGAGCTTCAAAATTTGGAGGGCAATTTCTAGCGCTATGCACAATATGTGGACACAAGCGGCATGCAGTTCAGGGCAAGAATTGTATGGGCACGCCTCTTGTGTCGCCAATCACTCTGGTCTGGCGACAGGGAAGAAGAAGAAGTGGTATTGGTGAGGAGGAGGAACAGCGTGACTCTACAGTACAGAACTATGCAGACACGCCGCTTGTGAGTGTGTGTGTTTGTGTGTGTGTGGGGGTTGAGGGCAATACCACCCCATCTCAGTCAACAGGGGGCCCTATCCAAGAATCTTCCAAGCAGGGAAACGCCACCAGTGACGTCAGAGGTGTGCTTGGGAAAGGCAAGGCCACCTTGATTACATGGAGGTCAATGGCACTTTATCATCGTCCGTTGCACCAATGATCAGAACCGACAAGGGAATTCGGCAGACAAGTGAGTAAACTCGGGGTGAGTATTTTCAGCTGAGAAACTCACCCCGAGTTAACTTGGGCTATACACCCAGGAGGTTATTTTACTTTTTACTTTACCTAAATGAACCATGATTTCCTTCTATACAACTGTAAAGAAAAACAACTACCATATAGCAAAATTTTTTGGCGGACACTTTGAAAACGATAAACAAATAAGTTGTTATAAAATAGATACAGAGTAGTGCAAGAGGTAGCTAAGTAAGTATTATAATAGAGGAGGGCTGAGTGGGTCAGCACACTACATTTGGAATGGAGAGACTCACTCATAGGGAATCTTCTTGAAGATTAAATGGTCCAGTAATGTGAGCTGTTCTGCAATCTCAAGAGCAGAGAGAGCTTCAAATGGATCAACTGGAGTCCCCAAATCCTGCACAGACATAACCAGATGTTGTCTCATATTATTACTTCATTATTATAAACAAATGAATAAGCACAGGCCAATAAACAATTTTGAATGCTAAATACTACCAGCACCCCAACACAGATCTATGGTAACCGTTTTTAAACTTTTGTTTATCTGGAAGTCAGCAATACTTATTCAAACAATATTTAGAATACGTCTTTTAAACTAACTATATTTATAATATAACTTATTGTTATTCCTAAGTACTGTATTTTTTGTACTATAAGACCATAAGAAACACCCCATAGTTTTGGAGAGAAAATTAGAACAAAAGGAATAAAATAATCAGAGACACAGCCATTCACATATCAAGTACATATACAGAATGTTCCAGTAAAGTAGGGAAGGATGGACCATGCAGTATTCACTGTAAATTCCTCCAGCCAAAAGACCAGTGCCAGGAGGGAGGTCTTAAGGCTGCCATACACAGCACGGATTCGTGACGGATTCCGGCGCGATGGATTCCGGGCGCGTGCACGCGGATCCATCGTGCCGGAATCCTCTGCAGCCCACCTTGCCCGTCCGACCGCATCCGATGGATTGGGGGCACAGAATCGGATCCGAGGAAGAACCAACCTGTTGGTCTTTTCGGGTCCGATTCTGCTCTGATCAGGGGGCGTTGCGGTCAGGGACACGGATCCGGCCGTGCAAGGTGGGCTGCCACGATCGGATTCCCTGATTGGCTGATCGTTCTCACCGGAATCCATCGGTGCTGAATCGATCAGCCAGGGAATCCGTGCAGTGTATGGCTAGCTTTAGTTCCAGCAGAGTGTGCAGGGCTGAAATGTTAGCATACACTAGCAGTAACCATTCTCTGAACATGCTGGTCAACTTATGAAGAGACACATTTCACAGTCTGGAACTAACAACTTACCCATGAGCAGCTATATACATGGGTAGAGATATGAGTCTGTGTCACAAAATTTATTTATGACAATGCAGAATGGTAATGCTATCTAAATGTAAAATGTGTCACTAGATAACTTGGTCAGTGTGTTCAGAGAATGGGTACTGCCATTGCTAATGCAGATAAGATCTCCTTCTTGGCAGTGGCTTTTTGGCTTGGCTGGAGGGAAAGGAACAAATTCCAGTCTCCTGGGATGCAGAGCTTTTGCTCCCAGGATGGTTGGGACAACATTTTTTTCCCCATATTCTGACCACAAGACGCAGGGACACTTTCCCAATAATTATATGTTAACCCTCTGGGCGTTACAGGCTGTACTCCGCTGTGATTGCCGGCTCTCTGCCCAGCCCTCTACACACCACAACATGGAGGTCTATGGCGCCGCATATGACGCCGAAGACAGGGGGCTGTGTCTGCGGCTCTTCTACAGAGTTAGTCGCAGGAACATGGAGAGGCGGCGGTTGTGCCGGATCCCGGCACAGGCGCAGTTTGATCAGCGATCAAACTGCGCCCGAACTGAGTTCTGACAAACCGCCCAGGAGGTTAAAAGAGTGCGTCTGATAGTCTGAGAAAAATGGTATGTAAGAAAGTAAGCAAGGGACCAAACATATTAAGCAGTTTAAGAAATATGAATAAATTCAGGACAGCGTATTATTTCCTATTTTTTATATTCCTTCTGTACTCCCTTTGACAATTTCATTTTTATAACTGATTCCCAGAACCAAAGGGCATGTTCAAGACAAGATCACAATATTGCTATATACAAGGGGTAATCACTGTATTATTTGGCTGAAAAGACGCTCCGGTTGATAAGATGCACCAACAACTGGATTTTTTGGCCCAAAAACATTTAAAAAATCCAGAGCTCCTGAGCGCCTATGGGGAGTGCTTCCCTGCCTCTGAGGCAGAGGGGGCGCACAGTATGCACAACCTTTAGGCATAGTCTTTAGGCCACAGGTGGCCATGCATTCACCTCATAAGAAGTGGGAGTGGAAGTACATCTTATGAGGTGAAAAATACGCTATTTCTTTTTTATTGTCTATGCAAATGAAACAATAATTCTCATCAAATGCAAAACGGCTACTAGATTCTGATGCAGAAAAGTGAGAATAATATTACTGTCATCTCAATTTAAAAATAACATTCTTTAGAACTCAAAATAAAATAAATTCTGACATTCCTCAAAATTTCAATCACTTAGCTAAATGGTTTACTGGCCTTACTTACCGTATGTTCAATCTCTTCCAGAGTTACCTGGCTGTCTCCAGGATCCTCCTGTGTCAATGTGCTATAGAAGAAAAATATCATTTATATATCAATATAAGTAATATATTCACGTAATTGGTCAGCACACAGAAAGTGCAGCATTACTGTGTTATATATTCAAATTCAGCTGAAGAACATATAATAACAATAATAATATGTCATAATACAGTTAGGCTGAGCAACAAAAGGTGGTGCAGACAAGTGTCTACTTTCTTAAAAAGAAGCTTTTTGTTAGGTGAGAACCTGCCAAATACATTGTCCTAACTGTAGAGTGTAGCGGAGTTGCGAGTTTGTTTTTCATAGGTTAGAATTAGTGATGAGCGGCAAAGACAATATTCAAATTCGATATATCGCGAATAATTCTGCTAGTATTAGATTCGATATTCGTAAATATGAAATCCGAACGTATATATTGTGAAATCTCCTCTGGCATATTCGCATATAGCTGATATTTGTTGAATATATTCATAATTAAGATATTTGAGCACAACACTTTTTAGGATAAGCCACTTACTTCTATTTCCATATTGATTCAGCATATAAAGACATTTTAGAGAATTCTTTCTTTCTCAATTTTGTGTGGGCCGTCAGCTATCAATAACCTTCACATCTAAGACACACAACATGGCCTTTTACCTCCCTAGCATTTGAGAGGACCCAATTTACATGCTGTTTGGGTTCGTCCCAAACGCTAGAAGAGCGGGGATTGGGAGAACCCGATATGTCCCCGGAAATCTGCGGCAATTCTCACTCAGCATTTCCAGGGTTCATCAGTGACGTGATAGGGGAGGGGGGCGCCATAGAACTCTATGTTAATGGAGGGATGTCGGTCTCCCAGCCCATGCCACTGGCAACGTGGACGGGGTTTAGGAATTTTAAGCAGAGTACAACGAACAATGAACGCTAGGGAGGTTAATACTGTTTCTCCTTCAGTCTCTAAATTTTGGGTTGCTGTTTTTTTATATATTTATTAGTTTTTTTAAATATTTTTATTTATTTATCCTAGCAGTGTAGTCAATTTAGTCTTTACATTTCCCACCCAGGCTGGGAGGACTTGGGACTCTGAGCCATTTACAGGTTTTGTTCTGCCCCTCTGTCAAAATGTTTGCCCTCCCCTGGTATAGAATAACAAGAACATAGTGTATTTGTATATATTTACAATAATGTTTAAACATCTCACCGAATGATGTTGGCTGCAGCCTTCCTCTCTTGCGCCAGAAGTTCAGGATTGTGGATAACTTCCTCTAGGAAACATATCACTTTGTTCTTTAGCTGCAGATTTGTCTCAAAATCCTGAAATAAAAACATAGTATGCCATGTTTTCTTTAATTCCTTTTTTACTGTAAATTATACTCTTTTCGCTGTCATTCACACTGTTTCATTACAGATAGGAACAATGAGGTGCACAAACTTATACAACATAGTTACATTGTTATTGTAAAGAAAAAGATAAAATACTCGCAATAACGGTGGTACAACGCAATCTTAGCAAGAAGTAGTGATCTCCTACAATAGTGGTTCACAAACGGGGGGGGGGGGGGGGGGGGGGGGGGGGGG
>CM070034.1:124251993-124273310 GCA_036250615.1 Ptychadena robeensis | reverse complement strand
GGGGTGATAATGTTCCTAAATCAAAAAGGGGGCCCCTGCAAGGAAAGTTTGGGAACCACTGTCCCACAGGGATACATTAAAACACAGCCTGAACAAACACATTACCCTAACTATTATTATTATTTATTATTATCATTTATTTATATAGCGCCAACATATTCGCAGCGCTGTACAATACATTAGAGTGGAGAATACAAAACATAAAACACACAGGTACAGGTAATGACACAGGAGGAGTAGAGGACTGCCCGGTTGGCTACAGTCTAATAGGTTGGGAACAGAGTATACAAAGACGGGGGGGATGGGACTGGTATGGTGGTGATGTAGGAAAGAGAAGATGGATAGGGCCAGACTAGAAGAGGTGGGTTTTTAGGGCTTTTTTAAAAGTGTCAAAAGTAGAGAGCAAGTCTAATGGAAGAGGGAGGGAGTCAAGAGATTAGGAGCGGCCCTTAGAGTAGTCCTGAAGCCTGGGTGTGATGAGGTTATGAGTGGGGATGTATTAGTAGGTCACTGGAGGAGCGGAAGAGAGGGGGCGGTTCGGTTAGGGTGGTATTTGTGTACAGGTTTTGGAGATTGGTAAGGAGGAAAGGAGGTGTGGAGTAGTGTTTTAAAAGCAAGGCACAGGACTTTGAATTTGATTCTCTGGACAACTGGAAGCCAGTGTAGAGATTTGCAGAGAGAGCAGAGATGAGGAGCGGTTAGAGGAGTAGATGAGTTGGCAGCGCCATTCATGATGGACTGAAGAAGGTGAAAGTCTAGAGAGGAGGGAGACCAGAGAGGATGATGTTACAGTAGTCCAGCGAGAGATGATGATGGCGTGTGTACCGAGTTTGGTGGTCTCTGAGGAGAGAAAGGGGCGGATTTTGGAGATGTTGCGGAGATGGAAGTGGATCTAGCGATGTTCTGAATGTGGGGAGTTGTTATGTTTTCACCACAGAAACTGGATTAGCGCAGGGGTTGTCAGGAGCAGGAGTCTATGCCAACCGGGGGTCTTCTCCCAGCCCCCCTAGCGGGGAGAGTAGGCAGGGGATCCCTTGAGGGGACCCTGTGGTCTTTTCCCGCACCCGGTAGGCAAGGTCCTGTTTACCAGACTTACCCCCCCAGGTAGGTGTGGTAAGGGGTTAGGTGAAGTTCTTCGAAGAGTGGAGGGAACTTTAAAACAGGAGAATAGTCGGGGTCCACAAGCAAAGGCGAGGCAGGCAGAGTTCGTGGGTAGTCTTTAAACCAGGCGAGGTCAGGGCCGGCGGCAATCGCAGAGAAATCAGGTGGTAACGAAGCGAAGGTGTCGGGGTGGCGGCAAGCAGGTAGAGGAGTCAAGTTAAGCAGAGGTCGGGGTTCCAGAAGTCATGGAAAGAGTCCAAGCCAAAGCAGGGTTCAAATACCGGGTGTTCAAATCCAAAGATAGCGAGCTCAAGCATAGGGTCAGACAAGCAAGCTGTAATCATCCAGCAATGACTGAGTGGACTGACATGGCTTTATAGGAAGTGCATCCCCAGCAACCACCGCCCCTGGGAGGAGCGCACTGCCTGGGACACACCTCCTGTCAATCCAACTAAAACTCGGGCGATGGTTCTCGCACGCGCACGCGCATGCGCGCATTGGCGCGCACGCACAGGAGCTGGACGGGATGGTCGCACAGAGGGCCAACGCGGACCGTGGGGCTCCGCACGGTGTCCCAAGGTGAGGGACGCCGATCAGGTGAGGTGGCACAGCGGACGCGGGGTTGATAGGGACCGCAGCCGAGAGGGGACCTGACAGGAGTAAAGGAAAGAGAGCGCAAGAGTCGAAGGTGACACCAAGGCAGCGAGCTTGTGGAAATGGGGAGATGCGGTTGTTATTTACTGTGAGTGAGATGTTGGGGGGAGGCTTGGAAGGTGATGGGGGGAAAAGATGATGAGTTCTGTTTTGCTAAGGTTGAGTTTAAGGAATCTGTCAGCCATCCATAGAAGAGATGGCCGATAGGCAGAGTTGAGAGATGTTGTCCAGGACAGAGGGAGTAGAGGCCGGGGTGGATAGGTAGATTTGGGTATCGTCAGCATATAAATGGTAATTGCAGACCAAAGGATGAGATGAGTTTGCCAAGGGAGGAGGGTTATAGAGGGAAAGAAAAGAACTGGGCCAAGGAACTGAACCTTGAGGGGACGCCAACAGGAGGGTGGGTATGGTGAGAGAAGAGGAGCCATTGAAGAAGGTTTGGAAGAGCGGTTTCAGTCAGGTAGGGGTAGGAGAACCAGGAAAGGGCAGAGAGTCACGAATACCGATAGAGCTCAAGGTCTGTAGAAGAAGAGGGTGGGCAACAGTGTCAAAAGCAGAGGAAGAGATCCAACAGAAGAAGGAGGGAATAGTTGACTTGGGCCTTGGCAGTGAGCAAGTCATTGGCAACTTTAGTGATGGCTGTCTCAGTGGAATGAGAAGGTCGGAAGCCGGATTGGAGGGGGTCAAGGAGGGGAATTACAGTCAGATCGTCAGTGAGTCTTTGTAAACGAGGCGCTTGAGTAGTTTGAAGCAAAAGGAAGAAGAGAGATCGGTCGGGTAGTTGGAGGGACAGAGAGGGATCAGCGATGGTTTCTTTAGTATGGGGAGGACTATGGCATGTTTGAAGGATAATGGGAAGATACCAGAGGAAAGGGAGATGTTGAATAGTTCAGTCAGTGCTGGGGCGAGGGTAGAGTAGAAGGGTTTAAGAAGATCAGCGGGTATAGGGTCAAGTGGGCAGGTGGTGGTAGGAGAAGAGCGAAGCAGAGAGGTGACTTCCTCCAGACTGGCAGGGGAAAGTGAGGTGAGGGAAGGAAGAGTTTAAGGAGGATAGGATTGGAGGAATGGGGGTGAGGAAAGAGTTACAGGAGGAGTGGGGATTGGAGGAATGGGGGGTGAGGGAAGAGTTGCAGAGGGATGATGGGATGGAGGAGTGGAGGTGAGGAGAAAGAGTTACAGGAGGTGGGATTGGAGGAGGGGGGGTATTGTGGTTGGCAGAAATATCGATTCGGATGCTTCAATTGCCTTTGAAAGGATGTGGCCAGCTGCCAAGTGTCATCTAACCCAAACAAAACCTTGTGGTAAATGCTTACAGGAATAATAGGGTAAAAGTTGCACTAGAAAATAAGAACAAGACAGAGGCGCACAAATGATACTCACATTAAAAGGAGGTTTACAAGGATTGATCTCTCAGGGCCATGTGTTTTCCAGGATGACCTCACTCCTGGTGGGGATAAGATCACTTACTGCTTACAGATGCTGGGGGGCTCAAGAGGAACAATGGGACTACTATGGTTGAAAAAAGAGCCCCTCGCTCGAAAAGTGTCCCATGTTCTGTTGAGCCCCCCAGCATCTGAAAGCAGGAATGATCTCATCCCCAACAGGAAGTGAGGTCATCCTGGAAAACCACATGGCCCTGAGAGAATCAAATCCTTTTTTTTTTTTTTTTGTAAAAAAAAAAAAAAAAACCTCCTTTTAATGTGCGTATCTTTTCTTTTGTTTCATTTTATTCCATTCCATATTATTTAACCATTTACAGTACCTTACTTTGTTGTTCTAGGTTGTGTGCCTCTGTCCTTGTTCCTATTTGTCTGTTACTGGGGGCCACACTCCTCCATTTTGAGAGCTGCACACCTGCACACTACTTAAACACCTACCCCTCATACTTACCCTATTTCATTCTACACCTACTGAGGGCCCTTTTTGCCACTGATATCACTGTAGCTGTGTAATCACTGCTGAAGGTTGTGCGCAACTATTTATCATCTTTCTAAAGTTGCACTAGCAGCTAGGCTTAGTTTGCTAATTAAAAGGCCAGGTATTGGTAATGGTGAAATGCTGTAAATGTCCTCTTACTCCAAGTGTAGTGATGTATCCAAAGACTCAGTTAAACATTTTTAAGCATTCAAACAAATATATATGTAAAATTAGGGCATCTAAGTCCACAACATGAATCACTCTAAAGTCCTACAGTACAGGTTTTACTAATAAGCTGCTGTACCATGTTTCCCCTGCAGATGGCGTTATATCTCTCTCTCCCTGTAAAATGCACAATGCATAATTGGTTACTATTTGGGCTCTGTGGCAATGCAGGCTGAAAAGTCTCCTCCAGAGTAAGCTTCTTTTTTTTTCTTGTACACTGTGCCTCATTTTTAATGTTTAACAGGTTATCATACCATTATGTAAGATTATAAAATCATATGCTTTCACATTCCTTGAAGCACACAATTACATTTCCAGTTTAAAATGTAACTTAAGCTTCCTGTTTTTCAAAGATACCTTTTTTTTTAATATATATATATATATATATATATATAGAGCTCATTCATCTCTTGATGCAGGGAACAAACACAAGCAATTGTTCTCAGTGACAAATATCTAACTGTACAAGGTTTAAGAGTTCCTTAGATCTGCCTAAATGTTCGTTATTTATTTTTTTATATTTTTTTATAAATATATTTATTTTATGGATTAACATTATTAACTATTTAAACTTAAAGCCAGAATCTGAGATGAAAAGAAACAATTCACCTGTAAATGTACACATGTTTGCAGGGTTTAGTTATGCCAGAGTCTAGTAGAGGGTTACATTTAGGGGTTTTAGCTTAAATATTGTAGTTTTAAGTGATATTGTTAATAGGTTAATGTCAGGGTTCAGATTATTTTTAAGAGTTAATTTTAAAGGATATGTTAAGCTATTCCCTGTAATGGAAAATGTTTTTTAGTCAGCTTTCTGGCAGAATGTGTCTCTGCTGTGTGTGCTGCCTTTGACATTCTCTATTGACACTTTGGTAGCGATGGATGCCTGTGTTCCCCTTCTTCTGATCCCCACAAGCATTCATCACTAAAAATTTTTGCTTGATTGATTTTCAGTTTGCTCAATGTCAATATTGTCCTTCTAATGTCTATCAGTGTTACTTCATTACTGTGTAATCAATGCAAAGCCGATTCCTTAACTTTAAAAACATACTAGTAACGATGTTAGGTGTGTATGAATGCTCCAAAATACAATCCAAATACGATCTAAACACCTAAAAACTCATTGGATACTGGTAGAATCAACTGAAAATTTTCAACATGATTGTTCATAGCTCTTTCCCTTAGCTCATAGCTCAAATTCAGACGAAAGGAACCAACTTTTTAATCGATTAACATAAAGTATTGATATTACTGCTTGATTGAGTAAACAAAAAAATCCCATCTATGGCCAACTTTTCAACGGCTAGAGAAATGTAAAATGGAAGTTCAAAAGTTTAAGTAGTCAAGCAAGGTTGGGGTTAGACAGGTTTGCTGTCAGGAGTAGAGAAGACAGTGTTTTAAGGACACAATATTATGTTGCATCCTTATAGCCATGTGGCAGACTAACACTAATAATATGCTACACTAACCGCATGAATCATAACAATGATAGAAAGGTATTTTAAAAGATTCACATTTTACAAAATGTCAAATGACTACATGTACTGAACGCTGGATGCTCACTACCTGGGCATGTTTGGACACCCAATGTCTCAGGACATTTAGTACACGGTTTGTGGCCGCTCTTCTGATCACAAATTCCTTGTCACCATTCCTCTGGTCGGATGGGAACCCTGCAAATATATAGATTACATGTTACGTCAACATAAATGTAAATATGAATTGTATATTATGGCTTTGGTAATGAAGAAAATCATATGAGACTCATAATCCAGTCTGCTGTAATAGAGCCTGCAATCTAAAAATGTTGAAAATATTTTCTTGTTCTTCATCAACATGACAGTAAGAACTAAATGGATAAAGTTTGGTGTATCAGTGTTTCCGCTATTCTACTTGAGGGAAAGAAGGCGAGGGGATGCACAGGGGAGACCTAAGACCATTAATACATAAATATACCTTATTTTGATCTTGAAGTTTTACCTTTATAGATGTCATAATTCAGTGTAATTTATAAAATTAAGATCAATTACAACAGTCAAACAGACATAATGTGACCTGACCAAGAACCATAAGCTGAATATATTTAAATCTTTTATGTAACTAGATATGGGATTTAAATATGTTAGGTTAATTATAAACAATAGGCAGAAAAAATAATTAGATTCAATTCATTATTCACCTATTTTGAGAATGCAAGTTCTAGAAGACAATGAAAGGGTCTTTCAAAAAATTTCTATTTGTTCCTACCTGCTGTTGCTAAAGACATCCGTCTGTAGGTCTCCTTGGTGGGTGTACCCTCATTAGCTCCAGCAGTTGCTATGGCAAAAGCAGAGGTTGCCGATACGTGGCTGCGGCTACTGTCGTGTTCACGGCAGGATGTCATCACAATGCCATTGTTATACGAGAAGAGTGTAAAATCTGTAACAAAAATTTTTTTCTAATAAAAAAAATGCTATTTATACATGTAAACATGTTTTATCCCTGTAAAGACCATGCAAGTACAGAAAAATACCTGTTGATACCCCAGATATTACCCCAGTTCTTAAAGTGTACCTGAAATCAAGTATGTTTCGTTTTCTTTTGTTTTATTTCTCTATGTTCTTTTTTGAAGCTTGCCTAGCTACGTACCTCTACTTTACCAAATACTACCTAAACCATAATATGGTTCTACACTTACAAGGCAGGCATGTACATGTCGGCATGGCGTCCATAGCACCCACCTGCTATTTTGGATGCTGTTTGGGTGACAGAGTGAATACCATTCCACTATTCATTTTAATAAACAAATTGCGTCTGAAACACGTTTTGTTCACATCACATAACATTACATGACGCTCGTTGCCGGTGCAATGTGCCCCAAGGTGGGTATTGACTTGCCCTATATATTGACGTATAGTGTAGTCCGTAGTGTAGCCTTATGCAGAACAAGTGACATCAGCCCTTTTTCTTTATATACTACTCAGCTCTTTCTATTCAATCTCCACAACATAACAGCTAATTATCTTGTAGTCCAAGAAATGAATTAGCGTGCCCCTTTGAGAAAGGATGTGGGCTCTCTCTGCTTACTTCCCACCCCTTAAATCATTAGCACAACCTCCTGGAAAAAATAGAAGTGGGGGGCATTACACTTACATGGTTGTGTGGAGTGTCACTTATAGTATTTGGAACGTGAAAGTGACACTTAACCGGCATTTCCGTGTTCCATATACAGAAAGTGACACTACATGACACCACTTCAGGGGGTCACGGATCTAAAAAGGCTGAGAACCACTGGTCTTAAGAGGGCTGTTTACTCACCAGCAGAATTGCGGCCACGCTGAGAAATAGGCGTAGTAGGTGATCGGGTCGGCGATGTGTCAGTCTCAGCTTCATCACTTTGTGTCTGTTCATTGTCTGATTCAGCGTGGCAGGCACTCTCAGAATCTGAAAAATTAAATGTATAAGTTTATATATATATATATATATATATATATATATATACATACACACATAGTATATATATGTAAATATATAATTCAATGCATGAATAATAATGTAGCTAATAATGTAGCTGGAGCTTCATTTGTATATTCTGGTGTTTATAAATTACTTCCCACTGAACAACAACTTACTGGTAGCTTATTTTCTTTCTTAGTTACCTTTGTAAATTTCTTTCATGGCATAAACTGATGTCAATGGTTCTTAGTGATATGTTAAGCTTTAATTGTCATATATAAAAACCAAAAAAACACTTGTGGCCACAATTTAAAAGAAAAGAGGTTGCAGCCCAATGGCATGGGAACTGTACATACAGCAGAAATCCAAAGCTGTATCAGAGCCTTAATAGGATCACTTATATCTTTAAACTTTAAAGCTTGTGGTTAAAATAATAACTCCAGGCATGTAATAAAGCTAATAGGTAAATCTCATGCATGGATTGCCCGAGCCATGCTCATTCACAAACCTCTGCAGCATTGCTAAGCCACACAGGTAACACCAGCCATCCTTTTTCAGTTCTTTAGCTTCCTATGTCATAGCTCTGCCTCTTGCCTAATTATAGGATGTTACATTAGATTAATAACCTCTGTCCAATAATAGGTGACACAGAAAAATGAAAACCTGAACCGTGAAATAATATCAATGACCTGACTATGGCATGTGCTAGATTAAACAGATATGTAAATGTCTTTGGCAAAGCAGATCAGTATACCCACATTTATTTTATTTGTGCATATAATAGCTGGTGTTTGGCTCAGAAATAATTTGGTTTGTTACAATACAGGTACTACAATACAAATAACCCTTATCTAGCAAAGATGCATAAATTGCTATAAATTCTTCAGCATTCAACCCTTCATGGTATGTTAGAGTTTTGCAGTTTGGTTCTCTCATCAAATGCTTTGCCAATGTTATGATATATTGGGTAGGGGAGGAACCACAGCACACAGTGGGAATATGTAAGCATCTTACACATTAAAGGCCCCCATACACCTTCCAAGGTTACCATAGAGCTTCTATACAATCAACTTTTGTTCTACCAATGCCATGTAATATGAGGACCTTTCTAAACCTTCCAATCACTATGTTGTTGGTAGATCTAATGTTGGTAGTTGTTGGTAGATCTAATGTAAATTGTATGGAATGATCTAAAGGTGTATGGGGGGCTTAAGTAGTGCTCGAAGCTAAAGATTCTATAAAGAGTTGAATCTAAAGCTAGCCATACATGTTCCGATTCCATGGCCGGACGATCACCCATCCAATCGATTCCGCGATCCCAGAGGGAATCGGATGTCCGATCGATCGCCCAATTAAGCCTGTCCCTACCACCTTGGGCCACCGATTCCTGGACGATTCCGTGCCCGATCGATCACTTCACACATGGCAACTCCCCCTGATGTGTGCTGAATCGGATCAGAAAGACCAACATGTTGGTTCTCTGGCAGATCCGATTCTGGGCCCCCGATCGTTTGGACGTGATCGATCGGGCAAGGTGGGCTTCACGCGATTCCGGGACGATCGATTAGCGTGCACGCGCCCGGAATCGATCGTCCCGGAATCCCTTGGGAATCGGACCCGTGTATGGGGACCTTAAGGAGGCAAAGGATTGACTACGTTTGGCATGACAGCTACCATAGCAGGTAGACACAGATGGGGTAGCTACTCATCGTCCATATGCCCTACAATCCAGCCTTTTAGTAAAAGCCTATTGTGAATAACCGCTGAATAACCTCTCAAGTACATCGGACACAAAATATCTCAGGGATGAAAAAGGTGAAGATACATTATTGACTAGTTGTATGCTTCGCTCTTACCCTTACTTTGCCTCTGTGTAACAGGTTCCTCATCCTTCTCTGCAGGTGGTTCCTCACCCTCTCCCACTTTGCTGGGGAAACTTCCTGACACATATAGTTTATTAATGTCCAATGTAGTTTTGCTGTATGGGGGAGGAGCAGGGCAGGCACTTGAGTATCCATTTGGAGAACATCCTAGGGCAGCAAGGTCCAGTGCTTTTCCACCAGTGATGATGGGAATATTAAGTGAAAGTTTGCGTCTGCGGCTAGGAGATGAGGACTTGGTGATGGATAGGGGTGGTGGAGAGGAGAACTTGCGTGTAGCTCTCGGTGATTTAGGGGGTTCACCATACAGGAGTTTATTATTTTGATTACTTGCAAAAAGGAGCTCCAAAGACCTGCAAGAAATGTTTGATTAAAAAATAAGATACAAGCTGAAATCCTAGATTTAATAACGTGTGATTATAGACAAACATGCTACTCTGGGATCAGGGTTCAGTGGAGAGTCTCCAGAACATCTATATGACTCCAGAGTCAGGAATTATAAAATTTGTATTTACAACTAGGCTCATATATATTATAAATCATGTTCTACAAATACTCTTTCCTTGCCTTGGAAAAATATGATATTCTACTATTAATATTACTATTGCTATTATTAAAACAGCACCACTACCCACACAAAAAGCTCCTTACAAATGGAAAGGGTATGTTATGCAGCGTCTACCTATGGCCCTGAAAAGTATTTTCTACACTGGACCAGAAGGCACACCCAAATAGTTTTGTTGAGAAAAAATAGAAAATAATAGTCACAACCATCAACATATAAATTGAATAAATTGAGTGTGCAGGGCTGAAACATTAGCATGTGTCTATATATAAGCATTGCCCATTATCTGAACCCACTGACCACATTTTACAATCTGGCACTAACAAATTACCCATGAGCAGCTATTTACATATGGAAAGATGGATGTGTCTTTATAAGTTGGTCAATGGGTTCAGAGAATGGGTACTCTGGGTACATACATACTAAGTGTTCAGCCCTGCAATCTGAGTTTGGACTAAGACCTGCCTCCTGGCTCTGGCCTTTTGGCTTGGCTGGAGGAAGTGGAACCAACCACAGCCTCCTGGGATGCTGAACTATTCCTCACAGAAAGTACAGGGTTTAAAATACCATATACCATGCACAGTAATTTCCCCCCTGGTTTTAGGGGGGGGGGGTGTCTTATAGAGCGACAAATACTGTATTTTTAAAAGAAAATATTTAACATAGCGGCTGGTAGATAGATTTATTGTTATTCTATAAACATTCTGACAGTATTGAAGAAGGCAAATAAAAACTGGAACTGTCATTACTTAACCAATACTGATTTTGGAAAGTAGCGACTTGACTAGTTTGAATGCGCACTTTTGTTTCCACAAGAACAATTTATTAAGTAGCTTTTATTTAGCATCCTACCTGGCTGGAATGGCGCTGACCGGTTTCCTGTATATAGCAATAAGCTTGTCGAGCACAATATCAGCACAGGTAAAGACCCGGTAAGAGTGCAAGAACGTGTTAAGGAAGTCGATACTTAAAAAGCGCAGATCAGTGAGACGTTCCAGTAAGCGTTCTACACTTGCGTAGCGTATTTGGAGGACCTTGCAGGAGTTCATTGTCTTACTGAACCGAATGTCAATATCATCACAGTATAAAGTGCTGTCCGACCTGTGGAAAGATTATGATGTTTTATACCTGCACAAGGCATCATTTAGATTTACACAATGGAAATGCAGTTTTCACGTACATTTTTACACCATATTACTATATAAGCACGACCCCCCGTGCTCGGATATACCTGACACACTCGGGCAAGTGAGAATGGTGATACAGGCAAGCTGAGACACCCACGGAGTGATTTAACCCCGCTATGTTTATTACTCATTAAGGTAACTATACCTATTAATACCTTTAATAATTCTTTATTTTACAAATATTTTTAATGTGTCTATTGTTTTTAGATTTTTTAACATGTACAGTATATATAACTCCTGAAGAAGCATTAAGCGAAACGCGTTGAGTATATATTATACATGTACCTGAAGTTTATGGTATAAATATTTGATGATAAAGTATTTCTGTTTGACAATCTTAGAATAAATTGTTTATACGCAACCTTTTTGTTATGTTTGAATGTCTCAAAAATCCCCAAGCTGCCAAAGTGCCTGCACCAGTAGGACACGGAAGAACAAGATTTGATTTGTTTTTGGTTTGATTGCAGTTGGAATGTGGCATCATTTTTAGGATTATCGAGAGTCAACTTCAGTTGTATGCAGTTTTCATGTATTTGGTCGTTATCAGTATGTACAGTTTAGGTCACAACAGGTTTGTATCTCTTTGCACACTAATAAATGTGTGTCTGAGGAAGTATTCAACTTGTGTGCATGTTGCCAGTATGTCCCAACACCTCCCAGCACTTTATCCACAGTATATTTACAGGACAGTGCCAGGACCTCATTGCGTAGGCACTGCATTACACCAGGAGATGAAAAGATGTAGTGATGACTTGGACAAAATTTAAGGTCGCTAGCCTATGATAACCTCCAGGGCCGCCGTCAGGGGGGGGACAGAGGGGACACCGCCGATCAGATCAGGATGGTGATTTTTTCTACCAGCATAGCCCCCCCCAACAAGTCTTCTCATGATGAGGCCCAGACATTTTTGCTGCACCGGGCCCCATGATAACCTCTACATTCTAAGGTCATAGATACAACATATGCATATACAAAGCCCATAGCATTAAACCAATCAGCTTTAAATATTATCCAAGGGATAGCAAAGAATGAATCATGAGTTGGGAGTCTTTAACATATACAGATTTACAATATTTTATTGGTAACTATTTCCCATTTGTATTTTTTTCATACAAGTTTTGAAAAAGAAATTACTATATGGGCTTGTATCCATTGTAGCGTTCCCGTGCGGTTGCAGCTGCACGGCCGCCCCCGCACACAACCGCATCCATTGGAAACTTCAATATAGTTTCCACTGGTGCGGTTGTGTGAGTTCGGGTGCGGTTTATGGCACGTTTCTGAGCGCTAGCTGCAGCGTTTTGAAACGCATCCGCGCCCCAACCGCATCCACATCTGCAATACAAAAAAAAATTGCATCGCACAAACGTGTGGAAACGCGCGAAAACGCGCGACCACTTTAGGCATGCGTTCAGCCGCGCGGGTGGCACGCGGTTAGAACCGCGTGGCTGCGACCGCACGGGAACGCTTCAATGGAAACAAAGCCACAGTATAATCTGATCATCATCCAAGTTTAATAAAAGGTGACAATGTATCAGTTTAGTTAATATATGACAAAGGCAGTAGTTGGACCTGGATCATTTGCAAATCCAGTCTGTGACATAAAAAGAAACTTGCTAACTCACTTGATCATCTGGGGTACAGAAACTTTGGAGTTCTCTTCAAAGGCATTCATCATTAGTCCATTACAACGGATGTTATCTACACACTGTAGAAAAGAGTCATAGTCAGCTCTCTGTGCATTATATGGCACACACATAACAAAGTGGACAAATGATATGTGGAAATCAGTTCCAGAAGGCCAGCAAAGTCTACATGTTATACAATGAACCTGACGCTAAAAGTCTACATATAATATGTAGCCTGGGAGCTGGGACTTTGAGGAGCCTGCAAATACCTTCAATGGGGTATGAAATTTAAGTATAGTTCTACTTTGTTATTTGCTGCATGTGATGAGCACTTAATAACCATTTTATAATGAAATCTGCAATATTTAACCTCCCTAGCGCTCTTGCAAGGTCCAGAATTCTGTACCAAAAGCGCACCATAGACTTAAATGGATTTTTTTTATGTTGTAGGCCTGTTACTTCCCAAAATATGTCCGTACAATGGTCTAGTAGACATACGGAATATAATAATGTTTGAAACTCAAAATTATGTAAAAAAATGACATTAAAAATAAAATAAATAAATGGTATTATTTGAATGATAAAATCTCTAAAATACTTTTTTTGTATGAAAGATTTCAAAACAGTATTATATATCATATTGTATTATTTATATCATATATTTATATAAAAAAACATTTTATTGAATTGGAAATGTGTTTTTTTTAATTGTATGGATACAGTTATCGCTGTATCCAGTACAATTCCCTTTTGCACATCCTTTCCCTTAGGGTAATAGTGCACATCTGGGGAACCACACTGAAAACAGTTTTCTCTATAGAAAACTGTTTTAGTGCAATTTACTTTTGAATCTCCCGATGCCGATGTGACGTCATCGCAGG
This sequence comes from Ptychadena robeensis, assembly GCA_036250615.1. Taxonomy (NCBI): domain Eukaryota; kingdom Metazoa; phylum Chordata; class Amphibia; order Anura; family Ptychadenidae; genus Ptychadena; species Ptychadena robeensis. The sequence goes on along the minus strand of CM070034.1, from coordinate 124,259,843 downwards.
GTTGGGGAATGTCGTCTTTCATGCAGAAGCCAGTTCAGAAATTCGCAGACACTGGGACAGCGCAGAGCGGTGAGTTTGCGATCCGATCTCTGCCGGACAGCCCCATCTCGTCCAGAGCAGTACTAACAGGACAGCGCTGGACGAGATGGTGCCGTCAGGAACGGCAGGGGGGTTAAATGAACTAAAAAATATTAAATATTTTTTTTTTACCAAGCAGCAGTAGAATTTAATGTGTTTATAGAAGATTCAGAGAACAATAACTGTGGCTTAACATATTATCTAAGAAAATCAGCATTTTTGCAATAGCAACTTTTCTACTCTAGTTTTAGGATAGCCCAGACTACTCAGTGGCCAACTACAATTGTACCCCAGTTTGGAATATAAACATAAAACATAAAACAAAAAGCATAAATTACAAGCAATGAATACACAACCAAACTCCAAAACACCCATGCATAAAAAGTGTTATGCATGTGTACAGTGCAAATATTATACACAGAAGGGAACAAAAGACTAAAGACTCAGAAAGGACAGAGGACTAGAAACTGATGTGTGTATATGGGTTACCCCATGTCATTCATTGTAGGAATATTAGAATTGTTTGGGCCATTGCTGACCATATCAATACTGGTCTCTCTTAAATGTGATACTTGCTGAACTGTGAGATTGATCTTTATATTGATAATAATATTGTGCAAAGCTCCCATATACAGGCTAATAGAAACTGATTGATACTGGTGGACAAAAATTGTGACAGACAGAGTAGAGTATGGTATCATGTTTTCACATTTTTTATATTTATAAAGGCTTGACATCTTTTTTTTTAAATAGAGTTAATCAATGAGATGTAGAATTATACATTTGCTAATCTCAAATTTTCACTATCTTGTTGACCATATGTATCACCCAGAAACCTAATGTGCTCACCTTAAATCGGACCATAAATCGATCTTTTTACTAGGTCGATCTAATTACTAAAGTAAATGCCTGCACATAAAGGGTGCGCTACCTATTCTCGGCATGCCGGGCCATGTGTGATGACATCGTCATGTGTGGTCGATCTGCTGTGAAATTGGCAGAAACCTGAACGGTCTATGGTTGGCTTTAGTCCTAACTGGGTATTTTCACAGCTAATAAGGGCTAATTTTGTCTACAAACAATGTATTAACTGTGAACTCATTAAGTGACTCTTTGCTATCACTACAGCCCCAAAGCATTCACCTGCATTGGAAGTATTGGGGCATGCCGTCATAAAAACACTTGAAACATGTAAAAACGGTGCACAAACCACAATGACAAATTCTTTTTGAACCCACTTTTTCCATAAAAGGCTAAAGTGCTTCATAAATCACCTGTCATGCATTGTGGTGTGAGTCAACTAGTTTTATATAGAAACCCCTAACACATAATTTTCAGTTATGCTAGCACATTTGCATCAACATGAGGCAAGGCAAAGACATCCAACTCTGGTCCTTCATGATCAAATACAGGCCAGGCTTTGCGTTCTTCTGACTTCTAAACCATTCCTGTCTTTATTTTCTGCTGTCTGCTAGAGAAATACAAACAATGTCTAAAATGTTTCGGCCCAGGATATGCACAACTCTGGTCTTAAAAGTGATAAATATATTTGTGGCATTGAGGAATAATTAATTATGCTGGCACTGTCATCAAACAAAATATATTGATGCCACGGATGTTAAATCAGATGTTGCACTCATATTTTGTACTAATCTTTAATAATGACAACAATATGACAGAGGGTATACCATGAAGACTCAATGATGTTGTGATGATTATGGAGGCAAGGTGATTGCAAAGTGATGACACAGTTGTGACCTGGCTGATGTCACTGGTCCAAGCGGCTTTCTCCTGTCTAGACGATGCCATCAGAATGACAACAAAGGCAGCAGAGTCCTTGGGTTCCACTGAGATCTTGAAGTCCAAGTGGTCTCCATCTTGTCTATCTGCATTGGAAGATAACAGGACATGTTACTATATATCCCATGCAAAAAACAGAAGCGCTTGCAATAATAAGAATGTATTTGTGTGTAGCAGCAAAACAGCAGATACAATGTTGACATTGGACAATTTATACTAACTGTCATCATCTTCTTGATCTTCCAGTAAAGTGCAGTCCATTAATGATACCACCCCATTCTAAAAGAGAAGCAAATTAACGCAGTGTTTTAAAGATATAATTTTGCTAATTAAGGAAGCTGTAGATGACTGTATAAAAACATGCAGACATAGGATAAAAGTAAAAAGCCTACACATATCCAACAATTAGAAGAGCAAATGTATCTGGCCCATAGTGGAAAATCTTTCACAAACAACACTTAGAAAAGAGATACGGCCTCACAGATTTTGGCCAGTTGGCTAGAAATTTTAATTCCATCCAGTGTGATGCTATAATTATGGCAAAGGCTAAAACTTTAATTATCAGGATATAAAAGTAAAGCTTTAAAAGTCTATTGGATGCAAGTATCCAAAGCCGACATAACACGAAGTTGGTGACAGACTTTATATATACATTTAGATTACAAGCCGACTCATTGCACATCTTCTCTGCTTTTCCACCGCATCAAACTTTCTCCTATGTGCTGCCAATATATTTTACATCATAATGGCAAAATATAATACATCACCTTATACAACCACAAACCATGAGCTACTGTGCTATGCACTATGCTAAGTTGTTAATTTCTGCAATTGGCAAGCAATCATAACCAATTATAGTAGTTAATGGTCAGTGGCCACTACTACTAGGTACAAAGATAACACAACAAACATAGTATTAAGGAGAAATGAGTTTTAGTCTAGTATACTGATTTTCTGGGTTCTACTGGGGGATGTGTGTATCCGGTTAATTTGTGGTTATTAAATATAATGGATATCATGCAGCCATGTCCATTTGGTCAGTGTATTAGTGTTCACTGGCAGCCATCTTCCTCCTTGCTGAGTCTCACTGTGGGTAAAGATATGGCCATTAGGCTTCACTCTGCACACTTAGTTCTATAACTCATAGTCAATCAGGGGGCACATTCAACAAGGGAAGTGGCAATGTCATGGGAAGACTGCAATAAACATTGTCATTCCTCCCCATAGCATTGTTATGCAAGACCAACACATGGTCATCTCCTTTGTTTACCATTTTAGAGTTGATTCTGGTTTAATAACTATTATTGCCTTTGGAAGGGCTGTCCTCTCTGTATGCCTTATTCTGTAAGCTTCTTCATTTTGTTGCATTGTCCTACCATATAGGGTTATTCCCCACAGTATGCTGCCACGAGGGGGTCAGGAAAACAAAAAATCCTATTCTTATCTTCCTTAATTTTCATTTCAAGTCTGTTGAACATTCACAGAGGTTGGTTTATTCATTTTAAAGCAGAAGGTGAAACTGTTGTAAATGGAGACCATAAGCATATAAATAACCTCTGCATGCCCTTACCTTTGTGAGGTGAAGTTTCCCTCCAGAGCTGCGTGTGCAGATCAGCAGATGTTTGGAGAACAAGAAGCATTGACGTTCTCCTTCCTTTTTTAGAGACAGGGACCCTAATCGCCCTCTTGTTGCCCTGCTCTTCTCTGACATGGGCACTTGTATCAGGCAGCCTAAAGAAGTTATCATTAGGTGTTAAATTCACTCCCCAAGGTCATGAAGAAAAATCTTTACCAATAAAATGTAGCAATTGCTTACAATTCCGCCATGCGTATGTAGCGCAGACACACCTCACCCCACTAATTTTCACCACTGCTCCTATTCTTTCTGAAATCCCTCATACTCCACCTCTCTGAAAGCTTGTCTCTATGCTATATTACAGTTTTTTAGACAAATTCTTGCAGGGCTTCCCCTACTTGTGCCATAAGCCCCCCATAGACGGGCCGATTCCCGGCCATAGTTGTAGCAGACCAACCTGCGTGCTCGCTCCTGCCGAGCACATGAAGGTTGGTTGGCTGCAACTATGAGGGAGCCCACCTTGAGTTTTGTAGAAAAAAAACGGCAGGTCGGATCGCACACGGATCTGTCCTGCTGGTTTTTTTTCTGCCCGACTGTGCTGCAGGCTGTTAACTCGAAGGGGAAGTCTCCTCCCCCTCCGAGTTAATTGGCTACAGTCTGACAGGAGTCCCGTGTGTTAGTGGAACACACAGGATTCCTGTCCTCTCTGTAGCAGACTGCTCACAGCGTGGTGACGTCACCATGCTGTCAAGAGTCTGCTAAATGTCGGCCATAGATCGGGACGTCTATGGCCGGCTATATGGTCCACTGACTTAGGCCTAATAGCTTTTGATCAACAGGAAGAGGTTCTTGAGTAGGTCTCAAGGGACTCTAAGAATGTGGCGCATTGTTTCTCACAGTGATATTTAACATTAGGTGCCCACTACACCCCCAAACACTTGTTCACTATGGGTTTTCTACATGATTTGGTCTGCTAGGGACCACAGAGACCTTGTCCATCTCCTATGGCGGTGCCCGAACCTACAAAAGTATTGGTCAGGCATTCTGGGATTTATCTCCTCAGTTACACAACTCACTATGCCTGCTGATCCTTTAATTTGTGTGCTGGGCATTATCTCCTTGGTTCTGTTTCAAGCCTGAAGGTTAGTATTGGTTCCCTGGATTTGTCCTAAATGTACAAGGCTTCAGGAATGGATAAACAGTGTGACCTCCCTCATAAAACCTGAAAAGATTATCTATGTGCATTGAGACGCTTGGGGGAAACCTCTGAAGTTTGGGGGATATGGGAGTCAGCCCTGAGACTTAACTTACATTCTGATATCTTAACACTTATCTTTTCATGCTCCTATTGTCCATTGGTCAAGCATCTCCTTATATGTTCATTGAAGGTGTTTTCTAACAGAAAATGTGCATTTTCTTCTAAATGTTTACCTACCCCTTGTACATTGACATTGTCCATCCTTTTTTCATTTTCAAACTCTGCTGTATATTTGGCAACTGTATACTTAAGTATTTTTTTTATGTGCCAACTGTTTAATAAAAGTTGATTTAAAAATGTTTGCAATTGCTTAAAATATTTTAAAACATTACTTTCAATTACAATGAATAATTAGTTTAACCAAATGCTAGAAGAAATAACATTTGTTTTCTGTAACATAAAACAAAAGTGCAACTCATAATAACCATAGGGACCACCATGATATTTTTCAGTTTGAGAGAGCAGATGTGAAGAAACATACAGACAGAACTCAAGAGCTGACAAGTCCTAGTAACACTGCCAGTAAGTAGGTCTGTCCATTCTCTTGGTATTTAGAAAGACATTTATATGTTTGTGGCTACCCTTACCAGATGCCCATAAATGTTATATCAGTTGGACTCTCCTTCCATGTTTATAGTGTTACAATAGTTGCAATTCCCTTCCCCTTCTCAAGGCACTCCACCTGGCTGTCTTATCAACAGTTGCATAGAGTCATAATAGTAGTTAACCTATTTTGTCTAGCAGGTAATCTATAACAACACATAAACGTTAACCGAACAGGTAAATGTTGATGTGCTTTTTTAATGAATGTATTTCCAGTGTTTGAATAAACTTCCTTAAGTCATCTGACTGGCAGTTCAGAATATATTGTGAAAGTCAACTGATCTAGCCAAACATTTAGCAAGTATAGCTACTTTAAATTACCACTGAATATATACAATGACCTAAGTAGAAGAGAACCTTCATGGATATCAGTAGTTCTGTGTATCATGGAGCATGTTTGGTGACTGGTACCCAGTGCAATCATATGGCATCTTCAGCCCTGTTCACTTTCCACATCACAACATGGAAAATAAAATGTTCACATCCATTCCAGTGGTTAAATGGAGTGATAGGTGCAAAAACCAAGAATGACAATAATAATATGCAGATGCGAGGTATCTATATCTATAATGTGAACCCTCTTCCATTTCCTTAATAGTTATAAATATGCACTCATACCTTGACGTACAAAGGTCTGACTGGTGTCCAACAATATCTCACAGCCTTCGACAATCATACGCTCAATGGCCAAATTCTTCCGGATATTTTCTGTTTCACTGACTTCATCATGCATTATTCTAAAATAAAAAAAACATTATCTTGCTTTGTGGTATATAACAGTTACAGTGGACCCTACAGTTACAACCGGCTTGACTTAAGACCAACTTAAGTTACAACCAAAATTTAAGTTTTCACTTTCTACCAAAGATTTGACTAAGGCTTAGTTTCCACTTGAGCGGAAGCCCGCGACGCGGCTGCCGCCGCTAAGGACCGCCGCCGCTAAGAACCGCGTCTCATGCGGTTTTTAGCGGCGGCCATTCATCCCTATGGCCGCGGTCAGTGCTGGGCGGCCGCGGAATCGCGCGGACGGCTGCCTAAAAACTCGGTCGACCGAGTTTTTAGGCTTCCGTCCGCGCGATTCCGCGGACAGGGGACCAGCGCCATTGAAATGAATGGGCGCGGATGTAGCCGCACCGCGGGCTTCCGCTTCTTGTGGAAACAAGCCCTTACAATCAGAATTATGGCAGAGGCCAAAACACACATGTTTCTGCTTGTGTGTTGGCATACATGTATCCTGATGTTACTAATAACTACAGCACGTTGAAATTGACCATCTCAACAATCTACAAATCGCTACATGGACAGATTACTGATGTTCTTATGAAAGGTGGCTCCCTTGTCATACAATAACCACCTTCAATGTTATTCTGTCTTCAAGAAAACAAAGATGTCACCTTGAATGGCATTAACATATCAAAGCTAGGTTGATTTTAACTTTTTTAGAACACCAGGAAAATAATTAGGGATTCTGGTAAATGACACATTTTATACAATGCTTTTTATTATGAAAGGGTTAGGTAAGGGGGTCTTTGGGAGGTTCAGAACACATTATGGTTATTTTCACAATTTTCTATGGGAAAAATAAACTTGACTTACAACCAACGATTATTACAACCAACCCTTGGGAACCAATTAAGCTTGTAAGTCAAGGGTCCACTGTATTGACAGTAGTGTTTCCAAATACATAAGATACTGCTGCATGCATTATCCTTTCAGTATACACTCAGCATTCTTAAATTGTAACAAATGTTGCTAAATCTGCTATATTTATACATTATAACTTCAGTGCATGGTGCTTCTATTTGACTTTTTAAGCTGTAGATACAAAACAACACGTTTCACTGTCACAAAAATACAGCTATTGGTATTCTAATTAACCCGCCCTCACACCACCCTTACCACACCCCATACCATCTGGATGCACCCTTTGGCAACTTGAATTAGTGACTGTCCTGGAACATAATAAAGTGTTGGCAAATATAAAAACATTCCATCTTACCTTGACAGCTCCTCCAGCTTGGATTTGGCATATTCTAAACTGTTACGTTCTACGTGTTCATGTGGAGTGTGAGCGAGCAGCTCATGTAGAGTCAGGATATATCGAGGAATCTAACAAAAGGAGACATTGTTATGAATCAATTGATAAAATCTATCTAATGATTTACCTTCATTCTCAGAAACTACCTTTTTGCTGCTCCCAGGATGATCTGGATGACAAATCTACGTATAAGCTAGAGTATAAGGTGAGAGAGTGCATTGCCTATAATTAGGCTCTACTAAGCGTAAAATGCGTCAGAGAATATAAAGGCAAATCTCTCCATGATATGACTGACTGTCTGTTTACACTTAATAAAGATACACACAAGTGTGGCTGAGTGTGTTACATTTCTGATACACCATCTAGAACCATGCAATACACATGGTTCTAGATGGGCTGCTAAACCTTTTAATATGTACCTCCTAAGACGTTTTACAGGTTTGACCAGGGCCGGGACAAGGTCCACCAACAACAGAGGCTGAGCTGCCCAAGTGCGC
>CM070034.1:124232283-124251893 GCA_036250615.1 Ptychadena robeensis | reverse complement strand
CCACACAGGGGACCCCGAGGGCGCCGCAATCCCCCCAGGGCTTACAGAGGGCTGACAAGTGTGAATTACTAAACCTTACATATGTTGTGTGCATTGCGTGGTAAACCTTTTGTTTTTGAGGTGCTCTACTGCTCACCTTTTGGATATTTTTTATATATAGCTTTCTGTTTGAGTGAGTTTTACCAATTTCACAATATTCCTGACCTAAGCTTTGAAAATATCCCCTAAAAGGCTTTTACTGCATACCCTGCAATTATACAAGCTTGGGAATTGTCCCCTCTCCCCTCCAGTGACCTAAATTAATGATATTCTGTACTTACATATGATAACTTGTAATGTTGTTTAATTTGCTCAGTAAAATGTAAAATGTAAGTTTAAAAATTCTCTCTCTCTCTTTCTTTGTTTTCTACAAACCTGGAACATGGGGTAGGTGAGGAAGGTCTCGAGAGTTCGTTCTTCACAATCTGGTTTGGCTTCATATTGTTTGAGAAGTTTGTCAAAGTCTCGGTTTTGTTTGCAGTGAGCCAAGATCTGTAGGCTGTACTGATGGTTCCGTACAAATTCTTGGTAAATGTTTAACATTGGCAGCAGAATGTCAAACAGATCAGCTGGAAAGACAGTGAGGCAGAGATGTGTAATCAGTTATCTAGTGATGGACAACTATAAAACGACATGTCATACAGTAAGGAATGAAAACAAATCATGAGAGAATCCTCACCCAATACCAGTGTGGGCCAGCTAGATATTCGTGCCTTCAGACCCTGATAAAAGATCTGGTGCAAAAACATGATGGTCTCACTGTAAAATAAACAAATAAATTAAATAAAAGATTATAAAAACCTATATTTCTTAATCAAGTTTAAAGAATATTGACAACAAAACTCTGTATATATGTATGTATATATGTTATATATCTTAACTGTGTGTCTTATATATGCCATACTGGCTTGTTCCAATAGCATGCTGTACATCTTTTAGACCAGGAATGTCGTGTTCAATTTGCATTGGTCAAAATGTAAAACTTGGAAAATGTCAGGAACCTACGATGATATTTTTTGAAAAAATTACTTGTTATTTCCTTGTTATTAGATTAACCTTTCCATATGGAAACACATTTAAGTTTTAGTTAAATGTTGAACCTGGAACAAGCAAATCATAATACTAGAAAGTAAGTAAGTAGTAGTAAAATAAAAGACACTCATTCAGTAAGTAAAATTTTTTTGTGGGCCAAATACAGTTACACTATGAGCTATACAGTATATCTCATGCATATAAAAATCTAATTCAAATTAAACTATATTTGGAATATTACATTAACAGGAAAATAGAATTTTAGTGCACATAACTGTCCCCTTTTTTGTGAATACTAAAAGCTTTAATTACTATTAATTATATATATATAATGAAACCAATTGGATGAGCCGCATGAACATTCTTAATCAAATATACATGGTCGGTCTGTTTAAGACGTCCTCAGAATCCATCTAATACCAATATAAACTCCACCAGAAACAGTCCATACCCTAAATCTTTTCCTCCAATGCTGTAGTTTTATTGCATCAAGCACAGTGAATTTGAAACAACAGTTTAAAGCTCAAAACTCATGGATCTTATTCAGCCCCCTGAGTCAATACTTTGTAGAAGCACCTTTTTCTGCAATTACAGCTGCCAGTCTTTTAAGGTATGTCTCTACCAGCTTTGCACATCTAGAGACTGACATCCTTGCCCATTCTTCTTTGCAAAACAGCTCCAGCTCAGTCAGATTAGATGGACAGCGTTTGTGAACAGCGGTTTTCAGATCTTGCCACAGATTCTCATTTGGATTTAGTTCTGGACTTTGGGCCATTCTTACACATGGATGTGTTTTGTTTTAAACCATTCCATTGTTGCCCTGGCTTTATGTTTAGGGTTGTTGTCCTGCTGGAAGGTGAACCTCCGCCCCAGTCTCAAGTCTTTTGCAGACTCCAAGAGGTTTTCTTCCAAGATTGCCCGTATTTGGCTCTGTCCATCTTCCCATCAACTCTGACCAGCTTCCCTGTCCCTGCTAAAGAGAAGCACCCCCAGAGCATGATGCTGCCACCACCATATGTGACAGTGGGGATGGTGTGTTCAGAGTGATGTGTTTTCCGCCACACATAGCATTTTGGCCAAAAAGTTCTATTTTGGTCTCATCTGACCAGAGCACCTTCTTCCACATGTTTGCTGTGTCCCCCACATGGCTTGTGTCAAACTGCAAACGGGACTTCTTATGCTTTTCTGGTAACAATGGCTTTCTTCTTGCCACTCTTCCATAAAGGCCAACTTTGTGCAGTGCACGACCAATAATTGTCCTAAAGACAGATTCCCCCACCTGAGCTGTAGATCTCTGCAGCACATCCAGAGTCACCATGGGCCTCTTGACTGCATTTCTAAACAGCGCTCTCCTTGTTCGGCCTGTAAGTTTAGGTGGACGGTCTTGTCTTGGTAGGTTTACAGTTGTGCCATACTCCTTCCATTTCTGAATGATCACTTGAATGTGGGATGTTCAAGGCTTTGAAAATATTTTTGTAGCCTAAGCCTGCTTTACATTTCTCAATAACTTTATCCCTGACCTGTCTGGTGTGTTCTTTGGACTTCATGGTGTTGTTGCTCCCAATATTCTCTTAGACAACCTCTGAGGCCTTCACAGAGCAGCTGTATTTGAACGGACATTAGATAACACACAGGTGCACTCTATTTAGTCATTAGCACTCATCAGGCAATGTCTATGGGCAACTGAATACACTCAGACCAAAGGGTGCTGAATAATTACACACACGCCACTTTGCAGTTATTTATTTGTAAAATTTTTTTGAAATCATGTATGGTTTTTGTTCCATTTCTCACATGTACACCACTTTGTATTGGTCTTTCATGTGGAATTCCAATAAAATTGATTCATGTTTGTGGCTGTAATGTGACAAAATGTGGAAAAGTTCAAGGGGACGAATACTTTTGCAAGCCACTGTATATATATAAAAGATCTATAACATTTCAAGAGCAAATACATTTAAATGTTCAAAACTATCCTCTTCCAACAAACACCTTAACATTTGTTTGTCATATATCTGTACCTGTTCAGGAAGATGCTGCTGACATCATCGTGGGTGATTGACGGTTTCTTAGAGCTAGCTGCCATACGCAGAGGTCGCAGGAAGTTGTTCACCAATATATGCAGCTGCTGAACATATTCTGACTCTGCTTCTAGCATACTAAACACAACCTGGTTTCTCTTGCGCATGCTGTCTGCATGGGGAGACCTGGAATAATCTTGGATTATACTTTTCCATTTCCGCCGACATAGCCAGCCACGAAGAAAGCTTTGTACCTGTGGACAAGACACATAGGGGGCATATAGTTTATTCTATAGGTAACAGGATATAGACTAAAACTTTAAACGTACCACTACAGGTTCTGAAATATGATGTGCCTGAAAACTATAATGAACTGTAAATTCAGATATTGGCTAAAGGCCCCCATACACGGGTCCGTTTCCCAACGGATTCCGGGCCAATCGATATCCGGGCGCGTGCACGCCAATCGATCGTCCCGGAATCGTGTGAAGCCCACCTTGTCCGACCGATCACGTCCGATCGATCGGGGGCCCAGAATCGGATCCGACAGAGAACCAACATGTTGGTCTTTCTGATCCGATTCAGCACACATCAGGGGGAGTTGCCATTTGTGAAGTAAGCGATCGGACACGGAATCGTCCAGGAATCGGTGGCCCAAGGTGGTAGGGACAGGCTTAATTGGGCGATCGATCGGACATCCGATTCCCTCTGGCATCGCGGAATCGATCAGATGGGTGATCGATCGGCCATGGAATCGGAACATGTATTGCTAGCTTTAGATGCACTGGATCGTAACATGCACCCAAAATTAATAATTTCAAGAAAAAAAGACTCATTCCCAGCTCTCAGCACTGCCCCTTCTTTTTGAGTGAAGATGTATATAGCATGTTTCAGGGGAATGAGGGGCAGTGCTGAAAGCTTGGAATGGTAATCTCTGTCAGTTAGTCTCTGAGCTCTCAGCACTGCCCCTGCTCCTGAGTAAATATGTAAATAACATGTTGCAGGGGAAGGAAGGGGCAGTGATGAGAGCTTGGAATGGGAGTCTATGTGAGTTAGTCTCTGGGCTCTCAGCACTGTCCCTCCTCCCAAGTGAATATGTAAATGGCATGTTTGAGCCCTGCACACTCTGCTTAAAACATGCTGTATATTCACTCTATAAGACACAGACGTTTTCCTTTTGAAGGGGAAAGAGCGTTTTATAGAGTGAAAGAATACAGTATATATTCATTTCAGTAATACACTGTTTAATTATCGATCCAGCTGTTGAATCTTCACTGCTACTGATCTCCTTTTGAAGTTCCTGGTTCTGTCTGTTCTTGGTTGTACTAATTTCACCTCCTTGGCCCATATTCTTGTCAAAATTTTTACCTGTTCTTTGGGTTTTCTTTTTTCCTTTACAGTAAAAATTGGGTACATAAATCAGCCTGTATTTACATATACGACCCATCAAACACCAGATAAATGTTTTTACCTTCTTGATCTTCTTAATATCCGTGTCCTCAGTTTGAGCGCTGCTTGGTGTTGATTGGATGCGTTCATTGTCTTTTAGTAAGGAGGCAATCTATAGGAAAGAATCAAGAATGAGTAAGGGTAGCTGTACACGGGTCATGGGGTCGACCAGAAGATCTGTCTGTTCACATCCATTGAACGTGAATCGATTCCTGTCCACCTGGTATGATCCATATTGAACGGCAAATCGATTAAAAAGTGATCTAACACGTTGGTGAATTTATGTCAATAGTACAAGTATCTGACAGATTTTCTAGGTATTTCGATCAATTCTATATGCGATTGTTCTATAGAGTATACATTTAGATGTCGTTCATGGTTTCCAGGCACCCTCTTGTGGCAAAAAGTGTTAATGATGGAGGAATTGATCAGTTTTTAAATCAATCACACTGTGGTTTGTTCAAATGAGGATTTATTTGAAATCGTGCAAGACGATCCAATTAATGATCGAATCGCAAAATTATCGTCCCGTGTATGGATTACATAAATGACAAATGGAAATAGTGGAAAGTGATTGATGAGGTAGTATTATTCACTTAAGCCAATCTGCAATTGCTGAAAACTTCCCACCATTTGCAAATAAGCATTCAGTCGCTATGATTTTCCTTTATCCATGTAACGCATTGCGCAGTGATTCATAAGTGACTTTTAGAAAACCATATCCCTTTCTGCTTTTCAACAGAAAAAGGTGACAGGATAGCATTCATTTTTTTCTGAAGAATTTCACAGATCATGTAATATGAGGATTAGGAAAATGTGTGATGGTGGGATCAGACAAACTAGAGAAAGATACAGCTATTGTGTAAAAGGTTAAAGGAGATGTTGCTTATGAAAAGCACAAACTCTAATGTTCATAAATATTCACAATCTAAGCCTTTAATATTAAATAATTCTCATTACCACATCAAACTGTCAGCAGCTGTGACACAGACATCACATCCCTATGACACTACGTCCTACTCCTATTTATTTCTGCACAAAGCATTGATGCTGTAACACCAAACACAAAAGAGACCTAACTGCACTTCAAATAAGTGAAATCTACATCAATGGTAAAGTACAATGTGTTAGATTTGAGGAGGGCAGGGGAGCTTTACACTGCTAAGAGGTAATCTCATTGGCTAACATCTCAATTTATCTTAAAGGACTGATTAATTGAATGCAAGCTTTAGAAATAAATTGTACGGAAAGCAAATCACATTAACTAGATACCATTTCCTGACTGGTTAGAAAAACTCTTTCTTTGCTTTATATGAGCGCAAATTCTTTCTAGTTCTGTTTTTAAAACAGAATCCCTTACAGATACATTTACTGAGAAATTCTGGGATGCTTTTCCTTATACCAGTGATGACGGACCTATGGCAGCCCACTCTGTGGGCATGTGAGCTGTCTGCCAACACAGAGGCTGAGAGAGTAAAGAACTGTGGTGACCCGAGAAAGGGCCACAAAACTGTATATAATGCACTGTAATATTTGCCTGTATACTGCTTATAAGTTGGTGTGTGCCCCCTTAAGGGTTGCACCTGTTGTTGACAAGTTGCTGGAAGCATGAGTCATGGCTGGGTGTTTTCCGCTCTTCTTATTCCCTCCAAAAAGTAGCTAAGCTAATCTGCCCAGTTACAGGCCCCTGTCTAGAGACATAAATAGTCGTCCCTTAGAATGTTCTGGGCTTCTTCTGTTGATTCTCCCTTGATGACCACAGCCTCAGCACTGGATCTAGGAGAAAGTCCAACAACACCCTGCCAACAGGTTCCAGCAGCTTGGTAGCAACTATTGAAACATTTATTCCCACAACTGAACCCCTTCTTTGCCCTTGGGAGTCCTGTATATATCCTCCAAATAAACTGTAAATTGCTTGCACAGACCTCTGCTTGAGGGCTTGTCTCCATTGTAGCGTTCCCGTGCGGTTGCAGAAAGCAATTAAATTAGATGAAAACAATACTAGTTTTGTTCCCTGATATGATATATATATATATATATATATATATATTGGAGATAATTAGGGTGGTATAATATAAGAAAGTAGAGTGTGTGTTTACAAGATTGGTGTATATATTTGATGTGTGTGTGACTCAGGTAAAATTGCCATGAGTGCACTTTGAGGTAAATTTGGGTTATAGTTTGGGCACACAATTATTTACTTGTGCCGGAGCCATTCTTTCCTGGAAGCATCTGTGTAGTAAGGGCCTTTACACACTCCTAATGGCTGTGTAGCTCTTTAGCCTATAACACTAATGCCTTGTGTTTCTAAATCGCACTGCAGAACGCATTTTGGCTGCTCGCACACTTCCAATTGCTTTAATTGGAAAGACAAATGCAAGTGCAACCAAAGTTGATACTGTCAAATGCAAAACGCAATGCACCTCAAACCACATTTCATGCTTTTGGTGGCACACAACAGGCCTGGAGATTGGAAAGTTTAGGTTTGTGAAGATGAAAGGAGTGGAGGTTGTTTTTGGAAGGGGAAGGAAATGCCCTTTCTTTGAAAGTAAAAATATCCTTTAACCCTCATGACTGTTTTCCTAAGTATTGCTCGGAGTATATTTTTTACTACCAAAATCGGTATCCCCATGCACTGAATTGTGCAGCAATGCAGCATGCAAAAGTGTGAAATGGCAGCACAGGTTTCCTATGGTAATCTGTCTACCATACGGTAGTGCATATGTGCTGTGGTGGGCTAATGTGGGCAGCGCGTACAGTATGGTGAAGAAATGTACCAGCTTGTGCTTAAAAAATATACTCCCGCCAGGGAGGTTAACGTATATGTTAAGCCAAGAACATATATTACAGACTACCTGTGCTATAAGATACTTTACATGAGCATGTATTACAACAAATAAATTACACTTTTATATATTATACTGGTTCTATTGAGTACTAGAGTTGTCAGTCTAAGAAAATAGGCATGATAGAACTACAGAGCATTCCTTGACCTCATCTTTAATATGCAGCGCAAAGCCATACTGCAAGGCAGTGGCATAGGAATCACTATAGCAGCCGTAGAAATAAAGGGGCCCGGCTGATTGATCATTCTTTTTTTTCTCTTTTTATTCTCGACAATTAACTTCCTGGATGGTACTTCAGAGTCCAGCTCGGAGTGATAACAATAAGTGGACTTGGTTAGTGAAATGTAAACATGCAACATCTTGTGGGCATTCTGCAAATTTTTTTTTCTAGAGATGGAATTTTTATTTTTCCTCATCTAACTTGCAAATGAACTACATAGAAAAAATTACTGAACATGGAAAAAAAAGTATTTCTCATATTCTTTTTCATAAATAAAAATCAAAGTCAAGTCAAAATATTTAAGTTATCTCAGTGTTGATCTCAGTGGACTGCCAGGTGGTTAAATTTTTCCTAGCACTTTTGGTTCAGAAAGCTGGACTGAATTTGCCAGGGGGGTTACTGGATTTTCTTCCAGTTTTTAAATGGCAGGTCTGGGGCGCAGGGGGCCTTTAAGAAATGTGCTATGGGGCCCAGTCATTTCTAGCTATGCCCCTGCTGCAAGGGTAGCCTTTAGCTATTTATCAAACTTTCTTGGGTCAGTATACATCTGTAAGCATGCTGGATTATATACAGCAATATGGTGTATATCTAGATTTACACCAACAAATGTATAAAGTTCCTTAAAGTAAATGTACTGGATGTATGTTCGAGCTGCAGCTGTACAAACAAAAGGAACCTCTGCAATGAGTCAGTTGTAATCTTGCTCACCTGAAAACTATTTTGGCATGATTGTCTGGCTTTCCACACTTATTGAGTCCTATTGGTGTGATCATACTACATATACACAATTCTTAGTACATCTCCCAGTGGGGGGACCTGGAGATACTGTTTTGTACCGTGTTGTCTCTATGGGTCAGGGAAGTCCATGTACAAAGAAATATCAAGCTTGAGCTATCATTCTTTAATGAACATGTCTCACCTCGGATTTCAGGCGTTCCACCTCCACCTCTCCATCCTCTATTTGATGCCTCAGTTGCTTTGCCACCTTCTTCTCGGTTTCCACAATTTGCAGTAAATGCAAATATTTCTGCATAAGAGCTTCATGCTCAGTGACTAAGGTCTTGTAACTGGGAACAAAAAAACATAACACAATAAATTCACATAAACTGAGTGATGAGAAATTAATATGACACAAATCAGGATTCAATGATCACACATCGACACGCTATGTCAGCATTGCCTTCATAAGCCGCTAATTTGTTATAAATGGACCCTCTGCAGTTTTACACATTAGTCTTCATAGTGTTATTCACCAACCATTCCATGATCAAATGTATCTACCAGGTTCAAAATATTACCAATTTCAAGGTCCCCATACATGGGCCGATTTCTTCCTGATTGATTATCGATTCGATCGTTCACAATGAACGAAAAATCGACGATCCAACTTTCCCAGATCGATTTCAAGAATGTTTTGAATTGAAAATGAGATCACCTCCAACATACTTTGAAGACGAAGGATTGATCCAAAAAAACTTCCTGTACGATGAATGCTCCCGTGGATTTAGACAACATTTTGATCCATCGTTTAAGGTGGACAGTGAACGATTCTTTAACGATTATTTGACGTGCAAGAATAGAATGAAAAAAAGACCAGTGTATGGGGACCTATTATCTAATGGTCCCCATACAGGGGTCAACAAACGATGCGATCGATCACAGTGAACGAAAGATCGACAATCAATTGATGATCAATCGATTAACACCTCACCTTGAACAGTGAATTTTTGGACAACTCAACTTTCCCAGATCGATTTCTATAATATTTTAATTCAACATAATTAGAAAATTATGTCATTGTCATACAAAAAAGTCATACAAAAAATGGCACGAGATGATCGATGACCACCACCAACGTACTTTGAAGGCGGACAATCGATCCCAAAAAAACCAACATGTTCCTGGACGATCGATCCACCAGTCGAATACGACAGCTTTTGGATCAATCGTTGAAGGTAGACTGCAAATGATTTATAAACGATGGATCAACGAGCATGACGATCAATTGAACATGAATAGTATGAGAAATCGACACGTGTATGGGGACCTTTAGACTGAACACAGCCAGAATGGCAGCAAAGTTGCTCCCCCTTATTATTGTGCTGTAGGTATAGAATAATTTTTAGCCATCTTTTTTTTATCTTTTCATCTACAAAAACTCAATTATTTTATTTTGTAGAAACTTTGCTGCAGATTTGAGATGTTTGGGATCATTGACTTCTTGTATATCCTGAAATTGCCCAAGCGTTATCTTTTGTCATACATTTAACTTAAATATAGAGAAGTTTATTATCAACTAATTGAATACTATGTGTCCAGGCTTGGTGGCTGCCAAACAAGCCCAAATCCTGACCCTCCACCACCATAGCAGACAAGGGAGGGAGTAGCTATGGTACTATTTGGGCATTGTGCACTACACTATTTAAATAACTTTTATTATGTTTTTACAGCTTCCAAAAAAGACATATTCTTCTATTTCAGACTGTACATAGAAAAAACATTTTCTGAGGCCTCAAAGGGCTACCACAAGTTATGAGCACAGCTGCAGTCTGTCCTATTGCTATGGATATAAGTTAACACCCAAGGGAGAAAAAGCATAAAGACATATGCCAAATCTGTGTGGAGCTCACATTGAATTTTTTAATTATATCCAGCACCTATTTGGGTAATACACATAATCAGCATATTTTGCACAATTGTTTGTATAGGCTTGATTTTACAGTATGTGCAGCGTAGCAAGAAGCTTGTTATTCCAGCTGTTGCTATAGACAGGTGTACAGGTGGAGATAGGAG
The DNA here is from genome assembly GCA_036250615.1 of Ptychadena robeensis. NCBI lineage: Eukaryota > Metazoa > Chordata > Amphibia > Anura > Ptychadenidae > Ptychadena > Ptychadena robeensis. The sequence goes on along the minus strand of CM070034.1, from coordinate 124,241,493 downwards.
TGGCAAATAAGGATGTGCCCTTAGCATTTTTAATTCCTTTACACTTGAGAGGATAATGAATGCATATTCTTGATTGGCAGCCCAATAATCTTCCCAGACAGCATCAGTTACAAGACATCTGCCTTTTTTCCACACTGAATGATGTTGCTTCACATTTAATAATTTTCACCTTAAATGGTGGGTATGTCTAAATTGAATATTTTAGTGCGAAACAGAGGTGTGTTTGGGCGGCCACAGCCAAATGTATCCAATTTATGTTACTTGGATAACTGCAGGGAAACATGAGTAACTATTAAAGGTTCAAATTAAGGGGGGGGGGGATTGGGAATGTAAATTACTAATCCAAAAAAAATATAACAAGGGATGTTTGAGATCTTGGGGGATGAAAGTCAGAGTAGGCATATGTAAGGGTGAAATCTGAGAAAGGAACTGTGTGACAGCTGGCATATGACTATGAAAGGTTGACATTTGGACTGCTGGTAGTCTCAAGGGTTAGTTACTTACCCAGAATATTTCAGGGTTGTACTACCGATGTATAAAATCTGGGGGTTTAAATGGTGTTGTACTGTGAGTGTTACATATGACCTAAAGCCAGCTGTGACCTGTGGATGGAGACAGCAAATCGGAGGCTCAATCAGGAGCAGGGTGGTCCATCTGATGCAGAGGAAAGTGAGAGAGACAGTGAGGAAGACCACCCTAAATATGGGGTGAGTACCAAACACCATCTCCTGATACTCATCTGAGGAGCTCACTAAAATAATTATGTGCACCTCTGGTTATAAATCCTTGTAGAAATTGTCCTATTGAAGACTATAGGAAAATACTGCACAAGTGGATGTTACTTTAGTTTGAGAAGGGGGTGTAAAAATGCATGTGCATGGGAAGTTCCCTTACAATAAAGAGATTTCCTACAGGCGTTTATCCATATTATTTGGACTATAAGACTTACACAAAGTTTTGGAGAGAAAATTAGGGAAAAAAGTAGGCATGACTGGACAATGCAGTATTCTCTCTATATTCCTCCAGCCAAATGGCCAGTGCCAGGAGGGAGGGCTTTGATGCAGGGATTTAACTTTAACATGTGTTTATACACTAGCAGTAGCTATTCTCTGAACACACTGACAAACTTAATGTAAATAAACAGCTCATCCTATCCAATTGTAAAATGTGTCTCTCTATAAATTGGTCAGTGTGTTCAGAGAACTAGTGCTAATGCAGATAAGATCTTTTCTTGACAGCAGCTTTTTGGCTTGGCTGGAGGGAACAGAACAGAAATTTCTGCCTTCTAGATGCATATCTATTGCTCCCAGGATGGTCGGGACAAATGTTTTTTTTTTTTTTTTACATATTTGGACCATAAGAAACAGGGAAAATGTTCCCATTGATTTTAATGGTAAAAAAGTGTGTCTTATAGTCTGGTATAAAAATACAGTACACTCTGTAATTACAGAGTAATAAAGGAATGTTTTTAACCATTGAGAGCAGCCATCCTTAGCCATAGTTCCATGGAATCCTAGGGTTCCTCCAGAGATTGCTAGAGGTTCCTTAAGAAGTGAATGATTGACCTTCCATCTAATAGTATCTAAAAAGTTCCAAAACCAATGGCAAAACGCAGACCCAGCTTTAGGGAACTAACGATCTTTTAAAGATGTCTGTAAGAATGGCATTCTTATCTACACCATAAGGACGATGCCCACCAATTTAAGGGGCATTTCGTCCTTGAAAACTGGTTTTAGCAGATGCTCCTTAAGACCTCAGAATACCTTCAAGAGTTCCTCTGGGGTGAAAAGGCTCATTTATTTAGTTAGTGTGTGAAGGTTCTAATTTACCCTAGTTGTGGTATAGTGAGTTGCTTAGGGTTAAAGACGTATAACACATCATATTAAGATGAATGTGGCTAAAACTGCTGCTAGCTATGAGTATTAGCTTAAAAGAAACCAAACAGTGCACTTGGATACTACAGTAATCAACATTACATGTCATGTTGTTTACAGTGTGCTTCTAGCATGTATAAATGCACAGTTATCAAAGTGGAAGTGTAGTTATGTATATCTGGTGTATTATAGTTTGGCCATGACATGCTGGGTTATAATTATAAATGTGTATATACCTGCTGCCAGAAGGTAAGGTAAAAGCTTTCTTTCCGCTGTTTTCTGCCCAGATACTGGTTTAAATTCCCTGTTTTTAATTCTTTAAAAAAAAACTACTTTTATACAGTAGTCTGCCGCTTACCTTGGAGCAAAGTGATCCTATCTCCTTCAGGGTCACCCCTGCCGGGCATCCAATTAGCAGTGCCCGAACAGACCCCCATCCATGGCGAATGACAGGGACATCCTTTGGACCAGGGAGGATTCCTCCCCTCTCCCCCTCCACTGGAACAGTTGGGCTTCTGACTACATTTTCTTGTCTGCGTAAGAGAGCCATCAGCCAACCCTCCTGTGCAGCTGTTAAGGATTGTTTGTGACTGTAGTCCCTATGCTTTGAACCCCATCCCTGCCTACAGGTGATGGTGAAAGACTTGTATATACTCCTCCTAGTAAAAGTTATCCCCCTAAACAGATGTGTGGACTTTTGTCTACTCCGGGTACAGTGTGTGTGACAGAGTAGGAACATAGGCATCCGAAAAGAACCTGGTTGCTCAAGGCAACGCTACAGAAAGTTATATCAATCCTACATTTTGCATTATATTACAATAAAAGGGTATAATCAATTCTGGCTAACATGAAAACTGTTGGATCAACAAGGTCTCCCTGTGTATTTCTCATTGACACCAGTATCTATAACCAGGTTATCCAGATTTAAATTTCCGCTTATGTCATGAAACAAAACTCCAATGCAACAACACTTGCATAGCTTAGATGACAATGCATGTAAGGTAATAGTGCTTATGCAGGGAATGCTTCTATATTGAACAAGCAGAAACTCCCAAAAATTTTTATGCATTTGTCCTTGTCATATACAGATATGCCAGGGGTCCCATGAGCAAAATACCCCCCCAATCAGCATTGCTTACACCTCATTGGCTAGTAGGAGTTATACTTGACAGAAATAAACCAAGGCAAAGCACCATGAAACGGTAAATGACAGAGGGGCCAGTATCCACCTAGCAGGTGCCATACCAACTGCAAGTTTCTTTTTATTCAAAAGAAAAACTTCCAAACAATATATCCAATCCTCCGAATTAAGGATGAAACTGGCGAATTCATCTTTGTATTAAAAGTTGGCTGTTAAAGTGATGGCTGCTTGCTGTGTGGGTAAATGTCAAAAGCATACCTGTCAACCCTCCTGTTTTGGCCGGTAAAGTTACTTTTTTTATGTGGCTTTCCTAGCCAAATCCCAGTTTCACAAAATCCCGGATTTGTCCCAGGAATTTGAAATCAGGCGGAGTGACATCACTTCCCGTATCTGGAACGCGGAAGACTCTGCCCAAAAACCGGAAGTGACGTCACACCCCGATTTACCGGCCGGCGAAATTGACAGCTATGGTCAGAAGTAGAGATGAGCATATAAATTCCCCTGTTTTCAATCTGGGTGAAATCTTAAATGAAAAAGTAAATTTTCAATAAAGGCTTATTTAAAACAATTTGCGCAGGTAATTCCACTATATAGTTAGAAGGATATTTTTATATAAGATCAACTGATGAATTTGCAGGTGAATCTCTTATAAGGATACCCTTATTCTATCATTAAGTGTACATGCATATATACAGGTATATTTGCCTTTTACATTTCAGTCAAGGTGGTTTTGCTTGTACTGTATATGTGTGCACACTTGTATTTATGGCGACCTCAATACAGGATATACAAGCCTGATATCTCAAGAAGAACTTAGAAGGAATAATACTATCTAGGTGAAAGCTCTATTCAGACATTAAGCAGTAACACAGCATCAAAAGCAAATGCATTCAGTTAATTAAAGATTCAGAACATTAAAGAGCCTGAATAATTAATTAATAGTGAATAAACAGGCCAGTAGACAGAGTTTTTATCCTACTTAGCATGCACACTTTCCACATGGGTGACCTTATGAACAATAAACTGAAGGAGTTATAGGCTTGTTTTATGTGAATTTGAGTACCATGAAGAGTGGGATTTCCTAAAAATATTCAATCATAACACATTATTGGATTTGAAAAATCAGATACATTGCTTGGTGTGATAATGATTTCCCTTTGAACAGAGACAACCATTTTCCTATAGATGTATAGTAGTTTGCATTTTGTGGTAGTTGTGGACTGTGTATAATGTTCGTGTAAAGCAGCACCGTATAAGTACACTGTACCTGGCACGTGAGATTGCTGTCACCCACTCATCGCAGTCCTTAGAATCCTCTGTGCGTAGCTCTAAAGGCTTCTGATTTTCATGGTTAAAGTTGATGATAAAACAATACTACAAGAAAGCAGATATTCAGCAAATTAGTGCAATGCACACTACTCCTGCTAATAATGCTACTGTTTTACTACACATTATGTCTTGTGTCTGTAATGCCCAGGTGCCCAACCTGTGACCCAGGGGCCTCATGCGCCCCTTTGGTCATTCTTCAGTGGCCCTCCTCAGTCCACTACTTGCAGCCCCCGAAACATTACTGATAATGCATAGGGCATAGAAACTCACCTGTCCGCCAATCCCCTACAGACGAATCCTCTCCCAGGAAGAGGAGGAGAGGCTTACAAGCCAATCAGCATTTAGGACAAGGCTTAAGCAAGTCTCTCTCTCTTGTGACTCTATAAAGATCCCAGGCAAAGACGCATGGGCAGGGGATCATCAGACAGGTGAGGACCTATCCTATCATTATTCCACCAACGAACGGGGAATGATTGTATAATATAAATTGCGGTACATAACCTCAGAATAGGGGCATAAAATCTTTGAATCAAAGGTTATGTTCTCCCACAGATATCATCAAAAGCTCATATTTTTATGAGGCACATAACCTTTGATGATATATATGACACAAACTGTGCATTGCCATACTACAGTGTTCCCTTATACTTTAAGTATAATTTAAAACAAGTTTGGCTATTTAAAATAATGTATTCTAGCTACATCTGCGGTCATTTACAAGTCAGTATAGATTAAAAATGTTATATGCGGCCCTTTAGTGATGCAGAGAGACGCACTTGTGGCCCTCCATATCAACTCAGTTGCCCAGCACTGTAATGTATAACTTATTGACTGCATCAGCCCCCCCCCAACACAAACAAAACTCTTCAGCTTTACAAAGCTGTAACACTGTTCTGGATTCATGCATATCAGTACTCTGTAGAAAGCCTGAGAACACTTTTGACCTGCACACAACCAATAAATGTACGATTTCACCCCTCATCCCAATTTATTATTTGCTGTACTATATATTTCACTCACATCTGTCCCCTTACCAGTCACTCTACCATAGGTAATATGTAGGTAAATAATTACACCATACAACAAACAGCCCCTATAAATTAAAGTAGTACACAGCATCTCATACTTCTATTAAAGACAACCTTGCTGCTAGAGTTCTCATATACACCTACACCAGTCAGTTATTATACCATATTATACAATATAACCCCTCAAACCTTTTATGCCTGTATTATATTATCTTGTGTACCTTTTCTTTGTATGTGACTCTCTACCACTTAACCATAACCGAACCATGAAATCTCTCAGACGTGTCTTCTGTCATTATAATTGTGTATTGACATGCAATACCTCCCCTTTATCATTAAGTACACAGTGTAACATTCCATATCTGTCTTTCGCAAATGACTGTACAATTTTACATCCTATAATAGTCCTCCACCATTGGGTAAACCACTTAACATTCTATACCTGACATTTGTTGGGGACTATTTTGTATTATTTCATTCCATACCTGTCAATCCCTACACCATGTACCTAACAACTGCTTGGGTACGATTGACAAGTTTACATCATCTTCACCAGCCCTTAACATTAAACTAGAATTGTTTGTAAAAGACCTTTCCTGGTCTATCTTACCATCAGTTCAAACGGTGGCCTAGATATAGCTGTAAAATGTCTGTAAAAAGTTACAATCCAGTTGAATGTGACTAACCACTTCAATCTATAGGATTTGTCTTTTGCCATGGTTCTACTAAATATAACCGTAGACAGATTATGGTTTCAGACATGGATTTTCTAAACACCTTTTGTATTTAAACCACCATATGGCATCACCTCAGCTCAGAAATAATATTTTCTGCTTAATTAAACATATTGCTTCTAAAATGCCCAACCTTATGCCAGGTGCTTGTAAAACTATTTACAACTGGAAAGTAACTAAATGCATATTTAAAATACATATATTGTAGGAGCATGTTTACCTGTCAAGACATTTATGATGCCATGCAAGACATCAAAGATAGGTTCTTGACCCCCTGTTTAGTGGTTAAAAATCACACTCTGTAAGAAACACATGCTGATTGGACAGCAAAGGACTAGAAGTACACAATAAGGTTATGTCTCTTGACCCATCACCATGGTAAGTCATTGTGAGTAGTGAAGGAAATATGGGTCAACTAAGCTTTTTGGCTAAACATGATAACCTATCACTATCACCAGCCCCTTATTCATACCACCCTTTTCATATGGTTAGCCTTTCCTTTATAGAAGATGCCATTGGTGACCTATGAAAATACTATTTTCCTGTTCTTTCTCTTGATCCTCTTGTTTGAAAGTGACCAAACTTTATTATTTACTAATATCAGTAAAGGCAAAGGGTCAGAGACTTAAATAAGCAATCCAGATGGTAAGAGTATAGCCAGTTAACTAACATTTATCTAAAATATAAATGACTGATTCTATGTTATATCAAAAACTATTTTCAAGCAGCAATATCTATTAATCTTGAAAGATGTATCCCTGTGTTCTAGAATATTTATTGTAATATCATTATGTACTGACAATTTTATATATACAGTAGTGGCAGCTATTTTATTGGCTGAATATTCATCAGACTACATGCTGTCTGATCTTTTAAAATTGACGACATTAGTGGACCTTGATTTTGTGCATGAAGCTGAAAGCCCTGAAGATGAGACGTGAGGCTGTGCTGTATATTCAGCTAATTTTCATACATTTTCTCCCAATGATATACAGCAGATACTGACTATAAAAATATCCCACAATCTCCTCCCTCGTTGTATCCATTTCCACATTGCAGTCACATCTGTTCACACTCAAAGATTAAGTAATGAGCTGCCCACACTATTTTTGCCTTCAGCACAATGTTCCGATCATGTTTACCAGAAGTTCTTGTTAAAGATACCTGGCTGGTCCACATGGAAGAAGAGAACAGAAAGCGAGAGCAGAGCCAAAGACCTCCCAATAAAGACGGGAATCTCAATATATATATATACACAATATATATATACAGGGGTGCACATTAGTAGTACTCTGGTACTCAAAAGGAGCCAGAAACTAGCTCTGTGTACCTACATTATTGTTACAAAACTCATATATGTACTAACTCCAAGGCACTACAAATGTATACAAATAATGTCACTTGGATAACTGCAGGTAAACATAAATAACTATGAAAGGTTGCAGTTAGGGTGTGAAATTGGGAATGTAAATTAATAATCCAAAAAAAGATTGTAATTCTGAAGGGTGTTGGAGATCTGGGGGATGAGAAAAGCACTGTGTGACAGCTGGAATATGACTATGAAAGGCTGACATTTGGACTGCAGGTAGTCTCAGGAGTTAGTTACTAACCCAGATAATTTCAGGGTCACACTACTGAGGTATGAGATCTGGGGGTCAAACGGTGCTGTACTGTGAGAGTAACATTTGACCCAAAGCCAGCTGGTGACCTGTGGATGAAGACAGCTAATTGGAGGCTCAATCAGGAACAGGGAGGTCCATCTGCAGCAGAACCTACCATGCAGGAAGCTAATGCAGAGGACAGTGAAGGAGACTGTGAGGAAGACCACCCTACATATGGGGTGAGTACCAAACACCACCTCCTGGTACTCACCTGAGGAGCTCACTAAAAAAAGTTATGTGTACCCCTGTCTAATGCAGAGGACAGTGAAGGAGACTGTGAGGAAGACCACCCTACATATGGGGTGAGTACCAAACACCACCTCCTGGTACTCACCTGAGGAGCTCACTAAAAAAAGTTATGTGCACCCCTGTCTATATATATATATATATATACACCCTGTCTGTGTTTCATAATCTTACATGCCTGCATCCTGCATATGGTACATATTTTTAATACGTCTTGTGATTATAAATCTAAGGTCTATACTGACAGAACACTTAAGAAAAAAAATTCAACATTTAAAAATTTTAAGGGGTCCTGTCAGGACATTTGGGGTTTGCCATTTCTTAAAAGTTAAAGAAGTGTGACTGTCTTCTTGCTCCACAAGATTAAGAATAATGCGCCCTGTTTCACCCTTGTTCCAAGTACCAAGTCACAGCAATATTAACTTCTAACAATTAAAGGAGTATTCAGTATACACCTTAACACTCAGCTTTCCCCATGTGCATTGGAGGTGGAGAAATGGGGGGGGGGGGGTGCCTGCGTCTTATGGCCCTTAAGTGGCCACGGGTGGTCGCGCCTTGGCTCACCGCCAGCTCTCCCGGCAAGAAGATAAGCCAGGGAGGTGGAAAAGCTGTCAGATGGGAGATCCGTATTGTTTATATCAGCAGAGCCCTGCTGATATAATTAATGAAGAGAAGAGAGAGACAGATGAACTCCCATCTATCTCTGCCTGTGTGTAAAAGCTACACTCGCGATGCAGCTTTCACAGACACGGCAGTAGAGGAAAGACATCTGCAGCCGTTCCCCCAAGGCCCCCCTCTTTCCTGATGTGTGAGGAAGGTGACATCTTGTGGCTGAAATTTGGTATTGCATTGATTTGATCCACTGCATTGATCCACTTCAAATATTTTTTAACTGCAGACATAGTACTGAAAATGGTCGGTTACTGTGAACGTATTACAGGAAATGGTCAGTTACTGCAGACATACTACAAGGATGGTCATTTACTGCAGGCATACTATGGGAGATGGTAAGTTACGGCAGACATATTATGGGAAATGGTCAGTTACTGCAGACAAACTATAGGAAATAATCAGATACGGCAAACATACTACAGGGAATGGTCAGATGCTGCAGACATACTACAGAAAATAATCAGATACTGCAGACATACTACAGGGAATGGTCAGTTACTGCAGACATACTACAGGAAATGGTCA
>CM070034.1:124198791-124223548 GCA_036250615.1 Ptychadena robeensis | reverse complement strand
TTCTCAATAACTTTATCCCTGACCTGTCTGGTGTGTTCTTTGGACTTAATGGTGTTGTTGTTTCCAATATTCTCTTAGACAACCTCTGAGGCCGTCCCAGAGCAGCTGTATTTGTACTGACATTAGATTACACACAGGTGCACTCTATTTAGTCATTAGCACTCATCAGGCAATGTCTATGGGCAACTGACTGCACTCAGACCAAAGGGGGCTGAATAATTCTGCACACCCCACTTTGCAGTTATTTATTTGTAAAAAATTTTTGGAATCATGTATAATTTTCGTTCCACTTCTCATGTGTACACCATTTTGTATTGGTCTTTCACGTGGAATTCCAATAAAAATGATTCATGTTTGTGGCTGTAATGTGACAAAATGTGGAAAAGTTTAAGGGAGCCAAATACTTTTGCAAGCCACTGCATATTAAAGATAAATGGGGTGGTTTTATACCTTATAAGAAATTGATTACCGTATATGCCGGCGTATAAGACGACTTTTCAGCACCTTAAAATCCTCCCCAAAGTCGGGAGTCGCCTTATACGCCGGGTGCCGCAGGCTGGGGGGGTGCAGGGGACCATCTCTGGGAGCCTTACTGTATCTGTGCGATCTGGTTTGCTGCCTGAAGCTGCCAGCGCTGACTAATGATACATTGTAGCAAGTAGAACTAGCAGGGCAGTGTTACCATGGCTACATGATGCTATTCACGGAGAACACACGCTGTAGCTCTGTTGTAACTTTCTGAACTGAACTGAACATTCATAGCAGGAAAACCATTTCTAGTATAATGATGAAACTTTCAGGGTCAGTAATTCTCACCTACTACTACTTTCACCCCGAGTTTCACCACTCCATTATTAGCTATAATACTTATAAGTTACATTTCAGCTAAATTCCAGCCACCAATGATTTTTCATGGCCAGTGATATATTCCTATACGCAACATTTAACTTGCCTACATAAATTTTTTCATTTGGTGAGCGTTGGAAGAGGGGGTAGTCTTATACGGCGAGTATATAACAAACTCTATATTTTAACTGTAAAAGTTGGGGGGTCGTCTTATACGCCCAGTCGTCTTATACGCCGGCATATACGGTATGTGTTTTTGTGTGTGTATATGAGTTGTGAATCTGTAATATAAGGTATATTACCATGTCGGCACTTTGAGATAAATATTTGGGTTTTGAGTATCAATTTGGGCAATCAGTTTCTAAAAGGTTCACCATCACTGTCCTATACCATGCAGCCTTACTCACCTGAACATATACCCCCCAATATTGTCTGGGTTTACCTGTATTCCAGGGTGCCCAAGACCATCATGTTGGGTGTCAAGATGGTGTCAGGTATCCCTAGAACACCGCTGATCTGAGCCTTTCCAGAGTTAGAGTTTTTATAGCCTGATTTATTTAGAAAAGGGTTAATATTTTTACCAATTTATAAATTGTCTGTCTAGGCCCTAAATGAAGAGATTGTAATGTCATGTTTTATTTCACAGATGAATACCTTCCACATGGGGACACCATTACTTTAAACACTCCTCATTCTACAACAAAAACATTTTTCTCTTACTGACTTGGTCTCTGTTAGGGGGATTTTTTCTTAATATTTCTCAAGTTACCAAAGCTACTAAAGGTTGTCCGAGAAAAGAGGAGAAAGGTTTCAACTCTTCCCTACACCAATAAAGACTAGCAAATGTTTGGCCCTGGTTATACTTACCCCTCTGCAAGGTTTAAGTCTTTCTTTATGTCCCCAGGGGGGTCCTTCAATGACTCTCCCTGCAGTGAAGACATGGTCTGTTGTTTCCTATGGGCTATGATGTGACTGTCTACACAGGCGTGTCATGGCATGCTACACATTTTGACGTGCCAATAGCAATGTGAGGTCCTCGGGCAATAACACCTTACGTGTCTATAAAAAATCAATAGATGATTCAGCATGATGCGTACAAAACCTGCCTGATGTTTTTCGGGCGCATTTAGCCCATTCAATTGGGTGGGTTGATGGTGCCTAACTATATAGGCCATTTCACACTAGGCCATTTCACACCTGTGTACCTATCACACTGGCCCCATGTTTACACGGGGAGACCCACCCTAACAGTTAATAAAAGATGTTATTGTGTAGCCCTCAATTGAACCCTAATTTTACACATCTCATAAATAGTGATGGCCGAAAAGTTAGCCCGGCGGACAGTGCTGCTGATTGAGGGATAAATGAGCTACTTTGCTATTTAATTCTATCCAGTGATCTGTAGCTATAGGTAAGGTATTCTGTTACATGTAGTTTATCATTACTGAGCCACAAAAGTCCCCATTTGGCACGACACTGTCCATGTGGTTGCACCCTTTTGACTTTTTTTATTGGTATTGTGGCTACAAATATGACCGGAAGGTTTGAGAAGTTCGCCCTCCATTGAAGTCAATGGAGGTTCGCCGCGAACATGTGAATGGCGAGTATTTGCAGAAGTTTTATTCACCGGTTCGCGAGCAGCCACAGCTGAGGTTCGTCCATCACTACTCATCATGTCGGTCACAATTCAGGTTTAATCTCTCTTGTATGGAATTACGATTTGTCATCCATGGTTAATGGTTTCAGAATGATGAGTGATTTCCTACCTTGAGGTGTGAAGTCTGCACACATTGTGGTCAGATGACGCTATCAAGGTGAGTACAGGTAAGATGGGCTTGTTTGGGAAAAAAAAGAATCGGAAGCTACACTAAATGAGCACCGGACATCCAGATGCAAGTGTCACATCAATATGGCAGCCAAGCCCTGACATGGGAGGGACTGCTCTGCTTGTTGTGCATTCTTATCGTAATGTGGGCTTTTTTCCAGGAACAGGTTACCACTGCTGATGACATACACAATGGACATTTTTTTCCTGGTATTCAATACCAGAGGCAGGGGTGGGACTGAGCTTCTAAAACATGTATGTAAGATAAGCTTTTCTATAATAAGCACACCAGAATGTTTGATTTGGAAGGGATATTTGTGATATTTAATGATTTCTTATTTTTTCTTTTTCTCTTTTTCTACATAGTAAAATGGCAACCTATTAAAGTATTCTATTACTACTTATCATTAGGACAGCTAGACACACACCTAACACTGATAGCTAAGGTAGTCATACAGAAGTTTTGCTAGATTGATTATCAGTTAGATCAATTTGTGCAGTTTAAATATTGAATGTCAGTTCAATATAAATGGACAGTACTACCACACAGTGTGATTGATACAAAACTGATCGATTCCTTTCCTAATCCCTTTATGCATGCTCTATAGTACCCTCAGATACAATCGAGTCATCAAGATTAGAGATGGTCGAATTTTACAATTTCAAAGATTTCAAGTTCATTGAAAAGCCCCTGAGCATGGTTTTATCACCAAACTTGCTCGAGACGTAGAGAAGAGTTGGGGGTATACTACAACAAAAAAGTATTGCTCTCAGAAAGAGTTTTTGCACAAATTACTTCAAAGTCAAGTCAAAATTTCTTAAATCAAAATTTCAACTTTGATTTTGAACATAATTTATGCAAAACTCATGCTGAGCAAAACTTTTTTTTCCAAACGTTCCCAGAAGTATTGACTCAGGGGGCTGAATAATTACTCACACCCCACTTTGCAGTCATTTATTTTTTTTAAAAATTTTGGAATCATGTATGATTTTCCTTCCACTTCTAATGTGTACACTTCTAATTTGTACTGGTCTTTCACATGGAATTCCAATAAAATTGAGTCATGTTTGTGGCTGTAATGTGACAAAATGTGGAAAAGTCGAATACTTTTGCAAGCCACTGTATCTAATTGAGATACCTAGACTATCCTTCAGATACTTGTATCATAAAATAAAATTTTCCAACATGACTGTCTCTTTCAATAGGTTAGTATTTACATCCTCCAAGATTAAAAATTTTGCCTAACCTTGCTATACCATTTGAATTTGATGATTTAGCAGCACTGTGGACTACAACAAGTTGATCTTTTTTTCTCAATAAAATCGGCAGCACTGTGGACTAAATTTGAACAACAAGGTGATCTTTTTATCTCAATAAAATCAGCAGCACTGTGGACTAAACTCGAACAACAAGGTGATCTTTTTTTCTCAATAAAGCTTTATTCAGTTGCCAAACAATGTAAAAACAAGCAACAATGTATCAGTCAGTGTTTAACAATTCTTACAGTTGGTGTATCTAACTTCATACAAAATATAACAATAAGTAATCAAAAGAGAAGAAGAAACATATATCTAGAGTCATAAGATATAAAACTTATGCAATTCCAAACAACAGAGTTGAATGGGTATCTCAGTTACTGGTTGTTACAACCCATCCTAGCAATGAAGAGTTTTACTAGTTTGTAATTCTTAATGTGGTGGAGAAATTAAAATCACAGAAAGAGGGGCTGGAATGGGAATGAAACTCAAAACTCTGAACTATGGCTTACACATGGATGACAAATCCATGTTTTACTATAACTTCAATATGTTTCATACACGTTTAGATCCCTGTTCGTTTTGCTGGCGATTGATCACAGTGCGGTGGCGTCACCACGCTGCTTGCGTTTCATACACGTTTAGATCCCTGTTCGTTTTGCTGGTGATTGATCACAGTGTGGTGGCGTCACCAGCACTACGAACAGGAATCGAGATGTGCGCTACTGACACATGGATTCCCGCTCAATACTTTGTATGGAGACCCATGTCCCCATACAAAGTATTTGGATCAAACAGGGATTTACCATCTTGGCACAAACTTGTCACAAACTCCTGCAAACTTGTGCATGTCTATGGGGCTAAAGCACACCTAGTGTCGCATCTGCTGGTGGGTGTTAACATGTTGTTCTGCACAGTGTAGATTGAGCCTAACTAAACCTTCACTTTCACCTCCATCAGCCAAGTGCGTCAAGACAAAACAGATGTTTATGTTAAAATTTCTAATGTCCTCAAAAACTAAAATTGTATTAAGGGATCTGAGACATCCCGAAAGCTTGTTTCTTTAATTACTTCAGTTAGCAAATAAAGGGGATCACTTAAAGGCTAAAGCTGGTCATACACATTTAGATCTCTGTGTCATTAGATCTACAAACAACTATGTAGTGCCGGGTCCTCTGCGATTAATCACAGGTAGATTGTTTAGAAAGTCCCTCATATAACATGGTTTTGGTAAAACAAAAGGAAATCTAAAGGTGTATGGGGACCCTAAGTGTCTACTGCTTCTTGTTCCTTGGTGGATGTATGCCACACTTTGTTTACAAGTACATAGATAATGATGTGCAGCTTTTAGAATTTTGTACAATAGTTATATAAATATAAATGGATGCAAATATATATATACGTATTTATATTTGTACTTCTTAAACAAACAAAAAAATAAACGTTCACATGTACAATGCATACAGGTCCTTTGATGTAGTGGCTTCATTACTATTTGGGTGCAGTAAAATAATTTGTTTGACATAAATTTTTTCTTTTTTGTCCAAAGTCATGGCTGCCTATATAGAATACCAATAGGTTGGGTGGGATAATACAAATAACTAATTTAAAATAAATAACTAATAAATAATAAAAACACTAATTGGACATGGCAAACATAAGTGTTTATTTTACGTGGTTTTAGACCATTGCTATAGATTTTGCAATTCATTGGAAGCAGAGACCATTGATTTAGATTGCATCATTTCTTGAAAGCAGAGACCATTGCTATAGATTGCATCATTTATTGGAAGCAAAGACCATTGCTAAAGATTGTGCCATTATGTTTCAGATTGTACCCTTCATTGAAAGCAGAGACCATTGCACCATTTATTGGAAGCAGAGATTATTGCTATAGCTTACACCATTCATTAAAAGCAGAGACCATTGTTATAGATTGCGCTATTTATTGAAAGCAGAGACCATTGCTATTTAACTAATAAATAATAAAAACAACTTATAATAACAACATGATAAATAATAATAAATAATAAAAACACTAATTGGACATGTTAATTTTACGTGGTTTTAAGTCACAGTGTAGGCCTGATGGACTCCAATATCTCTACATCAGTGCTATAGATTACACCATTCATTGGAAGCAGAGACCATTGCTATAGAATGCGCAATTAATTGGAAGCAGAGACCATTGCTATAAATTGCGCCATTCATTGAAAGCAGAGACCATTGCTATAGATTGCGCCATTTATTGGAAGCAGAGACCATTGTTATAGATTGCGCTATTTATTGGAAGCAGAGACCATTGTTATAGATTGCGCTATTTATTGGAAGCAGAGACCATTGTTATAGATTGCGCTATTGATTGGAAGCCGAGACCATTGTTATAGATTGCGCTATTTATTGAAAACAGAGACCATTGCTATAGATTGCGCCATTCATTGACAGTAAGAGACCAATGCTATAGATTGCGCCATTCATTGACAGTAAGAGACCAATGCTATAGATTGCGCCATTTTTTGGAAGCAGAGACCATTGCTATAGATTGGGCCATTTATTGGAAGCAGAGACCATTGCTATAGATTGGGCCATTTATTGGAAGCAGAGACCATTGCTATAAATTATGCCATGTATTGGAAGCAGAGACCATTGCTATAGATTGCACCATTTATTGGAAGCAGAGACCATTGCTATAGATTATGCCATGTATTGGAAGCAGAGACCATTGCTATAGATTATGCCATGTATTGGAAGCAGATTGCGACATTTATTGGAAGCCTAGACCAATGCTATAGATTGCGCCATTTATTGGAAGCAGAGACCATTGCTATAGATTGCAGCATTTATTGGAAGCAGAGACCATTGCTATAGATTGCGCCATTTATTGGAAGCAGAGACCATTGCTATAGATTGCACCATTTATTGGAAGCAGAGACCATTGCTTTAGACTTGACTGAAGGCAGCTATTGCAGTTTTTTGGATATTACAAGGAATATAGATTTTCACTAAATATTGCACTAACTTTTTACATCAAACACCAGTTACACTCATTCTAGTGACAAGGAAAAAGCCGTTCCAAAAACAATTTCTATGAATAACATCTCTAGTGGTATGAAGAACATAAAATATAAAGTGTAACGTATGTATAGGTGCCAACGCTAGACATAAACATGATGCACACTCCCGGCTTAGCAGACACAGAATTGATACTCCTATTTAGATCCAAATAAACAGCCACAAACACATACACAACCTGCTCGCATACACACAACATACACAAAGGCATTGGCATAAACAGAAACACCCTGATAGATGTAAACATATATATCATTCCAACAACCAGGAAATTATGAAAATAGCCTTTCTGGAATAGTCAATACAGGTTGTCATGGAAACACTGCAAGGACAAAAAATAGAAAGACGTGACACAGCCTGTCTCCATAGAAACAAGCGAACCTGCCGCTGACTACGCACAGCAGAACGCCCAAATATGTCATGACATAGAATCCGTGCTGACGGCTTTCTGCATGGGGTTCTACCAGCGTATCGGTAGGCTGGGACTGGTACGCTGCTATATTACAATGAGTCTATATATATATATATCAGAGATCCAGTATATAATACACAGTTATACAGACATCAGTCCTGCCACGGAAGTGACACGGCAGTCCACAACACTCCATCTCACCTGTTATTTAGATTTAGCTGAAAATAGCACCACTATTGTGTGGCCCTGTGTCTCCAGTGGCATCATAATGTTGTCATTTTTCTATGTGCTATCTGCAGAGATGGCATCATACCAGCAAACACACGGGTCATTACCCGTTCAATTGACCCGTGATCGACCACACGGTGGCTCCATCATGGCGTCACCATGCTATGCTCAAACATTCCTATATCAAACGGCAGATCCAAAGTAATGGTGATCGACTGGGATTTTTCGGACATGTTCGCTGACCTCATTCGACTAAAGGGTTTTTCGTTCTATCGACCCGCTGTCTGTCACCGCATATGTGCATTCCGATTGATTGTTAGTTGATCGAACAATCATCAGTGTGTGGGGGGTTTAGGGGGAAATACAGCAGAGGTGGCCAAACTATTTCAAAGAGGTTTGGTAAGAAGAAAATTTGTGGGGGCCATTCAGCCTGACGTTCTTTGAACCATTAATATTAAATGCAAATATTATACACCAAAGGGGAGATCTCTTTCTTCACATATACTTGCCATTATTATTGTAAAGCATTAGTCATTTACTGCCATAACACCCAGCTGCCCCAAGGCCTAGGGACTTGTTGTCCTCTCAAACAAAGAACAGCTATTAGAAAAAAATCTATCGTTTTGTATCAGATACTATAAGTAATATGACAATATGATATTACTATAAGTAAAGCCCCCCATACACGATAGATTGTAACTAAATTTTTTGGCCGGTCAACCGTAAATTGGCCTAACAATTGGATCAAAATCAGCCGAGCACCAACACTTAGGGTATGTGCGTTGAGTTCCCCTAGCTGCTCGGGACTTCCACTGTGTTAGATATATAAATATATGATAGGTACATTAGATTGTGAGCTTCTCCTCTGAGACAGTTAGACATGTTATATGTCTGCGTTATACAAATAAGCAGGGGTGGTCTTGGTCTGTCTGGTGTCCTGAGGGATTACCTCCCCCCCGGTGCATCTGATTGGGAGGGGGGTTGTGCTTCACAGGGGGTGAGTAGCAGTGTTGGATGAGCTTCTGCAGCACCTGAGGACACTATTTAAGCTGCGAGAGGCAGCAATTCCCTTGGGTGATGCCTGAAAACACAGCCCTGACCCTCTTCAGTCACCACCCCCAAACTCCCCTATGGTGCTTTCCCCCTGGATGATGTCGGGGGCAGTAGCATGAGCGGGAAGTTTTTTTTTTCTGATGCCCATGAAACAGCCCACCCCGGTGCCTCCCTGGGCACTCGTTCATTGCCCATGCTTAAAACCACTACTGCAAATAAGAGTTAATATAAATCTAAAAGTTACATTTTGTTCCTTTGTTTTAAGGTCTGTGTGTCAGTAATATGGGGTTTAGGGTTTAGGAAATATAGATGGAAAGCCTACAGGAAAATGTAGGAAAATAAACGTTCTATGCATCAGCTCAGTCCACTATGGAAGGTATCAAAGTTGTCTTTTTAGGTTTCATGGATGACTGAATGCAGGGATGAACAGTAACAAGAGGAAGAAAATGTGTGCGGCAGCCAGAACGAATTCCCCCTCAGGCACCAATTCTACTCCCAAACACCAAATGTTACTCCGCCATCAGTGCTGCTCTCAAACACTAACTCTTCAAACAAAATGGCCTCCGGCATTTCTAATACCCAGAAAAACAAACACTGGTTTTCCTTTCAGTGTTAATTACTTTTATACTGAGTAAAAGGACACGTCGTCCCGTCTAATTAGTACAGGATTCTGAACTACAAGGTGTACTCATGGTTTGCTTTTTGAAACCCTTTTCAATATTGTTGTAAAAACACGAACCTCCTCAAGTGCTATGGTAGAGAATACAAATGGCGGATGGGAAGATTTACTGCAATCTCTCAGGCAATGTGGTTTCTGGCTCAGTGATACTTTTACTAAGTAGCAATGTGGAAGTTGTGCTTACTGATTAAAGAACATTATAGAAAGGGCAAAGCTCCATTCTTCTTTGTAGTATACAACTGGTAAAATAGACAGGGCAACTATATATCTGATGGAATAGAAGGACTCATGATGCTTAAGGGGGGGGGGGGGGGGGGGGTCCAGTAGCACATTGAAATCAGAATAAGATATTTTTTTCAAATGGACCAAATAAGCAGGGCTGTGGAGTCAGTAGATAAATTCACCGACTCCGACTCTCAGTTTCTGATACTTCCGACTCCGACTCCTCTGTATTTAATATGCTTATTTGTATTTTATATAGCCATTGAAGGAAAGGAATGCAACATACATTAACCACAGAACTACTGGCTGGGAAACCAACACTGGACTGTAATGGCCAATTAAAGCAGATAAAGGTAGTTAGGCAGAAGATGCTGTTGCTTTTTTCTTAGTGTTCTGATCTTCTGCCGAAGATAGGGCAGTGGAAGGTTCGAAGAAGAGGCAGAGTGAAGGTTCACTTCAAACATGATTCATGATTTCCCTTGAATCCCATAGTCATGTGAAAGTTGAAGCTAACAATCGAAGTATTTGTAGCCTCAGCTGAATTACAGCGGTTTTTCAAAAGTTTTTACAGCTTCAGTCTTGAACTTTTGGCGATCCATTCCATTATACAAGCATCTCTAGTCCTGCAAAAAAACATTTACTTAATTATTAGCGAGAGTTAGGGCTTGTTTCCACTTGTGCGGTTTCCTGCTGTTCTGTGCGGATGGCTGCGGCTCAATCTGCACGGCTGCAGCCGTGTGCGAATGCGCACGGATGCGGTCTCGGTGCGGATGCGGTCACAGTGCTGATGCGCGCGGATGTGGCTGCGTTCCCTGTAACAGCGGAACACAACACAATGGAAAGCGCTGCCGCACCTTAACTTGTGCATTATGTCCCATTTAGTGACGCATACAGTCAGTGTGCAGCATGCTTCCTGGTCATGTGATGTGTACGTTTTGCGGTAATGTTGTGCACTGCATGCATTTATTCTTATAGCAGAGAAGAAGTTAATTATGACTGTTTGTGAATTGGGACATTTGAACTTGCATTTTATTTTTTTTAAATTCCCATTTAAATTAAGTAGGAGTCGGTAAATTTTTTGCTGACTCTGACTCCGACTCCAGGTACCCAAAAATGACTCCTCGACGCTGACTCCACAGCCCTGCAAATAAGGATGAGGAAAATGAATATATAAAGATGGTTTACATTTATCAGATTACTATGATTGCAATTAATGTGTATGTCTTGTGATCAGTTGGTTTAATATGTATTATGATCCATAAAGAACTAGAAAGCCTATGATTATACAATATACCGTAGTTAAAGAGAGTAGTAGTTTAAATGATGCTTCACGTAATCATGCCTCTGATACAGAATAGTGATGGTGCCATCACAGTGTACAGCAGTGGTGGGCAACTGAGTTGATATGGAGAGCCAAAAGTGTGGCCCTTTAAATCATTAAAGGGCTGCACATAACTTGTGGAAATACAGCAGGCAGAGCTAGAATACATTATTTTTCATTTTTTAAAAATAAAACTTATTTTAAATGATACTTCAAGCATTGGGTAACACTGTAGTATGGTGATTCACATTTTGATTCAGAGGTTATGTGATGCAATATGAGTTCCTATGCCCTATGCATGAACAGTAAGGTTTCAGGGGCCACAAGTGGAGGACTGAGGAGGGTCGCTGAAGAATGGCAAAAGGGCCGCAGGTTGGACACCTAGGATGTACAGCAAGGTAAAGGACAAAAAATTGTCAGATGTTGTTAAAGATTTTTTCGGTAATGTAGCTCTGCAAAAGAGTTAAGATGTAAGACATATGTGACCATATGTGCCAGCGAGGTATTATTTCTTTTCTTTTACATGATCTCTTTTAATTTTTTTACTTCAATAGGTTTATGAATACCAAGGCTTTGAATTTATATAATTTATTTATGATCTACTGTTTTGGTGGGAATTGAATTTCTGGTATTTAATTTCACTTACATTATAAGTGATATAGGTGAACATGCCAGAAATATTATAGGTGAGAATGCCAGAAAATCTCACTTATTGGGACACAGAGAGAAATATCAACCTCACCAAGCCTTTCACAGTCGTTTTTTAACTGCGTCTGTTACTTGAAAAACAAAACACAGTTTGCAGTGCGTCTCCAATACAAGTGTATGGGAGATGATTGTGCTGCACCTGCTGTAGGGTGTTTTCAGCTATGCGCTGAATTGCGCATTACCAGAAACGCAAGTGCAACTTTAGTGTGAAAAGTATGCAGGTTGCCTATGGAAACCTATGTACCTTATATTCACCCTAGCTGCCCTGTACTATCCTGCACCGCAGTTAGTGTGAACAAGCCCTCAATCACTTTTCCACTGTATTAAACACTAGAAAAACATTTCTGACTACAATGTATAATGGTATGTAACTGACTTTATTGTTTGAATTGCTTGCTTTATTGTGTCTTGACATTGTGCACTTTTGTACTGTATGCAGGGCTTTTTTTCTCAGAGAAAAGGTGGTGGAACTCACCCCCCTCCCCTGGCCACGCCCCTACCCACCCCTAGGACCGCCCCCTAAAACCGGGTATCCACTCCATAAATAGCTACTCATTGGGGGAACAGGGGCTTGTCGCCCACCAGCACAGGCAGGCGCGGGCGCCCCCGTACGGGCGCGCTGCCTCCCCTCCCTCAGGATGGCTAGAACTCCACTGCCCAGTCCACGCTGTAGAGAAAGTTTTCTCCAGCATGGACGGGGGAGGAGGCGCCCCGTCATACCGTCATAGGGCCACCGCCCATAAACAATGGGAAGGTGCGCCCCTCCCTCGCTGCACATTGTGAGGGAGGGAAAGAGGGGAGGCACAAAATCACTGCACGTGGCGTGCCCATAACCCGTGCTGAATGGCCAACACTCCCCCCACTAAACAACACACACGGGGGCCCCCCCCCGGCGGGCCACCCACGACGCACTGCAGCCAATGCCCTTATTTTGGGGCCAGGCTTAAAATAGGTGGCGGAACTCCGTTCCGGTGCGTTCCCCCAGAAAAAAAGCCCTGACTGTATGACTTTTTTCATTCCATATGTGGATGCAAATTTGTTTAATAAAAGTTAATAAAAAAAGAAAAACATTTAATTATATAATGAAATAATTATTACCTGTTAAAACCAAATTTCAGTAAAAAAATGGTTTTTGCTTACGGTTGCAACTGTCTAATATGTCAGGTTATCTGATGCTTGTAACTCCATTGAAAAAAAATAAAAAAGAGATGGTGAAAATATCTTTCTAATGGAGACACACATAGTAATAAAATCCTAGTAGGTAGTTTGTCTTTCCCCATTCTACAAAAAAAAATATTTTTTGTATAATTTCCCTTGATTATCTACTGAAATGTCAAGATAAGAGGTAAAATACATTCGAATCCAGACATGGGCAAACTATGTCCTGTGGGCCAAATTATAGTCTTATAGTCTTTTAATCTGACCCCTTGTCACACACTGGCTTCCCTCCGTTCATATCCTGCAATACGCAGAGATAATGCCCAAAGGGCATCTGAATATTGACATGCGGATAACACAGTGGCGTGACAACGTGATTACGCTTGTGGGTATGTCCCCATGGCTATGAAGGATCTCATCTAGGTGACAAAAATATGGCAATACACATGGAAAAGAAAGCTACTCATATTATTAAATGTGATTGGGAACATTTTGTTAAATTATATATTTTAAAACAAAGTTTTTTTACAGTATTTTTTTCTGATTTTTTATACACTGTAATTAAATTCATTTATTTGTAATATATATATATTTTCTTTTTAAGCAGTGAATGCGTCTTAACTCAAATCAAAGAGTCAGTTTCAGCTTTTCAGTTTAGAAGCTACCCTCAAACTGCAGCCCTGCTCCAGTGTGCAGTTTTAGGCTTAAATACAGACAACTTCCCCCATGAAATAATAATAGTAATAGGCAAACCAAGCGGCAGCCCCTGTGTCAAATTTGAGAATCCATTGTGGTCCATGAGTCAAAAAGTTTGCCTACCCTTGATCAAACCTCAGCTGAAGTTATGATTTTATATCGTCCTGACTTTTTCAGAAGTGTACAAGTCTAGCTCTAATAAAGAACATTCCTGTAATAGTTGGGGGGAAATGTGACATCATCATGATTCTTTCTTGTGGCTAAGCTTACATGCATACCTCAGCAGCAATGTGTGCTTACACATTTATTTCAAATACAAGTAACATAGAACAGTCATTATAACTCATCTGTTTGAGTTCTCCAAGAAGTACATTGGAAACCCTGAGCTGTCCACATGTTGAGAACATATTGTAGTAGAGCTGAGCGAACCTGTTTATTTAGGCTCACATAGATCTCAGCTCATCAAACAGTAAGAGCACTGCTAAGAGGTACTCCTGTTATTCATTTAAAATATTTTAGAAGGTAAGGCCCTGCTGCTTTGTTGTACAAGTTAAATGAAAGCATTGTGTTTCTTTTATGGTTTATATTAAGGGCACATGAAAGAAGCAGCTGAATGATCAGGAAGTCCGTGTAAATCTTCGGACTGTTGCATGTTTGGTCAGAGACTCCTGGGGTATATCTGACATTATCTATCTAGTAGAACTTTGATGAAGAATTGTTATTTCTTTCATTTAGGAAAGTCTATCTATCTATCTATCTATCTATCTATCTATCTATCTATCTATCTATCTATCTATCTATCTATCTATCTATCTATCTATCTATCTATCTATCTATCTATCTATCTATCTATCTATCTATCTATCTATCTATCTATCTATCTATCTATCTATCTATCTATCTATCTATCTATCTATCTATCTATCTATATCATTCCATACTTTATTTTCATAAAATGTATGTTTAAACGTATACAGCAGATGACTTAGAGGATCCCATGAAGAAATCCCTGCCTAATACAGAATAAAAAGTTGATTTTGGGGACTGTGTCTCCTCCCTCTACTTATGGAACAGGGCAGAGTGTCAGTAAATTGGAATGTAACGATTCGGCAGATGACCCCAGGCATAGTGCAAAGGCCTAGCCAATGGCAGGGAGCTAGGGGAGGGCACAAAGAGGCAAGGGAGGTATGAATGGGCAGGGTGTGGAGTTGGGAGATATATTCATATCATAGCATAAGTACTAGAAATATAAAACTTGAAGAACTCAAAGAAGAGCTGCAGGGGACACAATTGGCTAATCCACAGCTGTCAGCATGAAAAGGATGCCACAGACACATTTTTAATTAGAATGTGTATGTCCAGATCCTATGCTGGAATCTCTAGCTAGATTGGCAGATGGTGAGCGCAAGAACCCCGGAATATTTAACAATGCAGAGCCATGGAGATAATTGTCAGATGCCAGTATCACTTCCTTATCACTTTTCCAGCCCAGCTTTCTATCATTAACTGTTGGACGGAGAACTGATAAGGCTGTGTGACTGCCACTCACATCTATAGGATGCCACCAGAGGTGAGAGAATGGAGGTCTAACTATGGAAAAGAGAAGCTCCGGTGCCGCTGCAATCCAAACCTAAGAGAAGATTTGATCTGCAAATTAATTCTGCTTATTTTTACATTTTGTATTTATGAATCAATTTTACTAATGTTTTTTATTACAGGTATACAGAAATTCTAAACTACTCTGCAGAATCTACCTTTCCATATACTATGTCATCATTCCGTTGTTATCCAGATACATTTAACTTATAGTATTTCTATTAACTACTTTATGGAAAGTTTTACCCATGTTTCTGTACACTAAGTAAGTTTTGGAAGAAGTATTTTGAATTGCACAGGTGATTCTTTAGAGGCAAAAGGGTTCTCGGCCTTTACCAAAACAACACCTAATTGTGAAATATTTGTGACTTGTTAAATTTTTTATTCTTTTTATAAAAGGATTTAATTCATGCATAATGTTTTTAACTGATTGCCTAGGCATTTTAATTGTTTCCTTTTTTGTTGTTGTTAAGGGGCCACTCAACTCAAGCTGGAGCAGGTCTGATCAAATTTAGCGTGTGATGTGTGAGATCCAAAGTAGTTTTGTAAATACATTTTTGATGCAGCTGCTGCTGAGCATTAAGTCATCTTCTGCTTGCTGAGGTTTAAGGCAGAATGTTAAAAGAGATTAGAGACTCCCTTCAGTAAAATATTCCTTTAAGTTCCTTTAAGTTGGTAGTCATTTGTTGAAGAATTAAGCATGTTCCCTTTGCAAGGGGGTCTCCACTTTGAAAGAGAGTTTCCTACTCACCTAAGGGTCCCCATATACCTTTAAATTTCCTTTAGAGCTCCTTTACTTTACCAAAACCATGTAATATGAGGGACTTTCTAAACAATCAATTCTACCTGTGTTCAATCGCAGAGGACCCGGAACTACATAGTTGTTGGTAGATCTAAAGGATATCTGACAGAGAGAGCTAAAGGTGTTTGGCCAGCTTAAGTCAATGAAATTCATATTTGCAGACAACTTGATTTAATCGATCAAATCAACAACAAAAAATGTGTTTTTGCAATTTTGTTTATTATTATTATTTTCCAGATGTTTACGGTATTGTTTGCAGATAGAATTTTTTAACATCTTATATTAGCTTTGTAAAAGTTTCCTTTGAAAGTAAAAACTCCCTCACAAAGTGAACATGCTGTACTAGATTTTTTTTATTTTTTTTATGTCGGTTAGCTCACTTTGAGTTAATTGCAAAGATCTTGAACTTCATTACCAAAACGACTAGAGAATGTAGGGAAATGATGTGGGAACATTTAAAAAAAGTGTTTAAAAATTGAGTTAAAAGTATTTTTTTACTTGAATTTGAACTTGAAAAAGGAAATACATTTACTAGAGCGATACTTTCTTTTTTGCAATGTTTCCACAATCCTTCCCTACATTTTCGGCAATTTTGGTAATCATAGTCAGGGACTTTGTAATGAACTCACAAAGTGAACTAATTGAAATAAAAAAAAAATCCAGCATCTTTACTTGTGACAGGTAGATCTATCTGCTGCCATTTAAAAGCCTGGGACTTGACAACCACATGACAACCACATGAAATTAGGAATCATATAATCAGGAATTCATGTGGTACAGAAGTGTAACCCCCAGTTCATACAGGCAAATTGGAAGGTAGGGTATAGGACAGCAGAATGAATGTTACCTGCCTTAAGCTGGGAATAGATGGTACGATCGCACGGCATCGGATCGGGGATCGGATCGTGCAGGAATTGGTACGTGTATGCCCAGCTTTAGCCCTAACTCTCTTCCCTTAGTATAGCTCAGCCTGAGGGCAAGCACACCCCCTGCTCCCCAAAAGAAGAGCCATTGGGCTGCCCTAGGGTCAAGTCACAAATGCAGATGGTTGAGATGTTCAGCTGCCTGGTTGATCCTTAACAATTCTCTTCTTTGTAAATACCTGTTGTGTATAAGCAAGCAATAATAAAAACTTACTTTTGACATATATTTCTTTGTGCTTTTTTTCTAATCCCTAGAACATTAACAACCCTGTGTAATTATTTTCGCAATGGTATTTTTGACAGATATTGCAATTTTAATAATACATTTGTTTGGATTACAAGTATTAAACATAATGTCAATTGTCTGATAAATGATTAGTAATTCAATCATTGGCACCATTTTAAAACTTAATACTATGGTAAAACAAGACATCATGGGTGGAATATTTTTCAATTGTAACATTAATTGCTTTGGTCAACTTTTGATTGAATCACCATTCTCCCTCACTTATATGTCTAATGAATAAATTATGGTATAAAATATGACTAACTTTATAATATAGGGTGATGATATTGCAATTCTGAATGCATTCTCCTTAAATAGTTATACACTGGGTTTTATACTAATGCAATGTCTTCCAAAATTCTAAGGCAGTGACATATATATAAGGAGTACCGTAAATCCATATTCCATAGCATTTTCAACTTCTTTACTTTTAATATAGGTTACTACAAGCCACATGACAAAAATACCCAAAGCAGAGAATGATAAATCTGCAACCAGATTTCATTCAAAGTAATAGAACAGGAAAAGTATTATCAATAGTTGGACTATGTTATATCCTTTACATGTTTTAGACCAGGTAATGAGATCCTAGTAGTTGACCACAAGTGTAAATGTAACAAGTGTGAAATTAAGGTCAATTATGTATTTTTGTATTTCATAACATGGATGGTGAATTTGTACATCTGTTGCCTTTTGTTACTTACGGTAAATGATATTGTCCAATAAAGTAGCAGTCAAAACAACTAGCCTTTACATAGCGGTAAATATATTATTCATGAAAGATGACAAAGCGAAGACACCCTTAGTATATTCACAAAGCAGATGACAACAGAGCAGTACAGGACTTTGTCTTAGGGTAATTAGCACATGATACAGAGTATATGGCATATTCTTGATTTGACCCATAAATCCCTTTCCTAGCACCCACCTGAAAATTTTACTTTTGAATAGAAATACCCCCCCCCCCATAACTTTCATCATTGCATGTAGATGGTACCAAAACTGTGAAAATGAATGACAAAAACAGCACAATATTTGAGCAAGTGGTCAGAAAATAAGTAACATGTGTAATACATAGGAACAACCTTACCGTACCTATAATGTAGTTGTATGAAATCATTTGTAGAGCCAGAAGATATTTGCTTTGTAACCTTCATTTATGATGCATGCTGACAAACCCAGCTCAAATGGAATGGTAGGAGCAATCTAAAAACCCCGGTACAACACATATATAAAATCCTTTGCGTGGAAAGGTTTCCCTTTATGTTCTTTTGTGTCACAGAGTGAGAAAGTGAGTATTCATCATATACGTTGTCATGCCATATACTGCCTTGAATATTAATTTAAAAATATTGTTATACAAGGCTAGTATGCAATAATAGAGATGTATTATTGATTCAATCTGCTGCCATATAGCCCCAAACAAAACTGCATCTCTGAGAGTTTCCATGTTCTTTACTTCTTTCATCACATTTCTTTGCTGCTGTCCAAATGTTGAGGTAACATCTGCAAAAAGGACCCAGATCGTAAAGAAGCTCACAATTTGGCCTGATAACTAAATAAAAAATAATTCCTCTAGGTTCTGGGTCCCCCAATATTATTAACGGGACAGTTCTCTCACCCTTAGGGTGATTAATAGACAGGCTAAGTTACCACATAGTTTAGGAGATGGGCTGAGACCCTAACACACGTTTCTGCCTGGCCAGTGAGAGGAATAGTGCTCCAAGAGCTGAAGTCTGGGGATATTAAACTAAAAGACACAATTGTCCATAACTGAAAACTTGCCAACCTTGTTATTTATTGACAAATTGTCTACTATTAAGAGATATTTAATTTTCATTTAATATTTAAATTTCATCAGATAATATCATGAGGGGTGCACATAAGTTGTACTCTGGTACTGAAAAAGGGACCAAAAACTAGCTATGCGTTATTGCATTATTGCATTATTGTTACAAAGTTCATATGCTTACTAACAACATGGAGGCACTCCGTGTCTGGGCGGCCACAGCAAACTTTTAAATGTATACAATTTATGTTACTTGGATAACTGCAGAAAAAATATGAATTACTATGAAAGGTTGTAGTTAGGGGTGTGAAATTGGTAATGTAAATAAATAGTCCCAAAAAAGGATTGGGCTTCTATGGGTGTTGGAGATCTGGAGGATGAAAGTCAGAGTAGGCACACGTAAGGGTAAAATCTGAACCTACCATGCAGGAAGCTGACGCTGAGGACAGTGAGGGAGACAGTAAGGAAGACCACATACATATAGGGTGAGTACCTGGTACTTTGAGGAGCTCACTAAAAAAGTTATGTGCACCCCTGATTATGATGAACCTTTTCATAGGGAAACAAACATAAGTTTTGCTTAAACATCTAACCTGGGACAATCAAAGCGTAATACACATGTGATGTTAAAAAATACATCTGTGGCATTCATTTAAAAAAAACATCTGGGCAAATATAATTACACTGTGGGACGGATTTACCCCTCTGAGCTTGACACCTCTGCTCTTGGCTGTTCTAATTTTAATTTTTACATTTTGAACTAACTTTTCCTCTCTTTAAAATACTGTATTCTGGTCAATACTTGTACTTTTATTGTATAATTCCCTTTTAATTCCTTTCACTTATAATTTTCTCATTTACATAAGAGATAAGGTATGGACACATACAAAAATAAATAATTCGAAAACAAACTTAATTTTAAATTTACGTGTCACATATTTCAGAGGTAGGAATCTATGCAGTGTGTTGCATGCAGGAGCTACTTTGCATGCAGGAGCTACTCTGTGTATGTTACGTGACTGCTATGACAAATGCTTCGCCAGCAGACATATGACTGGAATAAAGGTAGATGAATGATAAATTCACTAGAAAACAAAGAAACATATTCCACCTACCATCTCTACTAACCTACACCCCTGCACTACCTCTCCTCAATTCATACTTACCTAGGCCCAACAGCGATTTGTTTAAATCCAGCACTACACAATTTCCTCCCACATCTGCTTACTACAAATTCTTAGACTTCTAGCCCCAAAGAAGTGTATGTAATCGCAAGGTGTAGGTAAAAAGTTAGACAGGTAGGTCTGGATGCAACCTACATGGTGATAACAGCTTAGATTATGGATCTATGTTAGTCACAATCTGTGGAGGGTAAGGGCACGTAACACTGGATTAGATCAGGCATGTCTGGGTTCAAGTTTTCAAGTCAGGCCGGGTTCAAGTTTTCAGTGGTTTGCAGCTTCATTAAATAAAAGCAAGGATATGCAGAGGCAATCTGCACTTGAGTGACACCATTTCATTGACGGAGGCGCAGTGACACCAAACTTTCTAACCAGTGCTGCATGCCTAGAGGCAGCTTTCATCAGGTATAATGCCAGGTATGTGTAAAGAAAGTGATCTGCCCCATGGTATTGTTCATTTGCATTTAATGTTTCTGGTTCAAAGAATTTCAGGCTGGTCACCCCCACATATTTTTACCTTACAAAACCAGGCCCTCTTGTGAAAATGTTTGGACACCCCTGGATTAGTGTAAGACTAAAAAACTTAAGAGCTTTTGAATGTTGAGACATTTTCAACCTAAAAAGGGGTACACAGTTCATTTTAGGGGGTTCTATAAAGCATCAATTGAATAAATAATAAAGTTTAACTTTTTTTTTCTCCCAGAAAAACATACCTGTCAATGTATTTAGTAGAAATGCAATCTGTAGGGTTGTTAACAGTTGGCAATGCTTTCTAAGTCACTGACCTGAACCAAAAGAAATTGACTGTTCTAACCTACAAGTAATGCTAAACAGCTTTGCATCCCTTTATTCAATTTATTCTGTGTTCTTTCCTCTGTCTTCTTGTCAGTGGTGCCCATACTTCCTCTTTGTGTATCACAAGGGTTCCTTTCTTTTAACTACATGTCCCAAGAGCAAGAATGTGAGCTTCTTGCTGCATGTGAACACAACAGGGGCTACATAGGGGGCTCAATAGAGTGCCACTAGCTAAGGTACCCATCACAATACAGTAGGTGCCTGGATTACATATTAAGGCTGTTTAATAAAAAAGAATGAACCTAGTAAGTCCAAAGTAGCACATGAAGTAATACATTTGTAAGTGTATGTACATCAATTAAATTTTTATATGAGGATTTCAATAACCCTTTAAAAATAGATGATTTGAATTTGGACCTGACCATGAATAACTACAGTTTAATACTGTCAAGATTTCAGACAGTTCTGTGTAGTCACAGATGTGTAGCCCACCTGCATTGTTCTTTTTCACTAATAGTTGGTGAAGTTGCCAGGAAATGGGAGAGGACCTTCATACACTTATCTAAGATTTTCACAGGTGCTGCCATCAAACTTCACTGAACAACTTATTGTGACACAAGCTAAAGAGTGTGTCATGCGCAAGAGCTGGATTGTGCTTACAGCACACATTCCCTTCCCTTTTTACATATTAGCCTGTCACACCTGGTTTGTAGACAAATGTACAAGTTCAGTCACTTGGACAACAAAGATCAAGAGATTTTCGAATAGTTGAACCAAGCTTCAGACAAGAAGAATGTATTGTGACTTATTTGCATAGGGTGGGGTTTTTCAAATCTATCATATACATTGGCTTATGATACCAAATATACTTACCCAGAACCACATTCTTGTCTGGCAAATCAATGTATACATGTCCAAAAATGTATTCTTTCAGTGCAATACTATTCTATCTGGCCATTGAGTAGGGTTAGTGCGAAGTTTGGTGATGCAGGTATGTAAGGTAGTGTAAGGCAGGGGTGACCAAACTTTTTGCAAAGACCATTCAGCCTGATATTCTTTAAACCAATAACATTAAATGCAAATGAACGATACCATGGGGCAGGTCTCTTCCTTCACACATTATTATTGTAAAGTATTAGCCATTCATTGCCATAACACTGATAAAGACTAGGTATGCTGGGACTTGCAGCTCTTCATGCTGTCCAGTCACATTTCACATGACCATTCCCCTATCTATGGCATATAGAGAATCAGTGAAAAGATTCCCAGATCTGCTTACCTTAATGATGCATCCTGATAGTAGGGATAATCTTCATGGTAAAGCAGCCATAGACAGGCACAGCACAATGTATATTGTGGACTGTTCCATTCATGGTTTAAGCCAAAGCCAATGCTAGAAGGTTAACACTGACATTGCACCTGTGGTTCTTGAGGAAAATGGGAGTAATTTTGCTGCACTTACAGCAAATCTTTCTGCAATGTGCACAAAAAAGGCACTGGTTGGGAATATGTGTCACCTATTCTCGTAGTGCAGATCGCCTCTGTATATCATTGATTTTGTGATTGAGGCTGTGCACCGGTATAAACTTCAGTTTGTTAATTGAATGAGTTGGAAACTTGAGACTTTTTTCTATGGTCAGGAAAAGTGAGGCCCAGAAGACCAGTTTACTGATGACCATAGAGGGAACAGGGTACCATGGCACATAAAGTGCCTGAATCTTTCTGACTTGCACTGAAGCCAGTCCTGTATTTATATTAACAAATAAAATGCCTCTGGTTGGAAAGTTTGTTGTCGCCCCTCCCCTGGGAGTGAAATGGTGCCACCCAAGTTCAGATCCCCACTGCATATAATTGATTTTATGACTGAGGCTGTGGGCTGGTTGAAACTTTAGACATGCCTGGTGTAGCAGGTTGTGTCCAGTTTGTCTTTTGTACTTCTGATTGGCACTAGATATGCGGATAATAGGGCATAATGAGGCAAAAAAACTTACCTGTGATGAATACATTTAAAATGTCCCTTGCAAGTTATCCTCTAACCAATGCAGCGCTGTGACGGAACAGAGGAGCCATCATATCTGAGAGCAGTGACAGCCGGTAAAGTACCTCATCACGGATCTGTATTGAAATACACACATAGATGATTTTCTCATTGAAAACCCTAGTATTGTGCTCCTATATAAGGCCACTCACAATATTGTACTAAATTTACCCCTAGAAGCCTGGCTGATGAATATGCAGGTAAGTATATTTCTTTTTGGAGTGCTACACCACCAGCGTATCAGCTCAGATGTAAATTAAACTTGATTTTTTATATAAATGAGATTTTGAGTATACATATACTTCAGGAAAAGATCCTTCAGTACAGGTTATTCTAAAAGCAGTTCACAGTGAACAAAGTGCCACATGTTTAAAAGCTGGATGAAAAAGAGACTGAGGAAAAAAACAGAATAAAGGGAAATTCTGCATTGCCCACAGCAACTAATCAGGCATCATTGTTATTCTCTGCACAAGAAAAATAACAGCTGGAATCTAGTATTATACTATACTGCCAGCTAAGGAGGAATCATCCCACCAGACTGAGGAGGAAACCCACCCAAATCATGAAACAATTAAAAGATCAAAAAGATGTTTTCCTGCGACAACCTGGAATAAGACAACATTCTTACATTATTACAGCTTTATGTATTTTACTTTTTAATTTAAATAACTAACAAGCATGTAAAACAATAAAAAATATTAAAATCTGGCAAACTGGCTACTCGCTTATTTGCACTCACTTAGTAGGGCAACCTATTTTATTAGTCACTGCGATGAATACAGCACGATGTTTTGCCCATTCTTCTTGGACTATTGACTAAACCCTTCAAGGTAAGATTAGAATGTTTCTTCGGGTTCACTGGTGGTTCAGTGGTAGCACATATTATAGAAATATTGCATTGACTAATTAAAAAAAGGTGGTAACTCACCTTCAAATACCTTCCTGGTAAATCTCATTACCAAAGAAATACATGAAATTTTGTTCTGTTTAATTCCAATATTACATGGGAAAATATACCGTATTTTTTGGACTATAAGACGCAATTTTTCCACCCACAAATTGGGGGGTGGGGAAGTGCCTGCGTTTTTTGTTCCAAAAACGCAACCACAGGCGACCTTGGCTCCCTGCCAGCAATTAGCCAGAGAGATGGAGGAATTGTCAGATGGTAGGTCCGCCCATGGCCGGATCTACCATCTGTACTGTATTGTTTATATCAGCTGAGCCCTGCTGATATAATCAATAAAGAGCAGAGAGATAGATGAAAGAGCATGTGATCTCTCTCATCTATCTCTGCCTGTGTGGGGAAGCTGCACTGATGCCGCAGCTTCCCCACACACGGATACAGCCGAAAAAGGAGACAGGATAACATTTGCAGCCTTGAAGATGACATGTGGGCCTTGAAGTGCTGCTAGTGATATCTAGTGGTTGAAATGTGGTATCGCAGTGATGTGATCCGTTACTGTGATCCAATTGAGTTGAACATTTCAAAAAAAAATTTTGTTCCTGCTCTAAAAACTGGCTGCATCTTATGGTCAGGTACGTCCTATAGTCCGAAAAATACAGTAATTTTGCGGAACTATCACAAACCTAAACCAGTTTATATATTATAATCAAGGAACACGAAGGAGAAAAAAGGAAATGAGATTAACCCAAACTAAATATTTTATGTAAACCTTTATTCTTTTTTCATAGCTATAGATAATCTTCTTCTTAAAGCTAGGGCTCCACTTTGTCTTTTCCATTGTTTGGCACACACCTATCATGGGGAAAAAGACACTGCTGCACTGCCTATGAAAAGTAGTTAGGCTGTGACTGTTACCCCCCTGCTTCAGGTATGGGTCGGTCTGCTGGGCATTGTAGTCCTCCACGG
>CM070034.1:124180097-124198691 GCA_036250615.1 Ptychadena robeensis | reverse complement strand
TTAGACTCCCTGCTCTCTGATAGTTGTCAGTTCCCATACCAGGGGCCAGCCCTAACAGTGACGTGACACACAGGCGCATCAATGAGAGCGTCCCGTTGACGTTCATATGGCTGTGTTTCTTTCAATTATGATGATTACCTACCCAACAACCGAGGTCAAAGGAGAGCCAAGTGCCCCCTTCCCCACACGTAGTGGAGTAGAACCCTTAAGCTAGGCACACACGGGTAGATCTGTAAAAAGATTTGAGTACAATCAAGCAATGTGCGTGGTCACAGTGATTGATTGTACTATAATATATTTACAAACCTACCCGTGTGTGCTTTCCTTCGAGCAGGATCAATAGAGCCCGCTCAAAGAAACTCGATTGAACAGGGTTCCAACATGTTGGATAACCCTGTTCAATCTCCATTACTTTGCATGGAGACATGAATCTTCATGCAAAGTATTGGATGTGCTGCCTCCTTCCTGCACAGCCGTCTACTGTCAGTGTGAAGGGGCGGAGCCAGCACTCCTCACTCAGAAGCTGTGTGAGTGAGGCTGCTTCTTCCCAGCTTGTAGCGTGTTATGATTCACACATGCTACAAGCTGGGGAGAACGGGTCCCCGGGGTCTCCATTGAATGGGAATTGATGTGCCCATGTGGTGCACATTGATTTCCATTCAATTGATCCCCAATCAGTCACAGCGTGGTGACGCCACCATGCTGGGATTGATCAGGGGTCGATTGCATGGGAATCTACCTGTGTGTGCCTAGCTTTAAGTTATATTTTCATACCATGTTTTTTCAATGTGTGGATGCATTTAAGGTGCAATACCACTTTAGGTGCTCCAAAGAATAATCCAAAGGATGCAGATCGAGCCGGATTTACGGACATTTCCAATATCTCACTCACGAAACTGTCTTTGAGTGGAATCGATTGGTCCCACTCAAAAACAGGATGGTCACATTAGATAAGGCTAGATCAATGGCTGCGAATGTGCACAATGTGACGTCAGCGCTCGAAGCGGCCATCTAGTGCCATCAATGCGTGTATGGGGGCCATAACATTTCTTTCATTATCTATAGATATTTTTCTTCCAAGGACTGAGATCCTTACCTATATGTTCACAATGTTATATTGCATTTTATAGTTCTCTGAAAAACTTCAAACTCTGGGGCTAGTTTTCAACCCTGATTAGTGATTTTCCAAGCTTTCACCTGGGAAAGATGTACATGGTTGGATCTAGGATGCCTTTGTCCTACACAGAAGTCCCACACAGAAAACGTGTGATCTAACGGCAGACAGTCTATCTTCTGTTTATATAATGATCCTGCTGCATTAAGCTTTGACAGCTTAGATAACACAGGACACAAAATAAACAATGGTTACTCATGTGGATGGGATGCTCGGTGACAGATGTGTGAAAGTTCCACCGGTCCTGAATGTACAACATTCATGGGAAAAACTACCTCGATGGTATAGACTTCAAGTGCGCTGCTATCATTAGAAATATTTATTCTGCATGGGATCCTGGCTGGATGGGAAATATTACCGATCTGCAGTTTGTAAACTTGTGTGTAAAACCACAAATATGTCTTCTCACAATGGGTAAAGTTGTATATCCTCAGGAATAACTTACTTAAGGGTCAATCCACCCAAAACTGATATTTCAGTTTGAGACTAATTTTGGCATAAGCAAAACACGAAATGTGTAATACAATAAAACCCAATTGTAGCCATAAACATTTTAAGCATTATTAACACAGATTAAAAGTAATGGTACAGAATTTAAATACACCCTGTGTACATTCTTCACGTGTATCGCGAATATTTGGCACTTCTTCAGAAGATAACTGGGTGTCGCTATAAACATGAGAAAAAGGAAATATAAAATTTTTAATTCAAGAACCATGCTGAAGATCTGCATGACAAACAATAACAATGTATTTGTTAAGAGTAAAAGTGATCGTGAAAGATCGTCTAGCTGACTTTGTCTAGTTAATTGCAAAGCCCCTGAACATGGTATCATCACCAAAACATTTGGAGATGTATTATTATTATTATTATTATCATTTATTTATATAGCGCCAACATATTACGCAGCTGTAGGGAAGTATTGTGAGAATTTTTGCGTAAATTAACATTAAGTCATTATTATTTTTCTAATATTGCCATAACCCTTCTCTACTTTTCCAGTAGAGAAGCAAAATCGGCCGCCAATCGGTGTGTGCCCACATGGGGCGACAGGTCCCTGTCGCCCCACAGCTTGACCGGCCAGAGAACAGACATATTGGATGTTCTCTGACCGATGCCATTAACTTCAATGAAGACCGGCGTCTTCATTGAAGGTAATGACCAGCACACAAAGGGTGCCCGGCCGATTAAAGAAGCCCCAGAATGCAACGTGATGACGTCATCACGTTGCATTCCAGAGCTCATCGGAGCTCGTCTGTCTGCACCCATCTGTGGGTGTATGGCAGGCATAAGGTGATTTATTTTCAACATTTGTCCTGGGGATTAGCACAAGTAAAGTCATCTTTTTGAGTTGTTACGAAAATCTTTGTTCTGTTACAAGTGTACCAAGCTAGCTGTACACAGTTCTACTTTTGCACGAACGATCGTCAAGTGCAATGTAAATATCCATTGTCAGTCTAACATCGATCGATTGTACCACCACACTGTGTGATCTATTCAAAACTGATCGATTCCTTTACCATCGCATACAAATTGATCGATATTCCTAAAAAAAATGGCAGATACTTGTACGATTGACTACATTTACCAACACTGATCACTGTTTGATGAATTTTATGTTTGATTTCTATCACTTATAGTCGATCGTACCAGGTGTGAAACGATTTTTGTTTGATAAATTGTTTGGTCAAATTATTAAACCGTGTATGGCTACCTTACAGCCCCCCACACATGGATCAAGACTAACGAACGATCGCCATGCACATGTAGATTAAACAGGAATTGAACTAAAAGCTAAAAAGAAAGGTCGATTGAATAGGCAACACACATGTTCGTAAATCCTGGTCAATTGCCATTACCAACGTCCCTATTCAGAGTATGAAACAGGAATCGATGAGGTCGTGTGCCGATTGAATGGGTATCGACCTGTATGTGCCCAGCATAAGAGTAAGTGAAAGTTACTCTTAAGACCCCCATACACCTCGATATTAGAGCTGTTGATGTTCCCTGCAGCAGCCTGATGCACTTATCACACTGCTGTCAGATATCAGAAGAGCTGGAGATACAGCACTCCTCGGGAGACACAGCACTCAGCCAATGCTTTACATGGAGACCCTGCAGTCATGTTTGATATCCTTGTTTTCTAGCGTGATTAATTGGTCCTGCTCGAGGGATGGCCGCATATGGTATGAGCCAGATAGATGACCGTGAGCGCACACAGCACTCAAAGCGACCATCGATCTGGCCCATATCTACACATGTGTACCCAGCTTTACAATCTAACCATACAATTTCTGTACAATCCACCTTTGTTCTACCAAAACCATGTAATATGAGGACCTTCCAATAACTATGTATTCTATCAGGGAGGACCCGGCACTACATAGTTGTTGGTAGATCTAATGAAAATTGTATGGAGTGATCTTAAGGTGTATGGGGGGCTTTACCAACGGAACTTAACAAAGAGAAGAAAGTGAGGGGCAAGAACCTCTGAATCTCCTATATTGTTGGTATACATTCTCAGGGGAGATTCCTGTCTTATTTTTATAGATTGGTGTTGGAAAACTTCCTATAAACTGAAAAGTACTAGTGGTGTAGTATGCAAGCACCAATGGAGATACAGGTGATTACAGATGTCAGATACCCTTTGCTGGTCTCTGCTCTTGCTACTCCTGTCTCTTCTCTCTTTCATTCCATTCCAGACTTCTGCTCTTGTTTTATTAGCTCTGAATGGATGGATTTAGGTCCCGACACACAGGAATGTCAGTGGCAGCGCAATTTCCAGGAGAAATAATCACTTGCTCATCCCGGCAAATCCCCAAACCCAACACAACTTCGTCTGGTATGTGAGGATGGGATCAAAGGCTGGGCAGCCTCTGCCACCCTGCAATGCTCTGCAGACCGTGCTCCTTCCTGCTCCTGACATACAGGCTGAGGACAGGAAATACCAGCATTAAGCGAAAGCATACGGCCTGCGTACAGGCGCCAATCCCAAGAGCTTCTCCCCATGGGCAAGGCCATTGCTGCACACTCTGCAAACACATAGCCTTGTCCTTTACCTCCTCAGTGTCTCCCTGGCACAAAGAAAAAAGCATGATCATCATATCTTGTAGCATGCATTGTCTGTTTACAATCACATAACCTTGTGCGGGAAAGGAGGGCGAATGCTTGAAAAAGGAGCAGATGAATGACATGATAGCAGTGATACCTTTCCCCTTTAGATCTCATCTCATCTCCTACAAAGAAGCGTTTGAAAAAAAATCTACATTGAGCTAATGTAATCATGTCAATTCATTCCCCAGACGGTGTTCCTAAGAAGTAGGATTTTAGGAAGGAGACAAATTATACCTTACTAATTATTTTATTACATTTTCCTCTAATGTAAGCCTACAGGTATGAAGTGATTATTTAAAGGTGAATGTAAGTGAAGGTTCATAATTTAGTGCTGTGATGTGGTGTATTGAAACATTTCCAATCAAAGGTGCGCTGTCAATGTCGGGACCTTCAAAATCAACTATGTTAAAAATACAAAACTTATAATTATACTCACCATACCCTTATCATGGCAAGGACATTACCTTCATTTCAACAAGAATCCTGGCAAGAACATCTTTCTCTTCCCCAGATATATTCCCTGAGAGATGGGGATGTCATTCTCATTTACATTAAAAGGGAAAGTAAATAATATTCAAAAATTTCAGGTACATTTTATACTAAGTAGGTGATTTGTGAAGAAGGCCCAGACAGTCTCAGTGAGTCTTCAGTTTGAGTGGCACAGCATGGCATGCGCTTTTTGGTACACAGAAGTGAGAGTTCTTTGCCCACTACTATCTTAAGGCCCCCATACACCTTACAAACTTTCCATACAATTTCTGTACAATCAACTTTTCTTTTACCAAAACCATGTAATATGAGGACCTTTCTAAACATTACAATAACTATGTATTATAGCAGGGAGGCTACTATACTGCATAGTTGTTGGTAGATCTAATGGAAATTGTATGGAGCGATCTAAAGGTGTATGGGGGGCTTTAGAACACTAGGGTGCTATTCACAATGAATGACAAAGCAATGCTGTATGTGCTCACTTAAAAGCATGCTTTACTACTAATTATTATGATGTGTAGTGGGGTGGATTTTCCCAGTGGGGACACAGGCAGCCATAACTAAAAAAAACTTTGGATACACCCTACCTTCATGAATCACCATCTGTGGAATGGCATATAGATATAGAAAACGCCTTCAAGTTTTTGGGCCCTTTCACACTCCCCACACTGCGCTTGCATTTTTTTCCAAAAGCAGACGCAGCACACTACAAAACATTCCTCGCTCCTTCCCTTTTCCAGCTGGAAGCATCAGAACCCTCTTTGGGCTTGTTTCCAGTTGAGAGAGTGGCTGCGATCATCCACGGTTTCAACCGCAGCCGACCGCGCCCATACATTTGAATGGGGTCACTTCCACATCTGCTGCTACGTTCTGAAACGCGGCTTTCCGCATTGGGCGGCCGATTTGCGGGGTGTGGGCGGCCGATCGCCCCTGATCAAACCCATATAGATGAATCCCGTCTCCATGGATTCTTAACCGTGCCCATTCACTCTCTATGGGTGCGATCAGGCAGGAAGTGGGGGAGGGGGGAAAGGACATCTTAGTATATATGATATTGTTTCTTATATACATTGTCCCCGTCCTGATGATGAAAATATGTTGACGCAAACGATAATGCAGTATGCACTTCTAAGCACTGTAAGACCTCCCTGTGTGCTCTTTGAATAGTAATTATTGTATTTTTTTAATAAAGGCATATTTAGAATTTTGTTTTTTT
Source organism: Ptychadena robeensis (assembly GCA_036250615.1). NCBI lineage: Eukaryota > Metazoa > Chordata > Amphibia > Anura > Ptychadenidae > Ptychadena > Ptychadena robeensis. The sequence continues at coordinate 124,192,695 of CM070034.1, read as the reverse complement.
TAATCATATGATATGATAGAACCAAAAAACTACATAAGATGGTCATTGAACCACAGGGTTTTAAGGCATGCCAAATACCAAGTATACGTTCTAAAATTGTCTTTATTGAACATATGACCTTGGTATAAATACATTAAAAGTCATGATTCATCACAGTTCATCACATATATCTGTACAATACAATACAAAAAAACACACCTATACACAGTATACATCACCCCTACCCTCCAGATTGAAGGGTCTATCCACTTTACCCTCCAAAATCTAGGGGGAGTGAGGGGAACCTTATCCCATCCTAAGATGGCTGTGCCCCTTGCTCTTCCTGTGGCTTTTTGAGTAGCAGCAGTATTAGGATATCATACTGAAAAAATAGATATATGTGTAAATCATACAACAATTACAATTTAATAACGAAGAAAAAATAATCACATAGATAATTTTCTACACATTCCAATGTTAAGTTTTTACTCAAAGGCTGAATCAGGCCACATGTATCATTTTATCACTATCTATAGCACAAAATTATTGGTTTAAATCATGAGGTACATACTTGTTAGGGTAGGCGTTCAGATAAAATTTACAATAAAAAGTGTGACGTATCAATTGCCCCCTTCACATTTCTGAGACTGGGTGATAATTAATGAAAAAATGATCAAGGAGGCCAGGTGTCCAAGGATGAATCCTTCCAAGGAATCTCCAAGGGTAGATAACCACCGAGATTGAGGTAAAAAAGGAAACGAGGCACCACAGCACCAGGTCCTCTTCCAAACTCTACAGTGACGCCACTCCTTCCTACCGGGCCTCTTCTCCAGAGCTACCCCCAGAGCCCCAAATGCACCCATGACCAGGAGGAACCATCAAATGCTGGGAGGACTATAAAATACACGGAACCCCGTGGTTTGATGCCCCTCTTTGGTAGTCATTGGCCCAGGGAGAATTTATTTGGTTTAAATGTAAATCATATGATATAATGTTGGTTTGGGTGGCTGAGTTTGCCAATTGAAATTCCCCACCTATGGGTACCATCCTTCTTTAGTATTTTTTCCTTAAATTGGGCTTCACTGTCAAATTAATTATCACAGGTTTCTGAGAATGATTTCAGTATTTAAAAGAGCCCCAATATTATCCATAAGGAATAACTAAATATCTAATCTTTATGACATTTCAATACAACCTTCATTTGGAATGCATTGTAAATGTATTAAATGATGCTAGCCAGTAGAACAAGGACATCTTGTGTCAGAAACAAATACAGCAGGAGACATTTGTATTTGAATCCTATTATTCATATATAGTGAATACCTGTAGTATTCAGTACAATAATTTCTTATTTTTTTTATAGAAAACCTGATACTGATTTAGGCAAAATGTAACAGGTTGACATGTGATCAAGTATTCCATGACATATTGAGAAAGCATCCTCTTTCGCAGGTGGTTATTTGGCCATCTAACCTGACACATCATGGACCCACTGGGTCTTGTTCCCCCTTCGCCATTTTTTTAACATTGAAATCTGTTTAAATTACCTGCCTGCTCCCCCTCCTTCACATACCAGGCGTCATCAATGATGGCGGAGATGTGAGGACCCATAGTGGCATCGATGACACTGTGGAGGTGGAACCTAGAAGGATTGGCGAAGACGGGGATGTAGAGGGATGCCACGGGCTCCCCTTGGAGAGGTAAGTAACCCTGAGTGTAGCTCAGGGTAAGTTTGTTTACAAATGCTAGGAAAGTTAAATGATCTTGGAGGACAGCGGGTAAAATTTTTACCACCCCAAATCACAAACAATTTTATTAAGGGACAAAGATGTAGCATAGGTATGTAGTTTCTATGATAGGATAGGAAAATCTATAAAGAGATTCATAGATCAAGGTTAGTATTTAAAATTGTCCTCAAGTCCCACCAATGGGTGGAGTACTTATTGTCTCACAGTGTATATCAATTATTCTCTACAAGTGAGCCCCTGGAGTAGGGGAGAAATGTGATAGGAGAAAGTTTTTGATTTTATCTGGAGTGAAGAGGTCCTGACATTTTGTGTTTGCTATTAGTTAGATGCTTTGGAGACCAGTCGTTTATAAACTCTAGCATCGGTGAATCCAGCTTTAAATCACAGAGGCATAAGAGAAAGTCTGTATGCATTTGAAAAAAAAGTGCGGGTCATCATTCTAAAGAGCTGGTTATCTCCATTATTTGTCTGGACATCCACAGAATACACATTGTAGACATTGAAGATAGTCTGGAAGTACCCAAAGCCTATAATTTGTAACTTGGACCATAACTAGCCATGTCTATGGACCCTTTTATTCTGCCCATAAATAAGGCAATGACATTGTAACCATTTCAACTATTTCAGCCAGCATGTGAGCTCCAGGTGAATTGCTAGGTAGCTAGTAAAAGGTAGCTTAAAAGAAATATTATGGTCTGTGACCTTTGTTAGCCTCTTGTTTTGCAGGGCATGCATTGAGAAATATATATACGGTATATATATATATATATATATATTGTGACAGACTGGTCATCTGTCACTGTGTGAATGGACCATTTGGTCCGGGATATAGTGTGCTGAGTGTTTTGTGTTTTCTTAAAGGGCTCCCGGACTCTGGGATAGGGAGGATGGAATTGGGTGGGCCTCCCTATTCCCCCAGGGTCCACTAAATGGTTAACACCTGTTTGCAGGTGTGTCTCCACAAAAGGAGCAGAGACCAGTGTGTCAGGTCTTCTGACAGAGTGGAGACGGGGCACACAAGGAGTGTGGGGCCCAGGCTTGTGGATACTGGGGCAGCTGATACAGGGTGCTCACAGAGAGTCTAATGCCCAGGCTGTTGCTGCAGGCAAGCCAAGGACAATTTATGTTGTACGGTGTGGAGCCAGGAATATTGGCATTTTCTAGTGGCTTTTTATTTGGATGTCTATTACCCCCTGCGAGACCCTTTATTTGGACTGTTTGTTTCACAAATAAACAGGGGCAGGTGCCCTAAAAGGAAAACAATTGCGTGGAGAAAGCAAACGTTTTATATGTGACCTTTGTTAGCCTCTTGTTTTGCAGGGAAGGCATTGGGAAATATATATATTTCCCAATGCATATATATACACTAATGGCACATTGTTTATGGTTTAACAGTTAATTATGTTATACTTATTTTATTACTGTTTTGCCTTAACGATATACCTATCAGATATTATGCTTATAAACAGGAAAGATGAAACGGCTGAACCACTGTCAACAAATGGATCCATTTTTATTACTTCCTATGTTTAATATAATGACTGTTTTCTGTTGAGATTGCACCATCTGCAGGCGTCTTCATGGTATTAAAAAGCTGGCCAGTAATTCTACATTGACTATGTTTCAGCTCCACTTATGATATTGTTCTAACTATATAGGTTATATATATAGGGTTACACATTGTAATAATTTTTACATAATAATACACATTTCTAGAAATCTGCTTAGACTTATGGCTGCCATACACATGCCGATAAGCGGCCGATTTTTAATCTGACTGACGGGCGTGCATGCTCACGCCGTCGGTCAGGTTAAAAATCGGCCACTTCTCGGCCGGCCAGAGAACGGACATGTCCGTTCTTCTCTGGCCGATGGGAGGCGATGAAAGCCGCTGCCATAAGCTGCAATGAAGCGGCGTCTTCATCGCAGCTTATGGCCGGCACACAAAGGGTGCCCGGCCGATTGAAGGGGCCCCAGAATGCAACGGGAGGCTAAACGTGATGACGTCATCACGTTTAGCATCTCGGAAGATATCGGCGTGTGTCGGTAAGTGTATGCCTAGCATTAGTGAGTCAAATTGCATTTACTGAGAGAGGAGAACAAAGCCAAGAACTAAGCCTTAAGCTAGACATACGCGGTTCGATTTGAGCACGATCGATTCGATTTTAGATCTTGATCTTTTCATCAAACAACGATCGTAATCGAATCCAAAGTAGTACCACATTTTTTTAGTTCGGTCGTTGTACAATCTACGAAACAATCTACGAAAATGTTTCAACATGTCCGATCACTTTTCAATCGATGTTTTGATCGATCGAACCATGTTTTTGTCGATCGAACCATGTGTGCAGTATACGATTTAAGTTCGATCGATGTAAACTTTGATTGTTTTAAGTCGATCGAACACTTAAATTTAACCGTGTATGCTTAGCTTTAGGGAATGCTGACAGGGAGGGACATGGCAGAGGAAGAGTTGCAACTGAAAGAGTTTTGGAATAGTAGGAGGAGAACCAAGAATGGGCAGTAGCAGGGTAAAATTAGGCTTGGCTCTGAGCAAGTCATTAAAAACTTAAGTGAGGAAGTTTAAATGGAACAATACACATGCATGCTAAATGACATATATACAGTGGAGGAAATAATTATTTGACCCCTCACTGATTTTTGGTAAGTGTCCAATGACAAAGAAAATGACACAAGTCTCAGAAACTGTATCATTTCAATGAGGTTATATTTAAACAGTGCAGATACACATCAAAAGGAAAATCGAAAAAAAATAACTTTAAAAAAAAGAAGCAACTGATTTGCATTTCAATGAGTAAATAAGATTTGAAAACCCCTACCCAACCGTTAAAGTTCTGCTCCCACAGAGGGTTAGACAAACTTACTACTCAATATCACCCTAATTAACGCGAACACCGTCTTAAACAAGTCACCATGTATAAAAAGACAACCTGTCCCACAGACACAATCACAATCACAGCAAAAGACTCCAAAAAACTCCCAACATGGGAAAGACCAAAGAAGCGCCAGGATGTCAGAACAAAATTGTAGACCTGCACAAGGCCTGGAATGGGACTACACAAAAAACCATTAGCAAAAAGCTGGGAGAGAAAGTGACAACTGCTTGTGCGATTGTTCGCAAAATGGACAGGAGCACAAAATGACCATCAACGACCTCGCTCTGCGAGGCTCCACGCCAAGATCTCAACACTCAGTGGGGTGTCAAGCGTCTAGAGAAAGGTGAAAAAGCATCCTCAGAACATACCAAGGAGGAGTAGGCTAAATGACCTCAAAATCGCAGGGACCCAACAGTCACCAAGAAAAACCACTTGGAAACAACATACCACACGCAAGGATAAAAATCCTCAGGGCTCGCAAGGTCCCCCTGCTAAGGAGGGACACAGTGCAGGCCCGTCTGAAAGTTTGCCCAATGAACACCCATGAATGATCAGAGAGCTGACTGGGAGAAGGTGCTGAGGTCTGATGAGACCAAAAAAAGAGCTCTTGGCATCTAACTCAACATCGCGGGTTTGGGGAAGAAAAAAGCGCCTATGCACCCCCACAAAACCACACCGCCCCACACAGTCAAGCATGGGCGGTGGAAACATTTGCCTTGGCGGGGTTTTTCATGCACAGCACAGGACAACATTAATCGCATCAAATAGGAACACAATGGACGGAGCCATGTATCGTGAAAATCCCATGAGATACACCTCCTTCCACCTGCCAGGAAAAACTGAAAAAAAGGGTCAGGGATGGTAGTTCCAAGCACGACAAAGACCCAAAACATACAGCAACAAACAAAGGAGGGCTCAAAAGAAGCACATTACAGGTCATGGAGTGCCTAGTCAGTCTCCAGACCATTACAATCACAACCTAGAAAACCTATGGAGGAGAGCTCAAGCTCAGAGTTGCACAGAGACGGCCTCGAACAAAACCTTAGGGAATTTAGAGATGATCTGCAAAGAGAGTGACACACACATTCACTCCTAAAATGTCAGCCAAAAACTTCATCAATACAAGAAAACGTTTGACCTCTGTGCTTGCCCCCCCCCCCCCAAACAAACGGGTTTTTCCACCAAGTATAAGCATTTTTTGTTAGAGCGGTTCAAAAAAACAACTATATTCACCAAAAAAGCAAAATCAGTTGCATATCTTTTATTAAAGTACTATTTTTTCGATTTCCTTTGATGTGCTAATCGCCACTGCTTTAACAATAAACCTACCATTGAAAAATGATACGTTCTGAGACTTTTCATTTATTGGGCAAACTTACAAAATCAGTGAGGGGTCAAATAATTATTTCCTCCACTGTATATGTAGGGCAGCATGTAAGTGGTACACTGATACACCAAAGGACCAACTAGCTATGCATACCTTGATTATTCTTACTATGTGCATCTGCATACTAGCCAGAGAGGGTAAAGGTCTGCAGCATGCAGTGTCCTCCTCATCCCAACCCCTGCAATGTCAAGTTCAGCCACCAGATGTCACTAGTAAGCACCTGATGACAAGTGTTCACTAGTGACATCTGGTGGCTGAACTTGATATTGCATATTGAATCATTTTTGACACTTTTACAGTTTATGACACATGGATAACCGCAGGGAAACGTAAATAACTATGAAACATTGCAGTTAGGGGTGTGAAATTGGAAATTTCAATTACTAATCCAAGAAAAAAAGATTGGACTTCTAAGGGTGTTGGAGATTTGGGGGTTGAAAGTTAGAGTAGGAATATGTAAGAGTAAAATTTGAAAAAGAAAAGCACTGTTTAACCTAGGCCTGTTGCTGTTGAGCAGCTAAGCCGAGGACAATTGTAGAGTCGGCTGGTAATTGTGGTGCATCAGCGACCAGATCCTTTTCCGTTAGACCTATGTCACACACACCAAGCACACAATAAATGATAGTCCATGCAGCTGGTAGGGGGATATGTACAGTTTATTAAGAGGATTATATACAGTTTGTCACCATCACACAGAGGCAGGGATGGGGTTCAGGCTTAGGGGCTAACCTACCAGCTGCAAGGGATGACTGATGGCTCTCTTACAAGTGGAGTAGAGTTAGGATCAACAGTCCAGTGGTCAGGGAAACAGGTAGCGGTCCCATGTGAGGTGGAGGAGGGAGGAATCCTGTCGCTACGACCTAACTCTATGCAGCTGTTAGAGTGTCGCGTCCATCTGCTTGGGCAAGATGAGGAAAGTATAAGCTGGTTCAGGGGGAAATCCTTTTCATTTACCACAGATGGGCATTCTTGGTTCCTGGGCGCTAACAGCGTGGACGGCCTGCAGGAGAATCCAGAAAAGTTGGGAGCCCAGGGCTCCAGGTTGAGACTACTGGCTGGAACAGATTCAGAAAGGAGCTAACCCAGAACCTCACCAGGGAAGGCCCAAACAGGTCAATTTATCAACTCTGCCTGAGGGAGGGCAGTAGCCAGTATCCAGGCAGATTCTAAGACATACAATGTAAGGAAACCAAAAGAAAGGGAAAACTGAGAGCATGAGTCCTCCCCTAGCACCTGCTATACAAGAAAGCAGTGACATTTAAAGGTATATACACATTTCTTTACAAGCATTAGCCATGTCATGGCCAGCAACACACAAATATACACATTTATAGTGCAATTCCATTACACTACACAATCATGTATGTTGAATGTTTGAAAGCCAGGAGGCTTTGCATTTTCAGTTGACTGTTTTGTGGACTGCTATTAATCCTGCTATTAATTTGTATGGACTGCTATTAATCCTGCTATTAATCCCTACAAGGGTAACCTTTTTCGTTGGACAAATAATATGGGCAGGAAACCCTAAAGGCATACCTGATTGGTGAATTCACCTCTTTTAAGAGCACCGCTTTGAGGCTGAACCCCTACAATATATATATATTAGGGATAAAGTATAATACTGTAATGTGCTATCAAACAATTATAATATATGATGCAAGAAATCATCAGCAGTACATGTATTATTACTTTAGGCGGCCATAGACTTTCGATTTGCAGCCGATTTCGCCACAGACCAACCGCCGCGCATGCTCACAACGATTCATCTGCCACGAAATGGGCGACAAATGCGAAAATGCACAAACCTTAAATTAATTAAATTAAAATCGGGCTAACAAACTACAGAGATGCCCATAATCCTTACTTTGGACCAACATCCCCATCCAAAGAAAATGCCGGCACACAAAGGGTGCGTGGCCGATTTTCAGAACGACCGGCCATGGGTAATGACGCCATCGCGCACGGTCGATCTGCCAGGAAATCGAAGAAGAAACAAAGTATCTATGGTCTGCTTTTTTTTGACTGCTATAGTTTTATAGAGCAGAACTGGAGAGTGCAGCCAGGGGTAATCCCGAAGGCTGCAGATACCAATGGAAATGGGTCACTGACAGGTCGTATATATTTTTATACGCAGCTGGTAATAGTGTTGTTTCTTATAACCTGAATTTAAGAGAAGAGTATGGTTGTTACATATAGAGCTAAAGCCACCCAGGACTAGAAACAACCACTGCCTAAGGCTCCTAAAACAGCATTACATCCAGTGATGTGCTTGCCCCAGATCTAGAACTACTTCTGGGATTACTGGAAAACGTTGTTGTTGACATTTTACAAATGATTTGGAAATGACACAATTAAAATATTTTTATAATGAAATGGTCATGATTTGGCAGGAACTTTCTCATTACTAGTATTGAGCGGCATATGGTATATTCAAATTCGTGTAATTTCGCGAATATACAAAGGAACATTTGAAATACTATTCAACTGTATTCAATTGCGCTCGCCTGTTCGCAATTATTCGCAAAGATTCATGATGCAGCTTTACAGCTTCTCTTCTTCATTCTGGGATCTTAGCCAATACGAGCACTGTGTGTATTGCACGTATCCGTTCACAATGCGCACACATATGCGCGATGTATGCCAGTAAACAATGTTGAAGCATAATATGACGAATATCCGCCATTGCGAATATCCGAGCGCACATTCGTGAAATATTGCGAAATCTCAAATGACGGATATGTGTTGAATATATTCAAATTTGTATTATTCTCGCTCAACACTCCTCATTACTTATTATAGTAATGATATACATATTTATTTTATGGTACAATCAAAACCCCATTAATACAAATGCCATGGTGGTATTGTCTTCATTAACTTTATTGCTTGATCAGGTGTCGGCAACCTTTACTATCAAAGGAGCCATTATGCCCCTCTTTCACTATAGCTGCAAAACATAACACATTCACATTTGTACATATTTTGTTATTGCATAACACACTGGTGGACATATGTTTATGGTGTGTAGGGTGCAACATGCTCGCAATAATGGATGCATTGCTGGAACACAAATCCGTGCCTATAGTTTGAATGAGCCCAGAAACTGGAAATAAGCTCTGGAACCACAGGTTGCAGAGAAAAACCGAAGAGAAAAAAAGTAAGGGCTTGTCCACACTACCCATGCTGTAGCTGCAGTAATGCCATAAGAAACCTGTGTATTTATCAAACCAGAGCTGAGCTTATGTTTCCAGTAACACAATGGCGCGCGTTATATGTCCTGCAGTATGCATTTTTTGTAGGCACAGAGCAGTTGCCAGTAATTGACGGGGATTGGCAAAAAAACACAAAAAAATTCAGTTACAAGTGTAAAACCAATAGTGGAAATGCACAATAGATACACATTTTTTTTAAACAAAGTAAGAATTAAAACATCTAGTGACATTGCAGATCCATGTTCATTAACGCAACTTGAGACTTAAAATTGAACTCCCATTACTGCACTGCATGTGAACGTGAATTCAGCCTAAATATATGTCAATAGGGGAGATATCATAACCCTTACCTTTCCCAGTGTGGAGTCTCCCCTTGAACTTTGAAGCTGCACGCATGTGTGATGTGTTGATTGAAGTTCTGTCTACAATAATTGGGGACATCACACATGCACAGTTCTGACCTTGGGGACAGCTGAGCGGATATCACCCGACTTTAAACTTTGTGGGACTCAGATAGTCGCTGGAGCTCCTTTTTTTGTGGTCTCTTGTCTTATTTCTAGGAAATGTATTTAAAACTCCCTGTGAATGGGTATAGGTCCTTGGGCCTCTGCCCTGCCCTAAATACTCAATGAGCACCCACCTGTGTCCCACAACGCCTGGCCCATGTTGTGGGGAAGAGACCCCATTATCTTAACGTAGGATCTCCCTTTCATTGAGGTAAAGCCTGGGGCCTGGTGGACAGGGGGTGCCCCCTCATGTCCTTCCAGGCTGCCAAAAGGGGTCTGGTTTGATCTCGGGGGCCCCCATGCTTTTCAAGAGCATACCAGACCATGTGCCAGGAGGGAGACTGGAATGCTTTGGGGTGACCCCACGCTTCACTTTTTTTTAAGTTAAGACATTGATTCCCCTCTGGCATGACACTATCCAGGTGGTTGCACCTTTATTTACGCTTTTTATTATTGGTATTGGTGATTACCAAACCAATAATGCATTAAAATACAATGTACTGCTTGAGTATTATCTTGTAAATGGAAATCCTGCCATCTGCTGATCATACTGAAAATATCACCAGACTAAATATACATGTATTTAGGTTCACCTCCAAAAATGACCTGAAGTTTTGAGAATTTCACCGTCCATTAAGGTCAATGCAGTTCGCTGAGAGCACGCGCGCAGTGGGTATTTGCAGTAGTTTGCCACAGAAGTGTACTTCAGCTGTACATCCATCATTAATCACTACCACATTCCCTCATACACAAAAAGAAATTTTTAATTAACAAAGAAACCAGTTGCTGCCAAAGTATAACGAAATAATAAGCAGAAATTCAGCATAAAAATGTTCAATGTGATTGCATGTTCTGATGTCAAAGTAATGTTGAGAAGATCAAAGAGAAACGGTGTCCAAAGCATCTTTTAAATTACAGTTATAGCTAGATAGGCCCAATTTACATAATCAGTAAAGCAATGGTGACTATACATCATTTTGACTTAACGTATAGTATATTATTACAGTGATGTTACTGAAAGGTTGTGGTATAAATAATAATTTCATAAAACAGATATTTCTGCAAAAGGATCCAGATGCAGCACCATATTACCTGCTTCTTCTGTGGTCTTCCCCATAATTTTCATAGGTTACATCTCTCTTATTAACATGTGGTCCACTCCTGGTTACCAGCTAAGCATGTGGCTGAGCAAATCCACCCAAGAGAACAGCTTCAGTGCAGGTAGAAGTCTCCGTAAAGGCCACTGCAAGGCCTAATTACTAGAGTTATGGATTGGAAAACGTCAGATCTTTGTAAGGTCACATCTAAAGAGCTGGTAGTGGAGATTGATGCTCATACTGTATTTGTGAATAAAATAAGTTACTGTTGTGATTCTTTTATTTTAATACTGGAGATTACCAAACCAATAAAACACTATTAAAATACAATGTACTGCTTGATATTATCCAGTAAATGGAAATCCTGCCATCTGCTGATCATACTGAAAATATCACCAGACTAAATATAAATGTATTAAGGTTCCCCTCCAATCTCTCTGGGCACCATCCCCTACAAACCATCTGAAATATAAAATCAGCACTGCATCTAATATGAGAAAAATGCAGACCTTGGTGGCTGATTATTTCAGAATTCTCTAAAAAAGAAACTAACATTTCATGCAGAGTAAGTGGGAGAGATGTCTTGTGTTGGCAGAGTCTCATAGCTTAGAGCTGGTTCCATGGCCCGGAGCTTAAAGAGAGCATTTCATTTATTGAGACAAGCCTGCAAGCTAGATCTGAATTGCTGGAGTTGAAGTAGATTTGGAGTCAGGATGGAAGTGTACTGGCAGATGGAGGGAACATTGCTATAGTCTTATACCTCGTTTATACCTCATATATACCTAACATATATAACTCTTTTTTATATTCTAGTTACGGTAATATAGATTCATGTGCAGTAAATTTCATACACGTAATACAAGAGTAATCAACTGAAAAAAACACACCAAAGTAAAAAAAAGGAAGGTTGGGCGGGAGTTGTCACCTCACTGCTCACCTCACAACTGATCCAGAACCAGTTCCAGCCCCCCCCCCCCCCAGCTTGAAACTGTGACTCCCTCCTAGCCTCTTGCCATCCACCAATCCGGTTAGTCTCCGCATGTCACTTAAACCACCATATACCCTTATCTTATGCTAGACCCCACCTAGGTATGGTCCCCTTTCATTCAGTAATGTAGGCTTTACGCCTACTCCATTTTATTCCATTGCTCCAGGCCTGTTTCTAAGGGTAAAAGGCACAAAGGGGCAGTAGGCCTCTTTGTGCCCTTGGTTTAGGGCCCATTGAAAACCAGCGAGCAATAAACTCCCAAAAAACAACAGACGTATATTGTAAAAGTCTCTGGGATGCACCCATTGATTTTCATTGGACACATCCCATGTCAGACATGTGACCCTTCCATGCTGACGTAGCCTGTTCCCAAACTATGACACAGCTGTGTGTACAGGCACGTCATAGCCTATTACTTTGAATGGGAAATGTTGCTCCCGAGTCTTTTTTCACAGGCCGAATGCAGGGAAAAATGTAGTAAATTAGCAGTGAGCTTCCTATTTCCATTACTTCCTATAGTGAGTATTATAATATTATTGGCAATGAAACAGCATTACTATAACTTGAATTAGAAAATAGATAAAATATATATTGCTCAAAAAGGAACACTTTGAAACACATAAAGGATGCCACATAATTTGATAAAAATGACTAAATCCAAATTCACTAAACAATTTAAACAGAAATACTGATGTGGCAGGCTAAATCAATTTATATCTCACACATACGTACAGTGCTGCTTGAAAGTATGTGAACCCCTCAAGTGGTGTAGATGTTTCTGTTG
>CM070034.1:124169291-124179997 GCA_036250615.1 Ptychadena robeensis | reverse complement strand
ACAAACAGTGACCATGTCTGGAGGGTTCACATACTTTCAAGCAGCACTGTATATGCATGTCTAACAATATTGGGGCATTCTCTTTATAAGATGATGGATGGTGTTCTGGAGTATGTTCTCCCAGATTCTGACCATGGCATCACTGAGCTCCCCGATCTAAACATGAAGTCCCAGAGATGTTCTATTGGATTTAGGTCAGGCAAGCATTGAGGCCAGTGGTTTCTTCAAAGTCCAGGAACTGCCTGCATACTATTGCCACATGAGGCCGGATATTCCTATGTACCAGGAGGAACCCAGGTCCCACTGCACCAGCAAAGGGTCAAAGGATTTCATCATGATACCTAATGGCAGTCAGGGTGGCATCATCCATCCTGTACAGGTCTGTATGTAACACAATGGATATGCCTCCCCAAACCCTGACCCACCCCAAACCCATCATGCTAAACAATGTTACAGGAAGCATAATACTTACCGCATCTTCTCCAGTTTCATGGCTGTTACATGAGCACAAAGTGAACCCTCAGTGTTGAATAGCCCATGGAGACCAGTGCTGGACCTGCTAGTTCTGGTGTTCTCTGGCAAATGCCATTCGAGCTCCACTCTGCCAGGCAATGAGCACAGGGTAACTATCGGGCCCACGGCCACCCTTTGAGGGTACGCATGCTGTTCCTCCTTGTACAAAGCTCTTGAGACTGTGCTGAGGTGCACAGCAAACCTTTAGGAAAGGTATTGATGGGACGTGTCATTGGAGAGAAAAAAACTTATGACCTCCACCTGCAAAACCATTCCTGTATTTGGGATTGTCTCATTGTTTTTTTTTTTACTCTTTATTTATAGATTTTTCTCAGTTACAAGGAATACAGGTAAAAATGCACGTACAGTATGAAAAAAAAAGAACCTTTTGCAAGTTCACGGTACCTCCAAAGGGAGGGCCAAATATCCGGGAGGGCCAGCCTCCCCAGGGTGCTCCTTAGTTGCCCCAGAGCATACCATTCTGTATATCGAAAAGGCTGGACAATATCAGTTGCGTATCTGTGAAGGAGTAGAGCAAGAATTTCTTCCAGTCCTTTAAAAAGGTATTCGTACGTTTGTCCTTGTCCTGTAGGGTGAAAAACTTATCAAAAAACATGTACTTCTGTAGGATTTTACTCAAATCTGACATTGTCGGGACGGCCGGGGAGAGCCACCTAGACAATATCTCTTTCTTGGCCGAAAGGAGGCAGATGTGTTCCCACCGGGATAGACAAGGAGGGTCAGAATCAGAGTCTGGACCCGGCAAGGGATTATGGAGAAGATGCGTGGCTATATGAGGGATGGCTGAGTTTCCAGTAACATCTTTAGTATGACCCGCGACCTTGTTCCCAGTAAGACACAATAAGGGGGCAGGTCCACCATAGGTGCACCAAATCAGGCAAGTCCAGGCCACATTTTGGACAACTAGTTAGTCTATCTGCCGTGCAGGGGGTGGGATGAATATTAAAGGCTCCATGAGCCCAATGTACGATTTTGAACTGCGTTTCTCTCCAGGACTCACAGCAAATGCTCTTACGAGCACAACCCCACCCTTTTTTGAGGGCCTCATAGGTATCCTCTGCTGGTAGGTCCAGCAGAGACGCCCACTTCCGCACAAAAGACCCGACTGCAGGGCAGTACCCACTCAGTTGGTGTCGAAGATCCCCATAAATGTCAGAAATGGACCTGACCTGGGAATGGGACTGCAACAGCCTGTTGAAAGCTCTGTGCGAGGGAAAAGTGAGCGTAGGGCCCAAGATTTGCCGCAGGAAAGAGTGTATTTGGGCATAGAAGAAAACGTGAGAAGAGGGAAGGGTATATTTAGAGGACAGAGCAGCTAGGGACATCACAGATAGGTCAGTATCTAGTAAGTGCATCAATTGACGTATACCTTTTTTGCCCCAGGTCCGGAACCCCACTACCTGGCCGCCCTGGGGGAAGCAGGGATGTCAAAATGGAGTCATGCAGTATGTGGTTGTGTTTGATGTGGAGGGGAAGAAGGTGCAAGGGAGTATGGAATACCCCACTGAGAGACCAGGGGGAAGAAAGTTGGGATTCCAGGAGTATATTCGTGTAATGCGTAGTGTCATTAACCCAGTCTTTAACATGTCTAAAGATGCACGCCAAATTGTAGAGCCTAACATTAGGCAAGTTAGCTCCCAGGTCACCCACCGATTTTTGGAGCTTGACTAAGGAAATTTTTGTCTTTTTGCCTCGCCAGAGGAACGAGGACAGGGCCGAGTATAATCTCGCTATGTCAGTGTTTTTAAATAGGCTGGGGATATGCTGGAGTGGATAGAGCAATCTCGCAAAACTGATTATTTTAAACAAATTACATCGTCCCAAGAGGGAAATAGGGAGATGCTGCCAATTTTTTAGTTCAGAAACAATCTTATCAATAATAGGTGTAAAATTTAGATGGTATATACTGGAAATGTGTCTAGGTATCGCAATGCCCAGGTATTTGATGACCTCATTCTGTAGTCTGAAAGGACAAGCCTCCGACCATACCCAATCCTGAGGGGACAGGGAGGTGCTAAGGAACATCAGCTCGCTTTTGTCATAATTGATTCGGAGATCCGAAAAGGCCCCAAACTCATTTAAGGTTTCAGGTTTGAGGTAGGACACCTGTGTCCTGGGATCAGCCAGGAACAACAGAATGTCATCCGCAAATAATGCAAGTCTGACTTCCTGAGCCCCTATCCTCCAGCAGCTCTGACTGCTCCAGGAAGCGCACCAAAGGTTCCAGGGCTAAATTGAACAGGAGAGGCGACAGGGGAAAACCCTGTCGCGTACCTCTATGTAAAGGTAGGGGAGACTTATCCGCCCCAGGCAGCGGGAGACAGGCTTCAGGAGTTGAGTACATGGCGTAAATATAGTTCATAAAGTACCCCTCAAAACTCATGTGATATTGTCTCATTGTTGACCCTTTAGTGCACCTGTTGGTAATTTACTTAACAGCAAAAGAGCTGACACACTGATTAGCAAACCCCTCTACTACTTAACTGAGGTGATCAATATCCCAGAAGTTTAACTGACTTGATACTATACTCTGAATTAAAATTGTTCATTTAATTTTTCTTGAGCAGTGTATAAAAATACCAGTATGTTTGTATTTGACCTCATTCAGTCAAAACACCAGTCAAGACTATGACCAAGTCCCCAAGTGGTTTGGTTTCTACTTAGACAAATCAAACTTTCTACAAAAATAAATGTTTGCGTCACTTACATTTTGAGCAAGTTTGAATTTTACTTTAGTTACTTATCAGACAATGTATTGACATATGTTTTTATTCCTGTAGATACTTCTCAAATCCCACTGTCACATTTACAAAATTAAATGTCACAAACCAGACCTAGGATTCGAAGTGTCCACATATAGCAGGGAAATATTTATAAACAATTCCCCACTCGATTTGTTTCATAAAACTGTGTGTATAGTCTGTGTGAAGAAAATTTAGTGGAAGGTGCTATATTGTATGTGCCCTGTGAATCTTATAATAGGTGGAACAAATGAACCACAGCACAACACTACCACCAGAGACATGCTCCCCCATAAACTTAAGAAGTCTACATGGCACTATCCATGCCCAACCATGCGGCCCTTTGGGAGTTTTTTGGCGGCCCCCCACAGTCCTCCAATTGCAGCCCATGAAACCTAACTGTTTTTGCATAGGGCAAAAGAACTCACCTGCTTGCCGATTCCCCACTGACAGTTCCTCACCTGGGAACTTCATAGAGTGGGAAGAGGAGGAGAGGCGATAAACTTACTTGATAGGTGTATGTAAAAGCCAATTAGCGACCTAGATGGCGCCTGATGGCCCTCTAGTGTTGGCAGGGGATCAGTAGACTGGTGAGTGCCTATGCTCCCGTTATACCACCAATGAATGAAGGGTGATTGTATAACATATATTGTGGCACATAATCTGAGAATAGGGGCTAATAACCTTTGAACCTTTGAAAGGTTTTGATGATATCTATGAGGCATATAACCTTTGATGATATATATGACACAAAATGTGCCATACTACAGTGTTCCCTAATGCTTGAAGTATAATTTAAAAAAAAGTTTTGTAGTATAGCTATGTTATGTGCAGCCCTTTAGTGATGCTGGGGGCCACACTTGTGGCCCTCCATATCGACTCAGTTAGCGACCACTGATCTAGACAGTAGATGTTTTTTGGAGTGGAGCAAGTAATTAAAATTTTTTTTATATTTCAAATAGCTGGCTTTGTGAGTAAATTGCAACCCCCCTGCACATGCTATCACTATCAAAATAGTTAGGCATGTAGAGAAGGATTATTCAGACATTTTTAATCCTACTGTAAAAAAAAAAAAGATTTTGGTGATGATATATTTTCAGGGTCTTTTCAATGAACTCACAAACCCATCTTTTTTTAATTTTATTTAATTTCCCGACTATCTCTACTATTTTTTTTTGCAAATAATGTGCAAGGAAGCTTCTCTACTATGAAAAAAAACTAGCTAGGTTTTTAAAACATTGCACTATGAGACACAAGAAGGAGTATACGTTACTTCTTTGAGTTTTGGGACACTTTAAACTTATTCACAATAGATAAAGAACTTTTTATAAATTAAATGTTCTTATTTTATATGTGCTGTTGGGTGAATTCAACAACATTTTCTATTCCTTTGTTGGCAAATGATGAATGGTTTAGAGTGAATGTAGCAGAATAAAATGTTTTTATGTAGAATTTAGAAATAGGTGGATGCTCCTCAAAATTTAACATCCCTGATGTTTGATTTGCACCTTATTAAAGTCTGCAGGAGATGAATCTTTTACTTAAAGATTGTTTTTTAATTATTTAACTAATTTCTTATTTTATTTGTATTCTTCACAAGCATATTTAAATATTTTATAAAGACTATTGTAAAGCAAATTTACTTACTTTACAAATTTAAAGGCATCCTACTATCTGTTGATATATATCTATCACTGGTAACAGGTGGAAAATCAGTGGAAAAGGTTTCCTTTTATTAGTATTCATTGATTAGTTGCCTTAACCTCCCTAGCGCACTGCTGAGGTCCAGATTTCTGTACCAAAAGTGCACCATACACTTCAATGGTAAATTTTTCTTTATGTCGTAGGCCTGTAACTTCCCAAAATATGTCCGTACAAGGGTCTAATAGACATCCTGACTATAATAATGTTTGAAACAAACAATTCTGTCAAATAAAATTTTTTTTTTTTTAATAAAAATAATGAAAAAAACCCACAAAAATTAGGACACAAAACTATGCTGCTATGTACTAAATATCACCAAAATAAAAAGTTTCTGGTGCCCCAGATGTTCCTATTTGCACTTAACCCTCTCTAACCTGGTGTGATAAAATCACACCAGGGAAGAAAGGGTTACTGCAAATGTCCCGGGGACAGCGGGAGTATACGCTCTCCCAGAGCCCCGGCTTGTACTGGACGGCAGCACCTCGTCCAGTGCGATAGTAGCAGTTGGAGCGCTGGACGAGGTGCTGCCGTCCATAACGCTAGGGCGGTTAAGCAGAAGCTTGGATGAAGAAACTGATCTGCTACAGCTTGTCAAGATAAAATCCAATAAAAATATCTTGCCTTCCTGGTAAACCAATGAGGACCAGGGGCTCTTGTCAGAAGTTTGAGCCTGTATCTTAGATAGCCCAGAAAATGTCCCTGGATTGGCAATATGTTCAAGGCTACATTTTACACGGTCATTTGCAAGGTCGTTTTCTGGTCACTTAAAAGACCAGAATAAAACCTTGCTTTCATTTTAAAATGAAAGTCAATGAGGTTGTTTAAAGAACATAAAATGTTGTGAATCAGGCAGTAAATTTTCTGTCCCTTCTTTGAACACCTTCTGTTGCATTCAGAGGGTCTTTGGTCATTAAACAACACCATTGACTTCAATGGTGAAGCTCTGAAAGTGCAGCATTTTGTAAAGCTTCTTTCACTCGTTTTTCAGTCTCTAAAAAAAAAATGACATGGGAATGGCTATCCCATTCGTCCAGGCCCCAGGCGACCCCTACTGTGGCTGCTTGAATGCTCACCACCAGCCCCCCCAGTCATTTTTCAAGCTTTAAAACTATAGTACATTTTGTAGAAACGTCTTTGCTTTAAAGCGTCATTAATGCTTTCTGCCACCTGGAAAGCTTTAAGGGACACATTCAAATAATGAAAGTGTAAATTTAGCCTTAATATTTGAGTTAATAAATTGAAGTATTTAAAAATGGCACAAATATTAGTAATTGGTCTCTATAATTATACAATTATACTTGTCATGTCAAAGCTAATTGTTCAGATTAAATGAAAGGTCTTTACAGACACATGGATCTATACAAGACCAGGGTTTGTATAGACTATGCATTCCCAAAGGGCCCCTTTGACTACTAGGGGCCTCCAAGAACCTTAGTCCCATAGCTGTCAACGTTCCTGATGCTACTTGGGAGGTCACAGGAAATTGTCTGCAGCTGTTGGGCTGGAGTCAGACTGTCAGCAGAGCCAGAGAGAGAGCAGAAGAGAACTGCTGCCGATTGGTCCTGTGAGCTGTCAGTTCTCTTTTTACTTCTACAGAATGTACATGGTACCCATACCCTACCCTAGCACTGCCAGCCAATGGGAAGGCTGATAGAGGGGCAAGCAGGAAGCAGGACTAAGAGGAACGTGGAAGAAGCTTCAGATAGTAAGTAGACTGTATTGAATAATTGTGTGTATAAAAGGCAGAATGTGTGTATGTAATGTGTGTGCATGCATAGCATAAAAAGTGTGTGTGTGAGGCAGAAAAGGCAGCAGGGCATGCTGGGCAGTGTAGTTCTTCAGCAACTGGCAGAAGGCAATGCTTGCATGTGCAGCTTCTCCCCATGAACCAATAACCCTTTTAATAATAACTACATTTAATTACAAGCTCTTCTAGATGGAGGAAAGTCTGTATCAATATTTGTGTTGCTGTAATCATGAAGAAACAATGAAATAACATGGCTCATAGGGTGACAACACTCTGTCCCTGTTTCCTAGTTCTTCTCCCCTGTTGTCATCTGGCCACAAATAATTCTGATAAAGACTTCAAATGGTCATTTATGTATATTTTACACATTCATGGACCATTGTGTACACCTTGTAATGTCACTTCTGGGAAAACGTATTTTCAACAGGCATGCTCCCTCCCCAGCCCCACGTTGAACTGAACAGGCTATTAATTCAGTTTCAGAAACCTAGCATGTTCTTTTTTTCTTGAAAGTGCAACAAAGTGAGGAACAGATCACCAAAGGGTTTAAACTCCTTAGCATTACAGTGTACAAAAAAGGGGCCCCCAACAAGATCTGGCATAGGGTACCCTATAGACTTGAAATGACCCTGACTACTTTAAGTCTACCTACATACATATAGAGCAATGCTGTGTCCCTGCATCTTATGGGATATGTATTGTAGTCTATGAGAAATAGCTGAGGCTTAGTAACATGGTAGTAAATGCTGAGATTTTAAAATTCATGTAAAGTACTCTCTATAATGCCTTCTTACTTCCTTTGAGAATATTAAAAGATGAATTTATGTGCCAGGTAAAGAATCTGCAAAATATCATTCTTGCTGTGTGGAAAAGATCCGTGCTATATTCAGAGCAGGATATAAAAAGAACTTTTCTCCATATTCATTTGCATCTTATTTCTTAGAAAAAACATTCCCAGTAAAAAAGCTCTAAGTACATAATAGTTACTGTTCCTGGGGTTATCAAAGGCCATGCATGCAAATTGGAAGCATTATAACTAAAATTTATTCTAAACTAGTAAAAAAAGAGGGAAAAAATTTAAAACCATTGTTGTGTTTTATTGATTTTTGTGATCTCCACTAGGAGTTTTCCATTTCTCCATTCTAGAAAAGGAATTATTTAAAATACACTGAACAAAAATATAAATGCAACACTCAGTTTTGCTCCCATTTAGTATACACTGAACGCAAATATATGAAACATTTTCTACATACACAGAAGGTTAATCGATTATGTGGATTGGAGCTATACCTCAGAGTATATATTTCCAGTAAGATCATGTATACATGAAAACGTGACTTTCCCGGCCAAAACGGGAGGCTTGACAGGTATGTAACTGTGAAGTGAATATATAACTGCCAGTTCCCATGCTCACTGCTTATGCACTGCATGCCTGTGTTTGAGCTCTGTCATCTTCTTGAACATGATAAATTTGTAGTAAAATACCCATAAAATCCCCCCTGATGGATGTGACATGCAGCGTACATGGGTGTTTGAAAAAAATACAATGGCGCAAAGATGCTTGCAAACAGCTGAAAATTGTGTCGATAAAACTCCCTAATTTTTTTCCAAGCATAGGGGACATGCTTTTCCACTGGGTAATATTTTTTGCTAAGCTTTACCTGAAATGGCTTAAGGTGTTTCTTAAAGCAGAAATGTACTAAAAAAACTAAAAACTATATTTACCTTGGAGCTGGCTGGACGGTGGAGAAGCGTTTCACAATACTATATAAAATACATTCTTACCTGTTGTTCCCCTAAACCATGAAAGTTTCCATTTATCGTTTCCATATTTCCCTAATTTGTCTTCCTGCAGTGCTGTAAAAGGTCACTAGATGGCGCTAGACAAGTGTTTTTTGATGCTATAAACGGGGGTGCACATAACTTTTTTAGAGAGCTACTCAGATGAGTACCAGGAGATGGCATTTTGTGCTCACCCCATATGTAGCATGGTTTTAATAAAAGCAGTCTTTCTCACTGTCCACTCCATCTGCTTCCTGCATGGTAGATTCTGCAGATTGACCTCTCTATTCTTTTTTTCATTTCAAATTTAATTAAATTCAAAAATAACAGTACAAGCAGCAAACAGTTGCAATACAGAGGCATAATGAAGCATAATGAAGCAAAACATAGTGCATACAGAAGCTACTATACATGACAACATAACTCTGCGTCTCGTCGGGCCAAATGGCCCCGTAACTTGTAGGAACCTTTAACCCAACCACAGCACTCAAGCATCCTGGGGAGCTGTATTGTCAGCAAGAACATCAAAAAATGCCAACAACAAAAACACAAAACACTAAAAATAAAAGAACTTAAAATCCACTCATTCACACGGACAGAAACAAAAGGAATGTGCGGTAGGGGCATTTAGACCTCGGGCCAGAAAGGCTGTATATAGTCTCCAGAGCACTGGAAATAGTCCCAGTGAAGCCATTGCCATTTGAAGCGTTCATGTCGAACCCGGGCCGACCAGGTGAGATCCTCCATCTGCCTAAGCTCAGAAATCCTGGCAAACCAATGGGCCATCGTGGGACTCTCAACCCGCTGCCACAAGGCCGGAATGTACGCCTTGGCAGCATTCAAGAGGTGTATTATCAAGGATTTCTTATATCGCTGTACAGGTATGGCATTGTTGTGAAAGAGGTAACTAGATGGTTCCCAACCCAGGTCCGTCTCAGTAAGTTTATACACTAGCTCCTTCACTAATTTCCAGAAAGCCTGTATCTTGGGGCACTCCCAGAAAATGTGAAGAAGGGTTCCGGGATGCGTCTCACAGCGCCAACAGGTGTCAGGGAGGTTCGGGTAGCATTTATGCAGCACCTGAGGGGTCCTATAACACTGAGCCAGGAGTTTAAACCCAGTCTCCTGCAGCCTGCTGGAGATTGAGGACTTATGTGACAGGGTGAGGATTCTGTCCCTCTGAGCTGCAAAGAATGTTATCCCCAGATCCTGTTCCCAGGGAGATAGGCCGGTATCGGAGGTCCACCCACTGTGAGAAGGATCCCATGTGCCAGGGCCAGAGCGTACCTCACCAGTTCCTCCTGAGAACAGAGCGCCTCAAATTCCGTGGTCTCCTTAAAAGACAGAGGTTCAGATTTCAAGGTACCTAGGAAATGTGCAAGGCAGAAAATACGGCAGATATCCAGTACACCAGCGAGGTCGTCCTTCAGCACGTCCTTCAGTGCGCTGACAGAGCCCTCCGTCGCGACATGCGAAATACATCGGCGTCTAGACCCAGCAAGCTCCCGGAAGGCAGGCTTCGTGTATCCGGCCCGGAAGGCCGAGCAACCCAGAACCGGGAAGAGTGGTGAAGCGTGAGTGGAGATTCCAAAGTTCTTAAAGGTTTGGCATGCTATTCGCAAAGTAGTCCCAACCAACGGATGTGCCAGGACGGACCTCCCTATTCTTTATGGGCCTCTGATTAACTGTCAGATTTTACACTTACATAAACATTTTTTGGGATTAGTAATTTACATTCCTAATTTGAGACCTCTATCTGCAACCTTTCATAGTTATTAATGTTTTCCAGCGGTTATCCAAGTACAGATCACATCAATGGCTACTTTTGCACACATCAGGGAAGGAGGAAGACACTGCAGATCTCTCCCCTTTCTGGCTAGTACAGATAAGCTGCCCATACACGTTGTAGGTCACTTTCCACTATTTAAACAAAATAATTATAAGAGGTGGGGGATAGTCCAGTAATATGGGGTTGTGCCCTAGCCAGTAGGCGTAAATAGAAAGAATATGTAATACCCTAAGCCTGGAGTACGTATACCCAGGGAAAAACTAGTAATCTGGCATTACAGGCACAAAAGGGTCAACATTCCGTTAGTTTGAATCTAAAATGGTCTTTATTAAACATTGAACCAATAATCAAGATACATTAATACATTGTGAAATTCTTAAAAATAACCGTGTGGGTGATTCTGATGTGT